>JANAVB010043157.1:0-92669 GCA_029216955.1 Iris pallida | reverse complement strand
AACTGGATCAGTCTCAAAGCAGCAGCGAAGAAAGTATCTGGTTTCGGCAGTGGGAAGGAATTGTGGAGTCATTTGCGATTCTTGGATTGAAATTCATTCTTTTGGTAATAAAGACACGAAATGCATTACATTCATCTTTGTCATGAGAATGGTATCAGATTCTAGACTGAGGCTACAATAGGGGAAAAAAGAAAAAGGTTGCAATCTTTTGGTTGTATACTTGTGGCCAGGTTGGTGAGGTTGAAAACTTAAATGGGTCAGCTCAAAGGGCTTGCTCAAATTATACAGCATCTTATTACCACAAGGCTCCCGCTAATTCAAACCAAGGATCTGGAAACGATCACGACGCATGCAAACTTACCATTAACATATGGAGAGGCCGTTTCTTCAACGACTCAAGACCCACATCCTTCAAGATGCAGGCCCCGCCGTCCTGCCGAGAAAGGCCCTCTATTTGTGTAGCCCAAGAAAGAAAAATCTCTGGTTAGTATAGAAAATGTAGAAGTTTGAAAGAGAAGGTTATACCTCTGCCTCTTATCTATGATTGAATCAGAACTTTTCTTACAAAAGAGGACCCATTTTGCATCCAATCAGAAAAAGCGAGGAAAAAAAAAGTGTGAAAGAGGGCAAGGAAAGCTTTGATTGCAATGAAGATAGAGGCAACAATGGTCTTGAACTTGATATAAGTTGAGCTCTCAAGTCCACCGGTGAGTAAAGAGAGTGAGAGTTGAGAGTGAGGGCAGAGAGAGAGAGAGAGGATAAGAAAGGAAAAAGAAAAAGGAGAACCTTATCCTGCAAAGCTTCTCTGGCTGGAGAATTTTAGTAGATATTTTCTGCTCTTTGGATTTGTACTGTCTACTTCTTGATGATAGGTAAGTGTTACACACACACACACACACACACACAGAGAGAGAGAGAGAGAGGAGAGAGAGAGAGAGAGAGGAGCTGCAGACATTTACCTGAAACTGCATTATTTCTGGATAATGTTTTGAGTAAATAGTGGTCATCGAAGACACAGATTCTAGCCTTGTAAACCCTGACTGAAGCCTGCAAATGATAAGTGTCAGCACATTCCTCCAACTGCAGTCAGTCATGAATCTAGTCCCAGATAACGTACAATAAATAGTATATGGTAGCAATTCTAATGCTTACAAGATCATAGATTGTTCGGAAGGCGAAAAGGATGTCAGATTCCTAATTCATAACTGAATTTTATTACTCGACAATTCGGAACGGTCGGAGAAACTCAAGTTGTCAGCTGTTTCTTGCCATCGTCAGAAGACACAAATTAAAATTAGTAAAAGGAGAAACAGCATGTTGAGAAGTCTCCGGCAAGGATTTGCTATAGCACCATCATACTCGATATCGCACCAAGTTGTTTCCTCTCACACTTGCAGAAACTATTACTGACAGAAACATGGAACGTATATATGGGCTAAGATGCCAAGATTCTCTTTTTAATGCCTATCTGTTGAGAAAATTCAATCTTACATATAATGTTTGTTGCGACAAAATTTGCAAGGATTGGCCTAATTTTAAGTATTATGCTCCAATATTCCCTTCAGGGGATGGATCAGTTCTACCAAGACATTGACTTATTTGCAAGCAGATGTAAATCACAGTGAAGAATCCTACAATAGTGTATATAATATAAGTATTGAGCAATAGTGTATTTTCAGCACCCATTCTGTTACAGGAAGAGTATTTCCTAAACAAAATTGCAACAAGGCACAACCCTGGAAATTCTCACACAAACTTACCACATGAGAAGAAAATGGATAGAACTCCCATTGCGAGAACTTTCAACATATGATTGTTTCTATAGACACTAACCATGAGAAGTAGATAGTATAGAGGTAATACCACAAAATTTCATTACAATATTCATTAAAAGATCTAAACGCATCTTCTAGTACTACCTACAGTAGTAAATCAAATTTATGATTATCCCATATATTATGATCATAGAGAACATTTAAAATGGTACAGTAATAACATCCTTTAGTAGAGAAGGGCAATGGTTGGGTGCAACATTATATAGTTTAGACCTAAATTAAAGTGTACCAATTGACTCATTCCACATATTCAAAAATACCTGCTGCCAAAAGTAGAACTGTGAAAAGGGCTGAATCATGGGTCTGATTGCAACTGAATTAGGATGCCAATTTTGACAAATCTCAATTTTGGATCTTGAGGAATACGACTTTCTGTGCTGAATTTGACATAACAACCAATATGACATTCAAGCAGAAGCCTCCTATTTCTTATCGGGTTCCTGCTGAAATATGAATTTCAAATAATCACACAATCTGCGCCATAAGTTTGTGCAGACCATTTACCATAAAACTAACTAAATAGAGTAAAAGATTGAATCAATAACGTATCACACAATGAATGACATGGAAACCATGTTCAAAGTATTGGAGTCGGTATCGGACCCTTCTTAATTGGCAATTTCGGAGGGTTCCAGTCAAGTGGTTTTGAATTGGTTGTCTTCGGTAGTTTCAGTAGTTTCGGCAGTTTTGATACCGGTTTCAATATCAATTGATACCGTGAACTATGATGGAAACCTAACATCATTTCCAGTGGACATGATCACTTGAAGATACTACAGAACTTCAACCACAATTATCTTTCCACTCTGTATGATCTAGACAAGGATTCTCTAACATATCAATCGATTCAATCTTATTGCCAGCTCCTTCGACAGTTTCTTGTGAATCAGACAATTCTAATAGTCTAAGGTCCACAAGCATATAGTTTATCTCATAAAACTGTTGGACTGTGTACTTATCTAGTATCTTTTTACTGAGATCATCTTATCTAGTATCTTACAATAGCATTAGCTACTACTTCTCTGCAAAAGCCTATTTACATTAAAATAGTGAATAAAGATATGGGCAAATATGAAGAAGTGATATAAACAAATTACATCTTGACCAAATCTAGTTAAAAAGGCAATAGTTGTGTAATATTACCAAGCATAACGAAAATGTTATCCTTACCCTTTCATACTCTTTCCTAATGGGTTCTAACTATTGTGATCTCAATGAGCAGCAGTTGCTTTCATGAGTAAATTCTCTACTTACCTTGACCCAATCCTTCCCCAAATTGACCCAAACACCTCAATTGTAACCCAAAAACTTTGGTTATCAGTAAGAACTGGAAAAAAACAATGGGAAAGATGCACTGGCAACTTTCTCAAAGATTTGATCCATAGGTAGCCTCATTTCCTATCTTTTCAGTATCAGATAATGATACCTAACAGAACTCTAGGTAATTAAGTGTGTTATGTATAACTCTCTCTCTCTCTCTCTCTCTCTCTCTCTCTCTCTCTCTCTATATATATATATATATATATATATATATATATATTATATTATATATAAATATATATATATATATATATGTCAAGCTCCTCTAGCCCTAGTTAAGAATGTAGGCATCCCCCCATAGATCTTGGGATCAAGCTTTGGGGGAAGCACATTAATTCCCATATGGGATGGTGTGTGTGTGTGTGTGTGTGTGTGTGTGTGTGTGGGTGGGTGGGTGGGTGGGGGGGGGGGGGGGGGGGGGGGGGGGGGAGATTATGTGAGGAGGGTGTGGTGCAGCCCAAAGCGGGTGCAGTGCGGCCTGGGTGCAGATGGGGTGCGGTGCAGTGGTGTAGGTGCAGCGCTGGTGTGGAGGCCTTCGGGCCGGGTTTGTAGGCCTTCGGGTCAGAATAAAACTTACCTTCTATATATTTTTTGCTTTAATAAAATTAATAATGAGAAGGTGACACACCTAGATGCATGAGATCAAACTGATTAATCAGTGAGAAAATATATACCTTACTCCCACTGAATTTTAGGTTTGCAATGGACTTCTCCCTGATGAAATTCATGTCTTGAATCCGTGTCTAGCACCACTGACAAAAGACTGAAATCAGGCAAGTGATGTTCAGTGGAAGTTCTCCAACTCTAACAAAAACTACTACTAATAAAGACTACTAACATAAATGGCACAGTTCCTGGTGTCTAGCACCACTGACAAATGCATGGAGGCATCGTGCTAAAAAAATGCAACCTCAAAATATCTATAAACTTACAAAAACAAAGAAAAGAATAACATTAGGCAACTCTCAAGTGTTCTTTAGTACTACATAGCAGGGTAAAACTTTGCCAAAGACTGCAAATGGCAGGGGGAAATATATTATTTGGAAGGATGATTGAACAAATGAAAGAATTGGAACTATGCACATATGAAGTATGATCATAAATATTATCAATAAATAAAAAGAGAAAAGATGGAAACGATAAAGATCCACTACATGTGAAGCAAGTAATAAAAAAATGTGCCAAATATATGTGACACTTAAATAGGAACAAAAGTAAATCAGAATTCAAATGGCAGGGGGAAATAATTATTTGGAAGGATGCTTGAACAAATGAAAGAATTGGAACTGTGCACATAGCGTGGTAAAAACTTGGCCACAGAACTGCAAATGGGGGGGGGGGGGGGGGGGGGGGGGGGGGGGGGGTGGTTGGGTGTGGGAGGAAATATATTATTTGGAAGGATGATAATCAGAATTCTTTTTACAGACAGATGGCATTTAAATCGTGAACAAAAGCGGATTCAGAATCCAATATTTCAGTGAAAGTAAATGTCTTTTCATTTCTTGTGCTACCAATTAACTGCTTTATATGATGGAGAACCCTTATGCTGCTAAAAACACCAGATAAAAGAGTTGCACTGTTAGTCAAGTTTTTAACAATAAGTGAGATGTACAGCAGCTCCAAAAGGTTGAACCCTAGACCTAGTTCCTGTAAGAAATTCTTCAAACAGTTTCTCTCAAATTCCTCTATTTTGCACTCCAATCAAGTTTGGGGTGCACAAACTATTTAGTACTAGACAATCCAATAAAATTGGTTTTCGAGCGAATCAGCTTCAGCATTTGCTTAAACCTAAAGAAACTTAGGAGCATTGGAAAATAACTATAGGTTTATACCTATAATGAACTCTAGCTGCAGATTCTTGGTTAAGATACACTGAAAAAGGACATTCTTACGATAGTTAAACTTAGGGTTATTTACACTAACCACCCCTATGTTTTGGTTTATAACAAGGGGTACCCCTGCTTTTAAACAAATTACACTGACCACCTCTCCCTTTAGAAAAATAAAATAAAAATAGGGGTAGTTAGTGTTACATTTTTTTTTTTTATCTTAAAGTAGGGGTACCCCGTGTAATAAACCAAAAAAGTAGGGATGGTCAGTGTAAATAGTTTAAAAGTAGGGGTACCCCGTGTTATAAACCAAAAACATAGGGGTAGTAAGTGTAAATAACCCTTAAACTTATTGCAGATCTATAAAGGCAGGAACCAATGTTGAATATCTTGTTCTGGTAAGTGGTGATATGGAGATGAATCATAGTTCAGTTATAACCAATACAAATTAGCAAATTGCAATATGAACTGAACAACCAACCATTGCAGCATGTAAATTGAAATATACTAAAAACAGATTCAACTTAAGATGCCTGCTGATGTTACCGCATTGTAAAAATTACTCTCGGGAATAACAAGGAGTATATAAATGCTAAAGGGCAGTATATTAACAAAGCAATAATGAAAAAATAATTGCAATGTGCTTTTCAATCTTTCTTATCATCAGATAAGCAGTTCAAAACATAGAGGTGACATACGCAACTACCTCAGGGAAGAATATAGGAACAACAAATGACATACATGATAAGGATACATGAGCTATATTAGAATCTTCTCTGTGGACAACTAACTTGTTGCAGCCACGAAATAACAATAATAACCTTGCAGATCACAGAATTTAACATAGAAGATACAACAGTGGGCTTATGAAACGAAAGGACTTATCTCCAAAAACTGGCTTCTGGGGACAATGTAACTAAGCTATCTTCAGTTCAAGGCAATTATCAGCACTAGAGATGTCAAGACTACAATCCCCAGTCATCGCATAAAAGGTAAGGGTGATATGCAGCTTGAAGTTGAAACATGTCCGATGTGAATTGACAGTAAGAGGTTGACCATGTGAACCTAAATAATCCACTCAACCAGCTGGCTGTTGTTCTGCTGTTTCAATCACCTGATCTTCCTTAAATTCTGTAATCACCTGAAGAAATTCTGAAGGGACAGCTGCTGGGTCCAGCTCACGACATCCCTTAGGAGCAGTATGAGCCTCTTCACCTGTAAGCAAGTAGGAAGGGACCTGATGTGAGAACCGAAACATCTTCTCTTGGGATCCTCCTGATTTCCTTTGGGTCCAGATGCCTGTGGAACACTGCCCTGAAACCAGCGACTTTCACTAGAGGGGTAACAAGCACGCCTTGCTCCTCATTATAATCATCAATTACTTCAACAACGTCATATTTATATATTACATCAGGTGTAAACTCATTCCAATCTGGAGACCAATTTTTGTACAGGGCCCAAGTATCACCTTTCCTGGGGACAATTCTTATAACCCCGCGTGCACCTTTCTCCGATCTAACCTTGTGGGAAAAGATATTGACTGTATCGTTGACTTCATACCTGCCAACTCTAAAATCCCCGCATGTCTTGGCATAACCAGAAGCAACCCAATTCATCGGCCCCAATTCACTGTTGGACTTTGAATTAAGAAAAGTCATGCGAAGCCTAAAAGGTCTCAAAGAGAGAACCTTTTGCACCAGCACATAAATCGAGGCATTCCATCTTCACTGTCATATGTAGCCCATACCTGGTCTCCTTCAAAAGATCTTTCAAAGCGATCTTTGTCAAAATCATGGAATTCTGGATCAGGAACAACAATTGTTACAGATTTAACAACTGGCTTAGCTGAGTCAGTCTTACCATCGTCAAAGGGTTCGTTTATAACTGAACCTTGTTTATCTTTATTTCTTGGGTCCTCCAACTTCTTATAGAATCTAGTGCTCCCATCAACATCTGATACTAGCTTCTCTTTACTGCTATTCTTAGTTCTCTGTTTCGGTTTCCCCTTAGCTTCTGTCAATTTGGCTGTTGCAACTGCATTCCACTCTTGCAACTTACAACTAATAGCCCCCGTAGCCTTCTCCATCAATAAACGCCTTTTATCAAAATCAGTATTAGCCCTGCTTAATTTGTATATTCTAGAAGATGATCGCATCTTACGAGCATCCCCTACACCAACAGTAGACCTTTCCATTTCAGAAACATCATTGAAGCATCTGTTTCCAGTTTTCCCACTGTCAGCAGCCATTTGTCGAGTCCCACTAGCATCAGTGATACTTCTTTTTTTGTTTGCAAGTCTATCGGTCTTGGGTACATAGCAAGATGCAACATCGTCATAGTATACAGATCCAATATCATTCCTGGAAGAATTCTTCCTCCGGAGAGCCTCCTCCCTTCTAGCTGCTGCCTGCGCCTCCTCGCGCTCCCTTTTAACTTTCTCGTAAGTTTGGTGAACCATATTAGCCGCCTGAGCAGCCACAGATGATGGGTCTATTGCACTAGCAGCCACAGAAGTACTACAAATGGGACCCATTGGAAGTTTGAATTGTTATAAGAATCATGATTTTCTCCGTGAAGGACTCCC
The DNA here is from genome assembly GCA_029216955.1 of Iris pallida. Taxonomy (NCBI): domain Eukaryota; kingdom Viridiplantae; phylum Streptophyta; class Magnoliopsida; order Asparagales; family Iridaceae; genus Iris; species Iris pallida. The sequence continues at coordinate 85,101 of JANAVB010043157.1, read as the reverse complement.
GAGGATTCATAAGTATTATTGAGAGTGGACTTACGTTTTGAGCTCTGTTGACGTTGCTGAGGAGCTGTCCATGAGAAATTTGAAGTGGGTCCATTCATTGGAAATCCCGTCTCTACCGCCAAGAAAGCCTCGTGGCAATTTGGGCAGAGAAGATTATGATTAAGATACACCCTAAGGTACTCATACTGCATTTTACATCGGTTGCACGAAGTCCAAAATGTAGTAGAAACTGAAGCAGTGGAGCTCTTCTGAGTCTTTGTCTTCGAGGTTGCATTGGTGGCAAAATTGTAGAAACCATTGTTAGTATTAGGGACCGAATGCTTTCTCTTGTGATGAGACACACTCTGCTGAGAAGTTTTTACACTCCTCAGCTGGTCATAAGCCATTTTCCTAGTCTTATCAGACAACACACTCCACGCCTCAGAAATAAGCTTGAAAGCACCCTCAGCACCTATGGATTTGTTCTTGTCAGGGTGGAGCTGGAGGGCTAACTTCCTGTACTGTTTCTTCACGGTTTCATCATCTGCCAAAGCATTCACGCAAAGAATTGCATACCAATCACTTTCCCCATTAATTTTCACTTCAGAAGCGAGGTATATATCTAGAGTCGCTATCATCTGATTGATGCCCTCAAGATGTGGAAAGAGATTTTGGGCCTTCAAGGCGAATTTCTTGGCTCCCATGATGTCTCTATTAGTCAACTTCCTCTCGGCAATTTCCTTTGCTCTGAGGGCCTCATCCCTGTTACAGTCCATCCTGTAACTTTATTTATTTTCCCAATTGCTTTATATGAGTCAACACCAAAGTTCGTCTTCAACTCAATCTTCACCTCCAATATAAATTCAATCAAACTGAGCTTCAATACTTCAATCGATTAGCCAGAGCTTCTCAAACAACCTGAATTGCAAGCAAAACAAGAACCAAGGAGCACTTAGTAATTAATGAATTTATAGTAATGAACACAAAAGAAGAAAGAACATGGTAATAAAACCAGTCCAACTCATCTCCTCATCCATTGAGAAATGGTAAGGAAGCTATATTATGTTTGTCTCTAACAAAATATATTATATGGTTTATGATAACGGTGTAGGAACACAAATACAAAATGACCCAATACGAACACGAAGACGGCACCGACTTTGGAGTGTCATAATGTATTTGGGAGTAATTGTGTCTGATACGTATATAACAAGACGTGGCACAGACACTGCACCAATTTTTGAAGCGTTGTGTCTCCTACCTTACCATCAAGCAACTGTTTTCACCAGTTTTGGGGTGTTTTTGAACCGACAGTTTATGAAAACCTCTGCTTGTTAATTTTTTTGAGGCACTGTTTTTGGTCGGCTCAAAAACCGGTGTAATGTAATTTTGGGTGGCTTTATAAACACCCCAAATCGGTGGGTTTTGATGGGTTTTATTATTTTATTCCATTTGAATCCTCAACAAACATATATAATTATAACTACTACTACCCTTCCCTATTTAATTATATTCTTGTAAAAAAACTTTCAGAACCGCTCGTTAGTGAATTACCAAGCATAGATTGGACTGGTTTAAAAGCCTCTACTTAAAAACCCAAAAAAAACGGATCGCCTATAACCGGTACTCTAGAAACACCTCATAACCGCTACCCTACAATTGCTAAGCAGACCCTTAAGTACACAAAAATTTCTTTACTTTGTACAAAGATTATAACACAAAGCACTGGTTTTTACAGAACCAACACTTGAACAAAAGAATCAACTCAGAACAGTATAATTCCACTTCAAACACACAGTAACAGGAGCAGAGTTCAATTTTTCTCATTTCCCGATTCATAGATCTCCATTTTACACACCAAAGCCCACACTTTTGGAAGAAGTAAGCTGAGCCAAATTCCCGAGAGTACAATTGAACTCCATGTAAGAGAAAAATCAACCGACCTATAAACCCTAAGGTCTATAACATCTAATTCAACAATTTTGGGGCTAAAATTTGTCAAAACCCTAGGTGATCGATCTGCACCATAAGGCCATGAAAACACACGAAATTGAGCTCAAAAGCATCACAAATTTTGAAGTTTAAGTGAAAGACAGTTACCAATCCGGAGAAAATCCGCTGAGATGGAGCAATATGAATCGAGAAGCCGCCATGAAAAAAATTTCCTCATTTTCCCCCAAATCTTAAAAGAAGGGGGAAAAAACCTAGGCTCACCAATAGTCAAACCTCAAAGCTAAAAAAAAAATCTCCAAATACCAAAATACATCATAATTGAAAAGAAGGGAAAAATAATCAAGTTTACAACTTTACAAACCCTAACTAGGGTTAATTTCTAACCCTTGGTTACTTTTGCCAATGTTGCTAATTTTGACATTTTTCTATAGTAACCATGAAAGAGAATATTATTAATTGTTTATAATATGCTCGATTAAACTATACTATATTACTAGCTATTTAATAACTTTTGTTCTAATTTTATATTACATAAAGTTTTTAGCCCAAGTTATTCAATAGCTACATACAAAATGGGCTAAAAACTTTACAAACCCTACACTTTCTATAAAACAAAATGGGCTAAAAATGCGCTATTTAATAACTTTGGTTCTAATTTTAAAAAAATAGTACCAAAGATAGAACAAAGGAAAAAAAATTATTAAATAGCTACATACAAAATTTAAAAAAAAGTTATTAAATAGCGCACAAAAAAATATAAAATTAGAACCAAAGTTAGAACCAAAGGAGAAAAAAAAAAAGTTTACAACTTTACAAACCCTAACTAGGGTTATTTTCTAACCCTTGGTTATTTTTGCCAATGTTGCTAATTTTGACATTTTTCTATAGTAACCATGAAAGATAATATTATTAATTATTTATGCTAAATTAAACTATACTATTTTGTATGTAGCTATTTAATAACTTTGGTTCTAATTTATATTACATAAAAGTTTTAACCCATTTTGTTTTATAAAAATATAAAATTTTATTGATATATTTTGGTATTTGGGGATTTTATTTTATTTTTTTAGCTTTGAGGTTTGACTATTGTTTTAATAACTTTGGTTCTAATTTTATATTACATAAAAGTTTTTAGCCCATTTTGTTTTATAAAAAATATAAAATTTTATTGATGTATTTTGGTATTTGGGGAGTTTTTTAGCTTTGAGGTTTGACTATTGTTTTAAAAACTTTGGTTCTAATTTTATATTACATAAAAGTTTTTAGCCCATTTTGTTTTATAAAAAATATATAATTTTATTGATATATTTTGGTATTTGGGTATTTTTTTAGCTTTGAGGTTTGACTATTGTTTTAATAACTTTGGTTCTAATTCTATATTACATACAAGTTTTTAACCCATTTTGTTGATGTATTTTGGTATTTTTATTGATGTATTTTGGTATTTGGGGATTTTTTTAGCTTTGAGGTTTGACTATTGTTTTAATAATTTTGGTTCTAATTTTATATTACATAAAAAAAAATTTAGCCCATTTTGTTTTAATAACTCTAGTTCTGAATTTTGTGTTTGGGATAGAGCTACTTAATAACTTTGGGTCTCAAATAAGCTCTAAAATTTGTGTTTGGGTCTCCATATTATATATAATTAGTGTTTGGGTCTCCATATTATACATAATTAGTGTTTGGGTCTCAAAAGTGTCACAAAAAATAATTAGTGACACTTTTGAGACCCAGACACTAATTATGTAAATATGGAGACCCAAACGCGAATTTTGAAACTTATTTGAGACCCAAAGTCTAAATATTCCTAAATCAAAGGCAGAGCTTGTGAGTGTTTTTTTTCATGTTATTAAATGTTTGTTAGTAGCTCTGTCCTATAGTGAGATCTAAAGTGAGGTAATGGGTAACTTGAGGGTTAGATTAACTATATGCTTGGGTTAAGGTAAGAAATTACAAGAACCGCTCGTTCAAAAAAAAAAAAGCAAAACAAAAATTAAAAATTGTCTACCCTAAAAATGAGGGGATGGGACCCATCCTTTCTTGTTTCCACAACACTCAGAACTACAATTTTCAATAATTTGTACTTAAGTGGATTATTAAAAATAACTATTTAAGTAGCTACATAAAATTTATTGGAAGTTCTTCCAAAAGCATGTTAATTCAAAATCTTGAACTTAGCTAGTAGTAAATTTCCATAACATAGTTCATGGTTGTGACTACTTATGGATGATCAACTATAAATCTTAGTAGATGAATTAGAGATAAAGGGTTGATGTGCATATCGAACATATTTTCTACGCAAATGATAAGGTACTCGTATTCTGTTGTGTTATTTGATTTCATCGATGTAAGGGAGAATGCATATGGCATGAGAATATAGGGTGACAAACATGATTCTTATTCCAATTCTAAATCATCAAAATTGTAGAATTTTTGTGTTATAGTCGGGTTACAAAGATGGACTCAAAACTTGAAAAATTATATATTACTGAAGATCTTATATCTGACTAACTAGAACAAAAACTGAGATGGTTACTGTCATGTCCCAAAACCATAAAAGTATAGAGTGGGGCGAAACTAGGCCATCTACATATACCAAAGTACACTGGCATCCCGAGATACGGTCACAGTTGTAAAAGACATGGGGGCTACTGCTACAATCTAACAGTCAAAGCTAGGTCAACAAACTTTGGTGTCTCAATTACAGGAAAATAAGTAAAGTACAAGATGTATAATCATCATACATAAAATAGTAAGCGTCTCAAACTATGTATACATAGATGGTCATGGAATTAGTAATACAAAATAAAAACTAGCAAGAGTAATAGTCATACATGGTCAGTTATAGCTATAGTTTAGAATGACACAAATTATGTTATGCCCATAGGCTAGATGTCAAGTCCAAAACACGAGTTAAACACATGTTTGGAGGCTAAACGTCACAAGAAATTATACAGATAATAGTGGGAGGAAGGAATAGGGGTGGGCATACGGTTCGAGGAATCGCGGTTCCGACCCGACCCGAACCGTATAATTGCCAAACGGGCCGGTTCTGAAATTTTTAAATATAAACGGGGCGGGGCGGGACGGATCCTGTTATATTAACGGTTCGGGGCGGGTCATCATTTGCAAGCAAACGGGGCCCCGCCCCGGCCCGTTTGAAGGGATAAAATGGTAATTGTAGTTAAATTTCTAAACTAAAAAAATAAAACCTAGCAGCAGTTTGCCAGTACTCACCACCAGGCACCAGTGAGACCTAAAGACCAAGAAAGTTGAAAGTAGAAAGAGGGAAGAGCGGCAGAGCCGCCCCAAAAATAAAATCCATTTATGATTTCCCATTTCCCACGGCACCCAAACATTTCTGATTTCTCTTCTCAGTTCACTTCTTCTTCTCACTTTGCAGCGGCTGCCGAGTGCCGGCTGCCCGCGAGGCCGCGACACGCCGAGTCGCCGACACCCGGACACCGACTCCACTCGACTCGAGTCCTCTCCCTCTCGTGGACTTCAGGACTTGCCTTTCCCTTTTCTCTCCTCCTTTCCCGAAGGTATGATCTAAGCTTTCTTTGTTAGATTTATGAAGTTTTTGGTCTAAGCTTTCTTAGTACCAGTAGGATGTTACAAATTTGTTAGATTTATGAAGTTTTTGGTCAGATCTGGTGGACCGGACTCTAGATGGGTCAGATCTCGTGGACTGGAAGGAATTTTGTTGGATTTTGTAATTTGTAAGCTTAGGTGAAACGATCCATGGTCCTCCCTCCTGCAGGAAACACACATTTTTTTCATCGAGGAAACAAAGCCAACATAGCTTTCACACAAAAAAGGGGTTAAATTATACAAATTTGTTCCAAAAAAGGGGTTAAGTCTGGGCATTTTGTCAATCCTTTGTAATTTGGGTTTTGATGTATTATGTGACACATTTTGTAATTTGTATTCTTGCTGTAGGAATGATTCTATTATTATGATATAAATTTTAAATTTATAGGATGGATTATATGATGTAGCATTTCACAAGTCAGTTACTTCATTGATTTGGTTTTCCAACATTAAAATTTGTAGCAAATCATACTTCATGCTTGTGCACTTTGGATGTTTTGAAAGATCAAACATTGTTGAGAATATGTACTGATTTTTAATCTTTTTCAGAAAAAAAAAGGAATTGAAGAGTGGGTGTTTTATCCTCTTTTCAGAAAAAGAGCTGTCATTCCTATTCATTGGTGAAGAGTGAAGACAAGGTTATTCATTTTTAGCATGTTATTTTTATTTCTATTCATTTATATGGTGACCTGGTCTTTGATGTATGATGTATGTATATTGTATTCATTTCTGACTTGTGCTCATCTGCCATTTAGGATTATGGACAAAAGTAATGTAGGAGCATCAAGAGCATCTTCTTCTACTGGCACTTCACCTTCACCCGACAAGGGTGATCGCAATATGCCTTCCAGTCCTGGACCACATGGTGCTGAGCAGTGTCCTGCTCCTTCCTCCTCCAAAAAAAGAAAACAAGCAACTTCAACAACATCCGAGGCAGAGATACCAAAAGAAGCTGCAGAGAGAAGTTGGGTGTGGGCACATATCACCAAATGCATTATCAAAGAAACAAAAGAAGTAGAAAAGGATGGAAAGAAAGTGGTGGTGGAGGTAAGTGTATTGAAGGCTAAGTGTAATTATTGTGGGCAGATGTTTGCTTGTGATACTAGGGCAGGTGGCACTAGTACCTATAGTAAACATATTCTTAAAGTATGTAAGAAGTACAAGCCCACTGAAGACTTGCAACAAAAGGTGCTTGGTATTAGTGTTGGAGGAGATGGGGATGTTAGGAGCTTGCTTACTTGTAAAGGATGGACCCAAGAAGCAAGTGTGAAAGCTATTACGGAATTCATAGTTACTGATGAACAACCGTTTAGTGTTGTAGAAAAGGAGGGATTTAAGCGGATGATGAGTGTAGTGCAACCTAGATTGTGTGTTCCCTCTCGAAGAACTATTGTTAGGGAATTGTGGAAGATGTACGATGACATGAAAGATGCTTTGAAGAAAGATATAAGCAAGTATAGGGTGAGTTTGACCACGGATACATGGTCAAGTGTGCAAAATATCAACTACATGGTGTTGACGGCTCATTTTGTAGATGATGAGTGGAAGATGCACAAGAGGATTATCAATTTTTGTCCAATTCCAAGTCACCAAGGAAAAGAAATTGGTAAGTTGATTGAGCAATGTTTAGTTGAGTGGAAAATTGAGAAGATTATGTGTATCTCGGTTGACAATGCTTCGGCTAATAAGGTGGCATTAGAATGGCTTGTTGCAAAGCTAAAGAAATGGCGTAACTCACCCCTTATCATGGAAGGAAAGTATGTGCATGTGAGGTGTTTAGCTCACATCATAAACTTGATAGTGAAAGATGGTTTGAAGAGGTTAGATCGAAGTGTGGCAGCAATCAGGAAAGCGGTGAAGTTTGTGAAATCAAGTCCGTCGAGATTAGCATATTTCAAAAGATGCATTGAGGTCGAGAAATTGGATAAAAAGGGCCTTGTTGTTATGGATGTGGCTACAAGGTGGAATAGCACATACTTGATGTTGGAGTCAGTTTTGAAGTATCGAAAGGCATTCGATCGAATGTGTGAAGATGAAGACAATGCATACTTGGGTTATTTCACCGAAAAGGATGAAGTGCATGAAGATGATGCAATATTGGAAGGTATTACTAAAGTGAGGGTCGGGCCACCGAATGAGAAGGATTGGGAGAGTGCATATATGTTTTGCAATTTTTTGAAGGTGTTCTACTTGGTGACAATAAAGGTGAGTGCCAGCAAGTATCCCACATCTCACACGGCAGTCCATGATGTCATCGCTGTGGAATCTGAGATTCGTAGGCTTTTTGTGCCCGAGTATAACCAATATTTTCAAGCTGGAGGTGGTGTGGAGACAGTGCTTACGGACATGGCAGTGAGCATGAGAGCAAAATATGAAAAATATTTGGTTCCGTTGGGACAATGAACCAACTGTTTATAGTGTCACTTGTTCTAGACCCAAGATTCAAGTTGAGACACTATTTGCACTTGTGCAAAAAGAAAATGGGATACACGGATGAAGAGGTTGAAGTACAAGGTAATCGTGTGAAGACACTGATGAAGGAGTTGTGTGATGCATATGCAACAATTCGTGATGGTTCTCAGGGTCGTGGCACACCAATACAGGTAGTATTATTTATTTATTGCTTGATTAATATATGTTGTTTACTGAAATCTCACTATTTCTAGTCCTGGACTCCTTGATTAGTATGTTTACTGAAATATATGTTTACTGAAATCTCACTATGCAGTGTCTTGTGAACAAGCATATGTTTACTGACAGTCCTGGAACGAGTTTACAGTAAATAAGCGGCTGTTTACTGTCAGTCCTGGAACAAGTTTACAGTAAACAAGCGGCTGTTTACTTGTTGTGAAAGTTCTGGAACAAAGTTTGTTTCCTGTCAGTTAACAAGCAGATGCTTGAATGTAATTGCTTGAATGTAAATTCATCAATATCACTAAGCATAGGATATTTACTCAGTTCAATATTTCTAGTCCCAGAGCAATTGCATGAATGTAAATTCATCAACCAATCAACCTTCTTATTGTCTTATGATTATTCATCCTTCTTTAGAGAATTTTCTATGCAGTTTGCTATGCAGTTTGGCAATTTGCTATGCATAATTTGGCAATTTGCTATAATTTAGCATAATTGTGAACTGACAATTTGGCTTGAATGAAAGATTGTTGCATAACTGACAATTTGACAGTTTGGCAATTTGCTATGTAAATGCTTGAATGAAAGATTGTTGCATAATTTGGCAATTTGCTATGCAGTTTTCATGTGATTCCATGAGTGAAGGTAACTCCTCATTTGGAAGACAAGTTGCCCCTACTAAATTCTCGACAGAAACTCCAGTGATATTTGATGAGATGATGATGGATTGGGAGAAGGAATTAGAAGCAACTCATGATGTTGTGTTGTCACATGAGGTGGATAGTTACCTCATAGACAGACTGGAGCCAAATAACAAGAATGACCGGTTTGACATTTTGAAGTGGTGGAAGGTAAAAGGTAAGAGTTCATACCCAACTCTTGCTTTGGTAGCCAAAGATGTGTTAGCTATTCAAGTATCGACGGTTGCTAGTGAGAGTGCTTTTAGCACTAGTGGGAGGGTTATTGATCCATTTAGATCATCTCTCACTCCCAAATCGGTGGAGGCATTGATATGTCTTCAAAATTGGTTGAAAAGTGAAGACATTAGCCACATTGAGTATGAAGCAAGTGCGTCGGAACTTGAATTCTATGAAGATTGTGAAAGCGGTAAGACTTGCTATTCAATTACTTCCATTTACTATGACACTAGCCATGTATTTGTTAATTTATTTGTTTTTTTAAAAAAAATTATCTTTGTTGTAGATTATCAAAGAGGCAAAGAGGAGAGTATATGCTCAAATGCACAAAACCGAAACAACTCAAGCTCATAAGAAAAGGAGTTGTGAACTTGTGATTCTCAAGATGTTTTTAATATTATGTTTTGAGTTAGACTAGTGATTTTTCATCTGTCTTGCTGAATACTTGAATGTAACTTGGATATGAATGTTTCATGGGATTGCTTTTATTTCTTATGTCTTTTAATTATTGCTCTTAGATGTATGGATTGTGGTTATATTAGCAGCTGGGGAGAAGATCATGAGTTCAGTCATTTGTTATGGCTCACAGACTGCTTCTGGCCTTCCAGTTCCAGCTGCCAATCTGCCATGCCATCTATTTTAAATTTATGCCTTGAAGTTGCCAGGTAGGTGCTTGTATCGAATTTTTGTTTATCTTTTTCCATGAACATTTTCATTTTATTTTCATTGATATTAAAGGAGACAATTTGTTAGTGTAGTGTCATGGAATGGAATACATTACCTGCATAAAACTATTTATTAGTGTAGTGTCATGGAATACATTACCTACATTACATGCATAAAACTATCATTCTTGTGTTTTTTTCACTCTTTTTTTAACCATTTTCTTCTTCATTCTTTGTTTTTTTTTTTCATGTTCTGTTTTCTTCTTGGTATTTGGCAAGTGGCAAGCACTTATCTTGTGTTGTTGTTCATTCCTTACCAAAGATGCAAGATTAACAAGATGAAGACAGGTGATGTTATATCTATCACCATGCAAGTGAAGGCTGTGAAGCAGTGCTCACAAAAAGCAGCAGAGATGAGGAAAGAAAGATGGCTTGATAAAAGCTTAGCTAGAAATCCTCTAGAAGCTAAGGCTAATAGTGAAAGATGGCTTTCTTTTCCATACTTTTTCTTTTTCTTCTTCCTCTTTGGCAGTACTCTTCTTTTTTTTTTTGGTATGGAGTTCCATTGATGGATATGTAAATACTAATGTGATCTCCACATATTCAGTTTTTGCAGTAGAGGGAGCTGGTTTCATGACAAACAAAAGGATTCCACCACTGGGACTGGGAGTCTGGGAGCCTTCCCTCTTTAGTGGTACACTAATTTCATTTCATACCCCCAACATCTTATTGTTAATTACTGTTCTCTTTACATTGTTCATTAGAACCAAAAACATTCAAGTTCATATCATTTGAGAAATTATTTTTGCATGATATTTGTTTGCAACGTATTTATACTATTAATATTAGGTGACATCAAATTTTGTGTTGAAGGCTTTGTTCATCAAATATTTTTTTTTACATTTATGCTCTTTCCTTCCTTTGTCTTGTTTCTTGTGTTTTCAGCAAAATGAGCCTGCAGCCAGCAAAATGAGCCAAAGTATTCTATTGGGACCATTTTACATCTCCTCTATATAATGCCAATCAACCCCATCCCTCTTTGATTAACCCACTTCTGCAGCATTGTTTATTCTTCTATCGATATTTTCCTTCGCTTGTTTACTTCGTTCAGAAAGGTGCTACTTCCTCTGCAATGACCTCTCCTCACTACAAGCCAGATCAAACCTCTGCTAATTTGGCGATCACCAAGGTGTGTTATCCAACTTTCTATGTCTATATATTGGGAATTAATAAGGCTGGACATAAGGCTTCTGATGATCATGATGATTCGTATATTTGCGTCTTAACTTTCTTGGGTCTGTTATGGATGCTATGCTATGTTGTTATTATAAAAGGTCTAAGAGTACTGTATTCCAACGATTTTGTTTTCGTCTTTCTAGGGAAATCCTGAGTAAAGCAGATCGAGTTGTGAATGCAAATAAATGATGGGAAGGGTTCAAGGGAGACCTGGCGAGATTGGTAAATGTTTCATTCCTGTGTATACTCAATTACTCATCACAAAAACATTCAAGTTTACATTGTTTCATTTCTGATTGTGTTTTCAGCAAAAACATTCAAGTTTACATTGCTCATTAGAACCAAAAACATTCAAGTTCATATCATATCATTCCAAGTTGTTGTGCTTAATTACTGTTCTCTTTGTATTGTTACATCAAAGTTATATAAACAAATATCTGAGGACAGGAGTGTTGATGACAAAGCTTTGATACAATATCTATCTTCTGAATTGTGCTATTGTCCCATGCCATTTCAGGTTCTGGAGTGTTGTGTTGATGACAAAGCTTTGATGGATATTAACTGCTCAATAGGTGAATCATGAATGACTGAATTCTGAAGCTGGTGCAAGTTAGCCTTTGCTAGTCTGCTCATTAGCTAGTCTGCTTTTTAGCTGCAGCAAAGCACTTAGCAGTTAGCACTTCATTACCTGCAGGCTGAAGCACAACACTTCATCAAATATTGGAATGGATTGGAAACTGGAAAGTGCAAAAGTGAATTGTATATTGCTTTGGGAGTTTTTGAAACTCAAGGTTTTTGCATATGTGATCCTTCAGAGTTCAGACTGATATGTGAAAAGAAAGGGAAGGCTTCAGTTATTTCTTTTCCTTGTGTCTTCCTTCAGAGTTCAGACTGATATGTGAAGGCTTCAGTTATCTTGTCATATATTAATATATTATGATATGTGAAAATCTATTATTTTAATGTTTCATATAACATTTTAGTTGGATTATCCAGTGATTCTTCATTCTTGTATAAAGTGATTCTTGTTACATTTCAGTTGGATTATTCAGTTGGATTTTACTGCAGCTCATATGTAATGTACTAATACTGGAGAATGGAATAAAGTGATTCTTGTATAAAGTGATTCTTGTTTCATGTAAGTTATAACATTTCAGTTGGATTTTTGTACTGATGTAGATGTTAAACAAAGGTACATGACCCGTTTGGACCCGCGGGTTGTCCCGGATTGGACCCGTTTCAAACGGGCCGGGTCCAATTCGGTTCCAAAGAAATTTAGGCCCGCCTCGCCCCGCCCCGTCAAAAAACGGGTCCGGTTCGGATCTATATAATTTGGGCCCGGCCCGGCCCGTGCCCACCCCTGGGAAGGAATGAAAACCACTCAGGTCTCCGGGTGGTCACCATCAAGTAGAAGGTATGATAGATCCTTTGGCTCTGTTACCAAATCTGGCCAAACAGAATCAGTAAAATTATACACCAAATAGCAAGTACCACAATGAAAGGCAACTATGAAATAAAAACCAGCATACAAGAATAATAAAGACAAAATAAAAAAGATAGCAAGATAACAACTAAGATAATAGTAAACTACACGAGGAAATATGAAAGGAAACTAGAAACATGTAAAATGAATAGGAACGTGTGAGCATATACAAGATCATGTAAATTAAATAGGAATAACATATGAGTACATGATAGAATGACGAATAATTAGATAACGTAGGGACTATTATGAATCAAAATTCATAACCGCAAAACAAACAAGGACTGGGGTTGCAGACCGTCTCCCGAACAAAACTTAGTTTCTAGTCATTCACCAACACAAGTAGAACATAGGCAAGATAAGAACATGAAAAGATAAGAATATAAGCAAAATGGACTCCATCTATCAATCACGGCCAAACAATAAATATGGCTTCTACATTAGCTAAATAGGTTTATCACAAATGTTATTTACTAACCTATGCAATTTGAGAGTTTCTGAACGGTTACCTGCCCTATAATATTTCCAAATTATCCATGCGAAACAAGAAAAGAAAAATACAAGTAGATATGCATCACCCTTAGGCGTGCTCATATAGGCAACACTCAATGGTGAGTAGTAGCAAGACAAAGAAGATGCTTCACTCGACGGTGAGCTAAATCATAACCTAGAAGATGTATCACTCAACGGTGAGCTGGAATTGTGCTACTCACGATAAAGAGCTGCAAATCCATTCAGACTGGGGCCAGAATAAAAGGGACTGCAAGTAATAGAAAAAACCTCCCCTCCTAATAAATCTAGGTAAATAGTCTAGTCAATTATCCTAAACATCTTTGTTTAGCATTCTAGGTCGTAGTATCCGAGAATTCTTCCTATAAATGATATTCCCCTCGGGGATATGCAAGACTAGACAAGATTAAGAAGGCAAGATAAGAAACATGATAGCAAACCATATGCTATGATCTAGAGTGTGCTGTGACAAGCCACAACAGGACTCGATACAAGAACTGAATATAGTACATGTCAAGAAAAAACCAGGTAATGTACAATATAAGTTAGAAGCATGATGGACAACGACAAATATGATATCGATATATTACTATCAGTAACAAGCCAAAAACAATATGGTGCTATATTCAGGCCAACTCCATAATGTAGCAACATGGTGCAAAGGATACCAATGTATCCAGACAGTGTAAGACAAGACAAAAAGTGACAAAGTGCTCCAGCACCTAACACGTAAATAAGGTATAATGGGATACCCTCATGCACTAGGCAAGGGTAGCACTATAAATCAAGACCAGACAATCATCAATCATGGTAATCATGTTAAACCAATAAGCATGTAAGAAAGAAACAAGATCGAATAGAAGAAACTCAACGAAAAAAGAAAAATATGAAACTTTGGTGCATAACTGGTACACAGACGGTATAATACATACCGACGGTATGCCAATTTTATGTAACAACAAGTCTCTGTCAACCGATTTGATCATAATTGGAATACCGACAGTATATACCAGTATACCAGCAGTATGTCGGATACTGGTAGAATTTATAGTAAATCCAAAAAAATCAATTTATGGAGCCAAAATCATGTCCTGAAATACGCCAAAAACATATCTAGCAATAAATATATTAGAGGTAAGTCCCATATAAAATATAGACTAGGTTTCATAGTGGTAACTCTATTATGACTCATGATACCAAGCTTTCCAACTAAGTAAATAAATCAATATTTTATAGGAAATCAAAATTTAGCTCAAATCAAATTCATAAACATATACATAATTGAGAATCATGAAGGAAACATATTTAACAAAATAAGTTTTGAACAAAACTAAGCATTTAATATCGATAAAAATGAAAATAACAATAATAATATTGTTCATGAGTTTGACAATATGTATTTGCCTCAGGTTGAGCTCTCAGTCTAAACCTTCTATTCCACCACCAAGAGGTTTTCAAAACCACACTATTAAGCCTCTCGAACAAGCTCAAGCTCATGAAAAAAATAGAAGGAAAATAAAAGGGAGAGAGAGAGAGAGGGAATAAAAAAATAGAGAAACAAGAAATAAAATAATAAAACCTGAAGGAGTATATATAGAAAAGGAGAATTAATCATGATCGTCGGATTTGCCACGTCAGAGATCCACGACTCGATAATCATGATTGCCACAAAACTCAAGAAAAATAATATCTTGCATAAGTCATTAAGTATATATTTTCTTAAGATAGAAAATACAATAAATAGTAAATACTCTCGTATCCGAATACGAATATTGATACTATGAGACGAGTCTCACAACTATAAAATGACTCAAGAACAGAAACCTGCATAATAGAATACTGAAAATAGAAATATGTACTTCTCTTAGCAATTACAATTGCTACAATGAGAGAGAACATATACAAAAAAAAAAATTGAAGACGAACAACCACATCTGAAAATCTTCTTGCTAGGGTGATGACAATCACCCTTGTTCAAAGCAAGACGAAACCAACAAGTTCAATGGATAAACTTCTGGAATGCTTTCATGTCACCTTTGTGAAGAACACGAACAAGGCAAACTCTATGAATAGTATTATATGGATGTATGGTGGCTACTATAGAAATTGTTATGTAGCAGTATCTCTCTATCTAATGAACAGAGAATAACATATATATATGGAAGACAAATGCCAAACCCTAATTAGTCTTCGCTCTTATAATTTCTAAGGATAAAAGCAATTAAACCAAATCTCAAAAGATAAGGAGCGATTTAAACTAAATATCCACAACATATGTGAAGCAATACAATCTACAAGATGAAATATAGTACACACAAATTTGCATGCTAAATTGTAGCTCTTCCTACATGTGCAAAAATACAGCTCTTTCTGCACGTAGTGCCACATGAAAATGCACATCGTCCGTACAGAGCTCTTGGCGGCCAGCGCCTACGCACCTACGCGTAAACGTGCAATAGTTGTATCATGCGCAACTATGCAGCAACTTGTGCAGCGAGAGCACGAGCGCCCAATGCATACATGTAAAGTGTACCATTAAAGTGCCACTTTGCGTCCTTTGCCCGAGTTTGAGTCCAAGTCCGAGTCGGTAAGCCCCTTCGAGGCTTAGCTCCTAAGGTTAATCCCAACGAATAAATGACAAAAAACAAAGATGGTTTCCATGGTGTCTTGATCCTTTCCCTCTAGAAAAATACTCCACCAGCCACATGGGCTACATACCCCATATGCACAAGTCAATACAAAGAGAAGCATTATATTGAAATGCACACTTGGGGTTTAGGTAATGTGGGACTATAATTCCATGAGTGTAAGCTCAAAACCCCAACAATCTTCTACTTATTTTAATATATGGGCTTATTGTTCCCCATAGTGGTTGTACATCATGTATTATGATAGATGTCACTTACGACTTGAAGCATATCGTATGGGTCAAATAATAGTACAATACAAAATAGACTATGTCTTGAGTTTATATCATAGCTACTCTCCTTTCTACTCATACAATGACATCAATTGTACCTCTAGTAGCACGTTTAAAGGCATTGTGTTGACTTGGTATCTGTGTACGTAACTTGGGTATCTACAATTCTATGCTAAAGAGACGTGATATATCTCTTCTCATACACATAGATGAGTTCCTTAGAGATTTTAACAATCCCCAGTATAAAGCCTTTGGCTTCCTTGCGGTGCTATGTCGCTATGACATGGCTCAAAGACGAGGTTCATCCTCTTTGTGGTGTCATACCATTGTAGTATGAGGTCTCAGCCTCTTTGTAGTGTTGTTCTACTACTCTCTATCTTTCAATATTAGGTTACATATCTCTAGGTGGTGCTATGCTGCTGTGACATAGCTAGAAGCCGAAGTCTACCCTTACTTATTGCAAAGCACACCAGACATTCCAAATGCCCAAGAACTCATTAAGGTTTAAAGTCATCCTCCCAAAAGACTTGCTCTATACCAAAAGCAAACAGTAGACACTAGAGGTTTCGGTATCCAATCACATCAATGTCCCCAAGGACTAACTTTTGTACCTAATATTTTCCCAGTTTCAACACTATTGTTCTGATTTCCAAAACTTTATCTTAAAACTTGTTCATTATTCTCAAAAGTAGGTTCATAAGTGGCGAACAACTACTTCTTAGAGCACACATAGCAAGATATACCTATGTTTGTCCATCAGTCTGTGTCTACTCCAGATGAGTCAAACTGCATAATCATAATAACTAAGTTAGTATCACATTTCTCTTTTTGTTTTGGTTTGGCTTTGTAATCCTTTTTGAAATGGCCCTTCTTGTCATTGTTGAAAAGATCTCATCATTCTTGGACTTTTTACCTTCAAATGGTTGAAGTCTTTTTTGTTATTATAGGGAACCTCTTGCTTCCCCTTGGGATTTTCATGTAATGCCCTGCTTCATGCGGCACATTATGTTGATTTGTTAACTTGAAGGTTTGGTTGAATTTCATGTAGATGAATTGGCTAGTGATCTATGTTTTTAGTATTATACCTTACTCGGCGCGTAGAGGTATTGTGTTGGCTTCATTAGGTTTATGTTTGACGCATGAGTTTGTATATTTTGATTTGGATTTGTGTTGTAAGAGATATTATAGTATTTGAGCGGTGATGCAGACTTGCTTAACTCGATCGAATTTAGATAGTTTATGGAGCTTGGCTCGTGTATATGGTTATAGGATTGAGAAGTTCGTGTATCACATCAAATCGCCTCTGTGGCATGGTTCGATACCTACTCAATCAAGGTAGATAGGCATTCTTTATGGTGGATGATTTTGATGATCATTTGATTGTTTTACCTTTACTCTTAATAAATTGATGTTGAGTGTATAGTTCTTTTATGTTATGAGTTCTGGTACATGTTAATAAAGGAACCAAGATAAAAGAGACTAATAGGAGTATTGCAAGATACATATCACATGGACTAAAAATGTTGTGTAAGCTGAAATTTATAACATAGTGTTGTATGTATTTGGTGTACATTATGTTGTCTATATGGATAAAGGACAATAGTAAGAATGTGTCGTGTGCCGACGCTATAGTAGGTATGTGTCGCGGTGCCATAGTTTATAGTATTAATGAGTTGGATATGGTACCACAGTAAGTATGAATGAATTAGGAATGGTACCATGGTACATATGAATGAGTTAGACATGGTGCCATGGTAAGTATAAATGAGTTAGACATGGTGCCGCGGTCAGAATAATGTGAACGTGGTTCCACGGAATGTTTGTAACTTGTGGGTCGCCAATTGGAACATAGATTGGAAGTATGTTAACGTGAGTATAATCTGTGGTATAAGTAATACTTTGTGATTCTTATATTTTGATTATGTATGACACATATATTTTATAGTTTCTTAATTGTTCACGTATATTGTATGGTCATGGACAACTTATGCATAAGCTTATGCTTTTCTCGATTGGTTTCCGAGACCACCGGAACCGATTCAACCTCAGAGAAAATTATGTAGAAAGTGCTTCAAGCACGGGGTATTACAGGACCTACAGAGGGGCTTGCTGCCTGACTAGGAGGGCGTATCGTAATAAGGATACTATGGGACCTTCAGTTGGGATAGCTACCTGTATGCAAAGGATCATCGTCTTATCGAAAGAATATTCCAATATGGCTTGTGTGTTGTCAGTGACCTCATATAGTTAGATTGTATGCTAATATCATCTGCTTTCAAGCTTAATTAGTTGGTCGCGAGGACGAATACACACACATATGTACAAATATTTTATGAAGGCTAACAAATGTCTACTGTAGGGACACATATCCGAAACACTTATGTTTATGAATGATATCTTTGAAATGACAGGGGAAAACGGTAAATATTGGGTAAGATTAGATGTTATGTGTGCGACACAAGTATGCTTATAAGACACATCTTGTTATTCCATAAAAATTGATCCTAAGACAAGATTATAAAGACCAGATATATTTGTATGCACTTACTCATTTTAATTGTGTTGGTTTTGGGTGAGTCAGCTAGAGGCCACTTACTAGTACACGAAAATGTAATGACCCCCAGGTGCAAAGATCTACTTGGGTGTGTTGAGGTACCGTAGCTTGGTCAGTGCTTAATGATGTTCTGCCAGAGATGATACTTGTGTTTAAAAGACATAATGTATATATTGTATTGTATATTTCCTTGAGTTGTAAGCCTTATGGCATGTTTCAATGTAATGAGAGAGAGAGAGAGAGAGGCAACATGAACTTGTGGCATGTTTATAAAATACAATAGCCCCCCACCATAAACTTCTCTTCTTGTTTAATGCCTTCCTTCTCAAGTTTCTGCTGTAACTTCAACAGCTCTTTGACTTGAGGCAACATGGCTTTCTCATCGTCAAATTGTATCGTGAAACTTTTTTTGATTATATGGATTTTTGACATCTTCTTATATATCTTGTTGTGTCACTCCCACTTTTTCTAATTAGGATATTTTAGTAATTGTGTGAAATTTGAATTTTATTATTTTTTTATTATTAAATTGATTGGTGTGTAGCTGTGATTGGCATTTTTGGTAGTAAAAAATGATTTAACCTTAGTCAACCTTGATTAGAATACTAAACATGTGATTAGAATCCTTTTAGCTAATTAGATTTTAAATTAGAGCTTTAGTCCACATTAGGAAACAAATTAAATTAATTTTTGGCTATTTTTACTTGTGGCTTTTTGGCCTTTTTGCTAATAGGCTTCACATGGGTTTTAATTGCATGGTGACCCATCCTAAACCCTAACCTAACCCTAGCTAACCCCTATGGCCGGCCAAACAGCAGCCCCCCTCTTTTATGTGAAAAACTTGTAGCCGTCAAGTTTCACAAACTCGAGAATTCTCCTTCTCCTCCAAAAGTTCACTTTTCTCAATTATCATCCAAATCCTTCCAAAGGAAGTGTGTTGCAATCATTGGGAGGAGAGGAACTTGCTGGAGACCTGCTAGCAAGGAATCGGAGGCGTTGGACCAAAGGAAATCGGCATCGACACGTTTGGAGGCCCGTTTCATTGAGATATTGACTCTCAATAGGTAAACCCCTATAAACACCTATAAATTCTATTTTTTCTTCGTAGATGCATCCATATAGGTATCCCGGACCTGTGCATGAATTTTGGCAGGTTTTCGTATTCGTTTGATAGGCGTATCGAGCACGTGTCGGTTTATTGGAACACGTGTTCGACGAAATGCCGCTTAGAATTGAAAGTTCGTATTTTTTGATTCTGTTTTCAAGAATTTGTTGTTGTATATATTTTAAACAACTTTCATGAAGATGGATCTCGTTTTTGTAGGCTGGACGTACGCACTTCTCGTGCCCTTACACTGGGTGCGGGTCATGGCATGTTTTAGTGGTGGCCTATGCAGGTCGAGAGTCGCAACTAGTGCGATTTCGTAGTAGTACTCGAACTAGAGTATCACTACAGCCTGCAGTAGGATATATGATATAAGTTTAAGGTACTCAATCACATTAGGAAAAACTCTTATCTAATTCTTGCTGTTAATTACCTTCCTTTGAAATAAACTGTCCTCCTTTGATTATATCGCTTCCTTTTTAGTAATTAATTATTTGTTTGATCTGTCTTCAGGATGGTGGAGACACGATCGCATCGCTCTTGCCTAAGGGATACCACTGAGTGGTCTGCCACTTCTTGCCCGACTCAGCAGGACCCTGGGACCGTAGCACCTCTCATTCCTGCTTAGGTAGGAGCATCTACAGCTTTTGGGGGTGCTCCTCCACCGGTTCCGAGGACTACCCCGGGGATTCAGGAGATGCTACCGCCATCGCCTCAGGGGACAGTTGATATGGCACAGTTCTTTTCCTTCTTCCAGCAGATGACAGAGGCTCAGCGGCGCCAGTCGGAGGATATAAGGTAGGGCATTGACAATGCCCATCAGCTAGCCATGGTAGCAGTAGAAAAGGTGACTGCCCAGCCGCAGGAAGGGCAGATACAGCCGTACCAGCCGAGGACCCCGAGCATTCAGGACTTTCAGAAAATGCGATCGCGAGACTTCAAGGGTACTGAGGGTATCCTATATGCCGACGACTGGATCGAGCATATAGAGGAGATCTTTCATCTTACGAAGATACCAGCTAGACTTTAGATAGAGGCAGCGGGCAGCCAGATGTAGGACCTTTGCCCGCACATGGTACCAGACCGACCCCAGGGTTGGTAAAAAGGGGCAGACATAGGAGGCTTTCCAGAAGCTCTTCAAGGAGAAGTTCTTTCCTGACACAGCACTTGGCGCCTTGGAGACGCAGTTCGAGAACGTGGTTCAAGGGAACCAGACAGTAAAGGAGTATGCCGGAGAGTTCTGCCGCCTGGGCAGATTTGTTGAGGGCCTTAGCGAGATGACGATGGCTAGGAGGTCCGGAAAGGGCTTGGTCAAGGAAGTCAAGTCCTTGACCAAGAGTGACAAAAATACTATCTTTGAGGAGATTCTGTCGGAAGCTATCGCAGCGAAAGATGACCTCGAACTGAAGCTGAAGAGAGGTCATGATTCACATGGAGCCGGCAGCAGTGGAGGCCCGGCCAAAAGGCCCCATTTTCAGTAGCAATATCAGCTGAAGCCGTTCCAGCAGCAACAGTTCTAGAGTCAGGGTCGTGTGCCTTTTCAGCAGAGGCAGATACAGTAGGCACCTAGACAGCAACAAGTCATCAGTTGCACCTTTTGCAAGAAGCCAGGACATGGGTGGAATGACTGTAGAAGGAGGCTTGACAAGTGTCTACTTTATGGTTCATCGGAGCACCAGCTGAGGTACTGTCCCATATCTTCAGGACATACAGCTCAGGGAGCAGGAGACAAGGCTCCGACAGGTCTAGAAGGGACCATTATAAACTCAGCAGCAGAAGTTTATCCAGTACCAACAGCAGACCAGAGAAGGTCAGCAGGGATGAGCTTTTGCAATGTCAGCTGAGGATGTAGAAGCAGTAGGAGATCTGATAGCAGGTTATGTTCTTCTTGACTCTTTTTCTTCATTCGTTTTGTTTGATTCTGGGGCTTTCCATAGC
This sequence comes from Iris pallida, assembly GCA_029216955.1. Taxonomy (NCBI): domain Eukaryota; kingdom Viridiplantae; phylum Streptophyta; class Magnoliopsida; order Asparagales; family Iridaceae; genus Iris; species Iris pallida. The sequence continues at coordinate 63,610 of JANAVB010043157.1, read as the reverse complement.
TTTATGTCTGTATCATTTGCTATTAGACACCATCTATCTTCTGAACCGTTGCATAGGAGTTGCAAGATCATGACTGGGGGTGGTATCATCCTCGTTAGTGATATTTGCAAGGATCGGAGAGTAGTATTAGAAGGCCGAGAATTGGATGTGAGTCTGTTCATAATGCCATTACCGAACTACGATATTGTACTCGGAATGGATTGGTTGAGTAGGCACCATGCCAGTATAGATTATCGCGGTGGTAGAGTTCTTTTCAGAGTGCCAAGAGAGCCAGAGTTTGAGTTCACCAGATGGAAGGCAGAGCAGAGCAACGAAGTTTTCTGCGAAGTTTCAGTAGAGGAGCAGAGCACGCCATATCCATTGATAGCTGAGTTCATGGATGTATTTCCAGAGGAATTGCCAGGGTTACCTCCAGACAGAGATGTGGAGTTCTCTATAGATTTGGTGCCCGGCACAGAGCCGATATCTCAGCACGTCTATAGAGTGAACAACAGCGAGCTATTAGAGTTGAAGAAGCAGATAGATGAGTTGTAGGACAAAGGTTTCATCCAATCGAGTTCTTCACCGTGGGGTACACCGGTACTCTTTGTGGCGAAGAAGGATGGGTCGGTACAGATGTGTATCGACTACAGGGCTCTCAACAGCCTCACGATCAAAAACAAATACTCGCTGCCGAGGATCGATGATCTGTTCAATCAGTTGAGCGAAGCGAAGGTATTTTTCAAAATTGATCTGAGGTCAGGTTACCATCAAGTGAAGGTGAAGAAGGAAGACATTCTGAAGACAACATTTAGGACACGGTATGGCCAGTTTGAGTTCATGGTGATGCCGTTTGGGTTAACTAACGCCCCGACAGTATTCATGAACCTGATGAACAAGGTATTCCACTAGTACTTAGACAAGTTCATGGTGGTATTCATCGACGACATCTTGGTGTACTCGAAGACCCCATAGGAGCACGAGGAGCACTTGAGAGTAGTTCTGGAGACTCTTAGGAAGGAGCAGCTTTATGGCAAGCTCTCGAAGTGTGAGTTCTTCCTGCACTACAACAGATATGGGATACGATAGCGTGCTCAGAACGCTGTAGAATGCCTATTATAGCATATTCTGTCCGCTATAATTGCCTCATGTACAAGAACGTTATAAAGTTATAATGTTCATGAACGCTATTGATGGATTATAGCGTTCCATGGCGCTATAGACAGGTTATAGCATTTAAGAACGCTATACCACTGTTATAACATTTAAGAACGCTATAGAAAAGTAATAGCATTCATGATCGCTATTGAGTTACTATAGCGTCCATGAACACTATAGACTTGTTATAGCAGTGACAAATGCTATAGAGTTTACATAGCATTTACGAACGCTATAGTTTTTTAATAACGTTTGTTAACGCTATAAGTATTTATGGCGTTCGTGATCGTTGTTGATATTTAATTGCGTTCATGTATGTTATTGTTTGTTAATAGCTTTTCGATGCAAATTGGTTTTTATAGCATTTCTTTCGCGCTATTATATGTGCACCAATAGCATGTCAGAATGCTATTGCAAAATGCATTAGTGTAAAGAAACAATTTACATCAGAATAGTATTGCAGCACATCAAAATAGCATTGCAGATATACAGAATGCCACATATATCTATTGCATATATACACAGAATACGGGTATTCAAAAATTTAAATGCTTCTCGACGAATCAATCACAGAATGAATTCTGAACATAAGTAAATTCATTAATTTCACTGTCAAGAACATTCAAAATCCTTCATAATTTTTTCAAAATTAAACATTAACAGCGTAGTCAGCGTTTAATTGTTTCCATACATATATCCAAAATGTTGCATATCCAAAATTTAGCTCGAACCCTTCGAGCCTATCCACAACCAAAGCTCCTCAAAAATCCTCTTACTTCATCCAACCTACAGGGGAAAACATTAGTGTTCGTGGTTAATAAACAAGCAGTTGAATTTATGAGTTAACTATCAATAGAAAATTGCCTAAAATTCTATGAGTTATAATCAACCAAACAACTGGAATCCATTGTCAGTTGAATTTATTAGTGATCCATTCATATCCATACATACTTAGCAAGTCCACAACTTGTGGCAATGGAGGGCATTGACTCCAATGTCTGAACTTTGATTGCAATTTTTGTAAGTAATATTCTTTATATTCTTTTCCTTCCTATACTAATAAGGTAACAAACTTTAGTGGTAGTTAAAAAAAAAAGTCATATTATTAAGTTTGTTGCTTCCAGTACTACAAATCATATGACAACTTCCCTGAAACATAGCAAAATATGTAGACATGATATTGAATTTAAACTTTCATCTTACTATAATATTCAGTACTTATACCATTCCTGGACTAAGAGAGAGGTATCACTAAAGACGTACCTAATCTTCAAACGGCATAATGTAGTCTGTTGGCCAATATTTCATCGACAATGCGAGCAAAGCCTTTTCTACTTCCAAGGTACGACATTGTCTGTTTTTCTCTCATTTGTTTAAACTTTGTAGACCTCTCCTACGTATAATCACATGCATATTATTAGATAATACCTTAAATGATAGACATTGAAGCTTCAAAAAGACACGTATTGTGCCTGTATGCGACTGAAGTGCAAGACAAAATTCATGTGCAAAAGACTTGCACTTAAATAATCCCATAAGTTATTGGCAAAGCATGACAGGATGTCCAGCTCTATACAGTTGAAGCATGGACTAGTCAGCAACTAGTCGGCAAGCTCAGTTGAATTAATTTGAAGTGCATTATTCTTTCTTTCCTCGACGGTTTAGCTATTCAGTCCACAATCCTAGTACTCTTGGTGCATCACTAAATATGTATGATCCTAGAGAAGTGAAATAGTATTCTATGTATCATCTAATTGAAAATGTCCAACAATTTAACCAAGATAAATGATATGTAAAATAAATTCAAAAGTATATATTGTCTAACATAAAAATGTAAGAGAAATACATGGTACTAGTTGCTGACATGTGCCATCATGGTCATTATTAGCTCAACGTCTATATCCTTTTCGTCAATGTTACCAAAGGAACAAATTCTATTAGGGCTTAGTGGAAGAAATTTCATGTAGTTGTCCATGTAAACTTGGAATGACGACTTTATTGGTCTTGCATGGTTCACATAAATCAGAATTTTAAATGGAAGTAACTTGGTTGCAACTACAAAAACCATGCACTTTCTTCTTCATCGGAGATAACAGGGAGGGACATAGGGTTCTCAAAGAAAATTTAGCAAATGCCAGTTTTTGTATGATGTCATGGGATCCATCGCCGGAGCATCCAAATTCGGATGTGAATTAGACAAAAGCAATAACCACAAATATAATACTGAAATGCATATTGCAGCACACAAAAATTTCACTTACCTTAATCTGGTACATTCCATGAAGCTTCGCTAAAGGATCAAACACCTGCAAGGTCTCCAACATAATGCTAGACTGCATATAAAGTAGACTTAGGTTATGATTTGACAACCCTGGGCTAAATTATCTGTACCAAACTATGCTTAGTAGTGAAGAATGGAAAAACCTGCTTGTGCTGAGGCAAGTGACAAAGGGTGCGCATGTCCGATCAGCCAATTTGACAATGATAACTCAGACTTAAATAAGAGAAAATATTTCTTAATTTTCCTGCCGAAGGAGAATAAAACAATAAAAAATGATCTAGAATAAAAACTTGTTTCTTGTTTATAAAACATTTTAGATCTGTGCCCTTCTTGAGGAGATTAACTTGCCCAAAGAACCTCCAAAAGGACGCACCAAATATACAAGAGCAATAATAGATGTGGGCCAAGAATATTGGTTTTTCCCATATTTTGGTTTTGTTGGATAAAGCCTTCACTATTGCTGCAAGACATGATAGTGTAATACAATTATATGTTGAAAGTTGTAAAATGAATTACCTGTACCAAACTATGCTTAGTAGTGAAGAATGGAAAAACCTGCTTGTGCTGAGGCAAGTGACAAAGGGTGCGCATGTCCGATCAGCCAATTTGACAATGATAACTCAGACCTAAATAAGAGAAAATATTTCTTAATTTTCCTGCCGAAGGAGAATAAAACAATAAAAAATGATCTAGAATAAAAACTTGTTTCTTGTTTATAAAACATTTTAGATCTGTGCCCTTCTTGAGGAGATTAACTTGCCCAAAGAACCTCCAAAAGGACGCACCAAATATACAAGAGCAATAATAGATGTGGCCAAGAATATTGGTTTTTTCCATGTTTTGGTTTTGTTGGATAAAGCCTTCATTGTTGCTGCTTAGACATGATAGTGTAATACAATTATATGTTGAAAGTTGTAAAATGAATATAGTTAACGCAATAGAAAAAAAAAAACTTTTGTGCATCTCTTTCCCCTAGTTCAGTAACTTATTAGAATTTGGAATACAAGCAGAAATTCTCAACAAGATCTTGAAATAGTATGTGCCTTGTATTAGTTTAAGCCCATGTCCTCTTAAGCATATCTTGTTTTTCCTTGTAGATATTCGATGCTTGGAGTGAATTTTATAATTAGAATCCATGTTTTTAGTATAGACCCATAGTTATGATTTGTCTTTCTTCAAATAGAACATAAAGGCATAAACATGAAAAGGAAGATTTAGTAGTATCAAAAATCTAATATGTACTCGACAACTTCTAACAAAAAAACAAAAATTGCTATTCTTTGAACATACCACTGAAACAAGGTAGTACATGCCGCATTCAGCTAGACCGTTGTATAAGACACCTCCGGAGTTTGCAGAAATATCTTCTACACTTTCATTCATTGGACTGCTAGAAGAAACCACAAACTCAAGTGGCACAACATCCAAGTACTGCAGTTAGCTGATAGCTGATAGTTGTTCATTGGAAGATAGTAGACATGGGTACTGCAGTTAGCTGATAGTTGTTCATTGGAAGATGGTAACTACTGATACCACTAAATTTGGAGAAAATAATACTTAATTGAAGAAAACCGAAGTACCCTTGATAAATAAGTTTCTTCTTATTTACAATAAGTTACAATAAATCGAGAGTACAAAGAGAGATTAAATATAGAAAGAGTCTAATGAGTCAATAATATCATAGTACTTGGTATAGAAAGAGAGTACTCAGTGTGGAAACTGGAGTACTTGGTATGGAAAGAGAGTACTCAGTGTGGAAACTGGAAAGATAGACTCAAGTCTTTGATTAAACCTCAAAGATTGACTCAAATAACCTAGAAATCCACTAATACCGCTCCTGAAAGGCTAACACACACAAGGATTGGTAGACTCAAAATTCAGACTCCACAAAAATCTGCAATAGATGCACTCTGGTCTCTTTGAGAATAGCTGTCAAGTTGACATGCACCTTCAATCCATAACTTCGTGATCCTATCTCTAACAACAAATCCAAATATACAAATTAAGTTTGACATGCAATCTGGTCTCTTTGAGAATAGCAGGCATAGACCAGTAAACCTACTGGTATAAATTAAGTTTGACTTCATCCCAGTATGGAATGGACCATTTGATTGGAATAAGTGACAGCTACAAACTTTTACGTCACAAAGTATACATGTCGAATATCTATCGCATGTAGAGTTCCAAAATGCCTATAAAATTTCTAAGCCAGACACAGTTTATGAAATATTTTCTTGAGACAAGGCCAGTCATTAATGAGTGTCCATGTCCTAGGCTACGAGTACCAAGACCCTCTCCCATTTAGTTAAATTTGCCTGGACTGGGCCACTGGACTGGACAAGCCCCTTGGTGGTTACATTATGAAACCTTAGGACTCACATTCCCCTGCTTCATAATTGTCCAGATACATCTACCAGACATGAATCTTGTAGTGGTTTAATGGATGAACCATCCAATTTCTTGGTAGCCCTTCATTGCTGTTCTCCATGCCTAAGGTCCTGCTCCTCTCCAATTTGTTCACAGTTGCTGTAGTGATTCATCTTTTGGTAAATGGTAAGGCTTGTAAACGATGCACATTTCACATTTCCTAAAACATACAGTCAACTGGCAATTTTGCCTCTTTAGTCCACTTCAACCTTAATCAAAATATTTGTGACACATTCTCGTTCTAATTCATCAAGTTTCTTTAGACGGAGCTTAAGAACAGTCCTCAAAAGCGAGATCGATACAACACCAAAACTGAAAATATTCCTACGAAAACAAAGAACAAGGTTGATAAACACCATATCATGGGAGGAGATCTCAGAAACAAAAGAATAAGCCCATGAAGCAATCACCAAATACAACAACCTGCCTTACCAAATATTACCAGGTCGGATCGGCATAGATGATGAACAGTGCTAGAACCTGAGATGTAAATTTGGTCTTATGATGTCAGTCTATGCATTTGCAATTACTATTAGTGTTGTAAAGACACCCAAAAATAGCAGAGTTACCTATCATGGAGTATGTTCTCAAATTTACTCTTTACAATCACATGGATTGGAGGCGATTTGCATCTAACTTTTCTTTCTGAAATGTAATCAGTAGTTTTAGGACAATCTATTAGTTATTTGAATCCCGTGAACAACAACTCCCACAATGAACATATTCAGGCTATATATGAACCTCACAAGACCAACTGTTTCCCGCAACTAGTACCAAAAGCACAATGGCTCGCCCCACTGGTCCACTCGCTGTTCTTATCACACTCACCCCTTCTGATCAGTGCACTACAAACATAGAAATAATGTGAACTGCAAGCGATTTATTGCTTCATCATGCAGCAATTTCTTAAATGGCATTGGAGGAATGACAACCAACTGCTTGAAAGGCTTTAAGAGCCTCAACACGGCAGCCAGATCAAAGCAAAATCCCCGGCAGGTTTGCACCTGCCTAAAAGCAGCAGTTACCCCTCTTTCTAGTGCACCTGTGTGCACACTTCTAGTTGTGCACACACCACCAACCTGCTGCTACTTCCTCTTTCCATTACACACCTGCTCTTTATGTATCCCTCTACACATATGCAAATACAAGGGTACATCCCCTATTACCTACTCTAGTGTAGGCAATACATATATATGCACCCCACACAGTCATACACACACTCTCACTCATGTATATGGGTATGAACACACACACAGACATAGGTAACCCACTGACATATATACACACACACATTACAATGCACAACCACTGCTCACTTCCCTCACATACACACTACACTACTTCTCTCTAACTCACACACTCCATATACACCTGATGCATAGCTCTCCAACCCTGCTTTTTGCAAACAGCAATACCTGCAATGCTTAAAGCTACTCCACTCTACTACCTGCCTACTGTAGGTTGTGTGCAGATGCACAAGCCACTCTCCATTACTTGCTGCTGCAGGTCCTAGCCCTGCTGGCCACAAAAACTTGTGTGCAGCCCCACACACACACCTTCCCCTCTCTATTATTTGGGTGCAGTAGCCCCCTGCCAGTGTGCACAGAGACACAAAGTCCCCTGCCCCTAGCAGTACAGGAACACTCCTTGCATGTGCCTGCAGGTGCAAATGCAAGAACCCCCTGCTGCTTCCCTCTACTTATGCACATCAGTGCACACGTTGCACTCCCTGTGCAAATCCTACCTGCTGCAGGGGTTAATCCCCTGCCTGCCACCTGTGTGCTGCACTTGGCCTGTCCAAGACACAAGGCCTGCACAGGACCAAGTGCTGCCCCCCTCTCATTGCCTATTACTCATAAGTATATGTACATGTATACACAACTTGACCATGTATCCGGTATCCTTTGGCCCAATCAGTTGGTTGATGGCGTCCAAGATTTTCCCACTTCGCACAATCAGAGAATAACACAGACATAACTCAAAATTTTTGATATCATTCATATACCAAAAACATAATAACCAACAAACCACATATTTATATATTTTTGGAACAAGCAATTCAACAAATACAATAAGTGTGTGTTATACCTGAAATGGTAGCAGACGAGCCCGTGTTTTACCCCGTCCTTGAATTCGTCAACATATGATCTCCTGGCAGAGCAGGACTGCTCCCTGAGGCAGCAGTTGTAGCCGTTGAGCTAGTCCCCCGAGTAGCTGTAGAATATGTAGATCCAATAGTTGTGGCGCAGGCCCTTGTCGTAGCCCCTATACCTGCTCCCTTTGGAACTCGAGATTACTATCGAGTTGGCCGATTGGAGCTAGAGATGATGGCTGGAGGGATCGGACCTGAGAACTTTGCCTTTCCATGATTCCACAGATACTTGCCCGAGCTGTTGGGGCGGCATCGGAGTTCGAAGAGGACAAAGGATCTGGCAGAGGAGCAAAGAGAGAGGAGGGAAGACGATTTTGGAAGAGAGGATTTGGGAGGGCACACATAAATGAGACAAAATGAAAAATATAGAGTAGTTTCAAATTTTTGGAGAATTTTAGGGCGGCAAAAAAGTAAATACTGGTGTATCTTTAAATTGTGTTAACAACTAAATAAACCAACATTTTTTTTATTAGGCCCAAATCAATAAACCAACGATTTTTGTTTTCATTCTTCTGACTTGAAATAAACTGGATTTTTTTTCATTTTTTAAGTCAAAATTAATCGAGGTTTATACAAATCAGCATACATTTTAGACGTTCACATCCAAACGCCAGCTAATTCCCCGACATTTATTACAAAATGTTGGCATATCATGTCTATGCCAACTTTACAACAAATGCCAGAAAATAATTGTTGGAATTTCTCAACCTTTACGAGAAACGTCAATATTTTTTCGATGTTTTCTACATAACATCGGTATATCCTACATAAGCCGACTTTAACATAAACGTCGAAAAAATAAACGTCGCAAAAGCCAGATTTTCTTGTAGTGTGTATAGGTGGCAAGATTATATTCACAAATGACAATGAGTTTAAAAAGTTATCTCCAATGCAAAAATATTGAGAAGACAATACAAATTAATTTTTTACAACTTCCAAGACAACTTTTACTCTTATACTTCTTTTTATAAACATTTTTATTCACAAATGATGATGTGGACATAAAGACATTGTGAAGTGCATTGTAGATCTAGACAACCAACTTCATATTGCCTTTGCCATGTCATTGCCATGTCAACTCCACACTTTATTTCACATTTGCATTGGAGAAGTACTTTTGTAAAAAATGGTTGTCATTCCTATGTGGCAACCATTTTTTTCAAATTCACAATAGGGTTGGAGATGCTCTAAGATTAGTGTATATACCAAAAATATATAATTTATTAATTATGGTGTTATTTTGTGACACACATGTCGTTAAATGTATGGTATTGTTCTGCGACATGCATGCACATGTCGCCAAATATATGGTATCGTTTTGCGACACACATGTACATGTCGCCAAATGTATGGTATCATTTTACGACATGCTGATGTCGCCATATATAGAGATTTTTTTTTGGTGGAATTGCTATTTGGTTTCGCTCTAGTAAAATCTAAGTGGATTTTGCGACATAATAAAACTCATGTCGCCAAAATATGAAAAAAGTAGCCTTTGGAGACATAAAAGACCCTACGTCGCTAAAATATGTTGCTAAAAATACAATTTCTTGTAGTGTAAATATACAAAGATATATTTCGTATATATATAACTAAATTTTCTTATTCAGTTTACCAGGGAGAGGAATTTTAGATAAAATTTCTAAAAGGTTAGTGGGATTAAACCAAAACCGAATCCCAAAACCGAAACCGAAATCGAAACCGAATAAGAAATTTTAGTATTTTCGAAATCGAAACCGAAACCGAACCGAATTTTTTTCAAACCGAACCGAATCTCTTATTCGGTTAGGTTCGGTTCGGATTTCGGTCCAAAAACCGAATAATGCTCACCCCTAGACATACAGACATAGCAACGTTCAGAAAAAAAACTATACCTTTAATAGCGTTCATAACACGCTATATAAAATTCTGTTAACAGCACTGCATAATGACCGCTATTGATAATGACATTCTAATAGCAGGGAGGCTTCAACGCTATATATAAACTGCTATTGTATGAACGTTTAATAGCACTTCAATATGAACGCTATGGATAATTATATTATAATAGCAGGGAGGCTCGAACGCTATAGATAAACTGCTATTGTATTCTATTTTAATAGTACTGCGGAATGAACGCTATTGATGATAACATTCTATAGCAGTAAGGCTTGAACGCTATAGATAAACTGCTATTGTATGCCCTATTTGTTGTAGTGCTGGATCGAGTTGATTTCCTAGGTCATATTAGGACCAGGGATGGGATCTCAGTCGACCCAAAGAAAATCAGAGCAGTTGAGGCGTGGACTGCTCCGATTTCAGTTGTAGAGATTAGGAATTTCCTGGGATTAGCATGCTACTACAGGAGGTTCGTTCAGGATTTCTCCTGGGTTGCAGAGGCATTGACTAGGCTGATCCGGAAGGACGTAAAGTTTATCTAGTCAAAGGAGTATCAGGTCGCTTTTGATGAGTTGAAGAAGCGGTTGACGACAGTCCCGATTCTGATATTGCCATCAGGATCAGGCGGGTTAACTACTTATAGTGACGCCTCAGGGAAGGGTCTGGGTTTTGTCTTACAGCAGCATGGGAAGGTGATTGCCTATGCATCCAGGCAATTACGTCCGCATGAAAAGAACTACCCTACCCATGACTTAGAGTTGGCGACAGTTATCTTTGCTCTTAAGTTATAGAAGCACTATCTATTCGAAAAGCGTGTAAAGATCTTCACAGACCACAAGAGCTTGAAGTATGTGTTTACACAGAAGGAGCTCAACATGAGGCAGAGAAGATGGTTGGAGTTGATAAAGGACTTCGAATTTCGTTGCAGTATCCTCCAGGGAAGGCTAACATGGTTGCCGATGCCTTGAGTAGGTATCCGGTAGCTATGTGTTTGACGATGGATCGTCACCTGTTAGCAGATTTGGAGAGCCTGGGGATCGAGATAATAGTGCCGGGAGTTGAGATGTAGATATAGGGACTACAGATTCAGTCAGATTTGATGAAGAGGATCAAGTCGACTCAGTTCGACAATGTTGCTCTGCGATATATCCGAGAGCAGGTTCGAGCGGGACTTGTGGATGAGTTTGTCATTGCAGAGGATGGCGCATTGAGGTATGGTTCTAGACTGTGTGTGCCTAGTGGAGACCTTTGGGAGCAGGTTATGCAGGAGGCCCACCATTCTCAGTACTCTATACATCCATGTGCCAACAAGATGTATAGGGATCTGAAGAAGCATGTATGGTGGTATGGCATGAAGCGGGAGGTAGCTTGCTTCGTAGCCAAATGTTTAGTCTGTCAGCAGGTTAAGGCAGAGAGGCAGAGGCCAGGAGGGCTGTTACAACCATTGCCTATTCCGGAGTGGAAGTAGGAGCACATTACGATGGACTTTGTTTCAGGATTGCCATATACACTATGAGGGAAAGACACGATTTGGGTCATCGTAGACAGGTTGACCAAATCAGCCCATTTCTTGCCATTCAAAGTGGGTTTGTCTACAGAGAAGCTAGCAGAGATGTACGTGCGTCAGATTATCAGACTTCAAGGAGTTCCTGTGAGCATTATCTCAGATCGAAATAGTCGCTTTACTTTCCATTTCTGGCAGAGTCTGCATACTAGTTTGGGCATTCAGCTCAAGTTTAGTACTGCATACTACCCTCAAATAGACGGATAGTTAGAGAGGACTATCAGACACTCGAAGACATGCTGCGAACTTGTATCCTGGATTTTAGAGGTTCCTGGGAGGATCATTTGTACTTAGTGGAGTTTGTATACAACAACAGTTTCCAGGCCAGCATTGATATGTCACCATTCGAGGCGTTGTACGGGCGTAGATGTCCTACTCCCTTATCTTGGGATGACGTTGGAGAGCGAGCTTTATTGGGACCTGCGATGTTTTTTGACGTAGCCGAGAAGGTGAAGCTCATCAGAGATCGACTTCGTATGGCACAGGACACACAGCAACGTTGGGCCGATAGCTACCGAAAATCTTTGGAGTTTGAGGTACAGCTTAGACTTATGATTAGAATTTTATTTGTTTTGTGATTTCATTTGATCATATGATTGTTATAGCTAAGTTGAGACCATATTTGTGCTAGGTTGGAGATCTAGTGTTCCTTACACGAGGCACTATTCGCTTCGGTGGAGGTAGAAAGCTTAGTCCGCGCTTCATCGGACCTTTCGTTATCAGCGAAAGAGTCGGTGATGTGTCATACATACTGGACTTGCCATCTGCATTAGAGGGAGTCCATAACGTATTTTATGTGTCATAGTTGAGACGATATGTGGCAGATCCCAGCCATGTACTGTATCATTCCGAGATTGAGGTGGGCCCTACTCTTCGTTATCCAGAACATCCTGTGGAGATTCTGGATCGACGGAAGATGGTATTGAGGAACCAGACGATATCCTTGGTTCGCGTCGCGTGGAGGCATCACTCTCCAGGTGAGTCTACCTGGGAGATGGAGGATGAGATATGCGAGCAATACCCTTATCTTTTTCAGTCTTTAGGTATGATTTTTTTTATCCTTCTCATCTGTTCAGTTTTGTCTTTAATTTTGAGGACAAAATTATTTTAAGGAGGGTAGATTTGTCACTCCCACTTTTCTAATTATGGATATTTTAGTAATTGTGTAAAATTTGAATTTTTATTTTTTATTATTAAATTAATTTATGCGTAGCTTTGATTGATATTTTTGGTTGTAGCAAATGATTTAACCTTAGTCAACCTTGATTAGAATACTAACCATGTGATTAGAATCCTTTTTAGCTAATTAGATTTTAAATTAGAGCTTTAGTCCACATTAGGAAACAAATTAAATCAATTTTTGGCTATTTTTACTTGTGGCTTTTTGGCCTTTTGGTAATGGGCTTCACATGGGTTTTAATTGCATGGTGGCCCATCCTAAACCCTAATCTAACCCTAGCTAACCCCTATGGCTGGCCAAACAATAGCCTCCCTCTTTTATGTGAAAAACTTGTAGCCGTCAAGTTTCACAAACCCTAGAATTCTCTTTCTCCTCCAAAAGTCTACTTTTCTCAATTCTCATCCAAATCCTTCCAAACAAAGTGTGTTGCGATCGTTGGGAGGAGAGAAACTTGCTGGAGACTTGCTAGTAAAGAATCGGAGGAAATCGACATCGACGCGTTTGGAGGTCCGTTTCATTGAGATATTGACTCTTAATAGGCAAACTCCTCTAAACACCTGTAAATTCTAATTTTTCTTCACAGATGCATCCATATAGGTACCCCGGACCTGTGCATGATGTTTGGTAGATTTTTGTATTCGTTTGATAGGTATATCGAGCACGTGTCGGTTTATTGGAACACGTGTTCGACGGAATACCGCTTAGAATTGAAAGTCCATATTTTTTTTATTTTGTTTTCATGAATTTATTGCTGCATATATTTGAAACAACTTTTGTGAAGACGAATCTCATTTTGGTTGGTTTTCGGTGTCCGAATCGGACACGGACACGCATGCACGAGGCCCGTACACAGCCCCGTGCATGCCCTGCTGTACGAGTGTCATAACTCGCCGCACAGGACACAGTTTCACGTGAAATTTCATGGACACGTAGGGGCAACCTCTGTCCATGTGCTCCTAAAATTTTACGACATTTTGTGGAATGTGTACGGAGAACTCCAACGCACATTGGCCGGCTGAACCGTACTCGTGCATGAGAAATTGTTGCTGATACGTACTTCGTTCGTGGACACGACGCGACGAGGACTCGTTCCAGGAACACAGACACGAAGCCCTAGACCTAATCTACCCAGGGACTTGACCACGTGGCACGATATGGCTCGTGTCACGAGCTACGGATGTCGATACGCGCCCACGAGGCCGTGCACGCGTACGTACAGCCCCTGCAGTCTGAGTGTCATAACTCAATGGATACGACACACTTTGGCATGAAATTTTATAGACAGATGGGGGCAACCTCTACCCACGTGCTCGTGAATTTCTACGAGATTTTATTGAGTATTTGCGAAGTTATCGTATCTGTGCTGATTCGGCTGATACCGTGCATGCGCGTACGTGCCCGTGCGATACACACTGACTGGACACGATACGGACACGGATTTGACCCTATGAGTACCCCAGCATGTCACACATGTATAAACTTTCGTGTTTGCCAAGTTTTACGAGTTCTAGTTGTGTATTTTATGTTTTGGGTGTCGAGTTTGTTTTCGGGTTTCGGTTGGGATTTTGAATTGAGTTTTTGGTTTGAAATTGGATTTTTGAGATTTAAACTTATATTTCTGAGTTTGATATTGGTTTTAGTTTAGTTTATGAGTTTGATTTTGTATATTGATATAATGTTTACATTCAAATGATTTTAATCTATATGTATAGCTTTCTTTGTATATATATATATATATATATATATATATATATATATATATATATATATATATATATATGAGTTAAACTTAGATTTCTGAATTTTAGAGTTAGGTTTGGTGATATTTCTGATTTTGATTTTTTTTGTTAAACTATGGTTACATTCATGGTATATAAATTTGTATGTATATATAGTTTCATTGTATATAGATATCTATATTATGTATAGTGTTAGTATATATAGGTATATAGGCTTACATACTTTTAGGGGATATTGGTTCAGTTGATTGTATATTGGTTTGGGGCAGCCCCTACTACATAACAAAGACACAAAGCACACACCCTCCTTTCATTCTATGCCTATATATTCATATGTTATATATATATAAATCCTTTATATCCATTGATAGATACTTATATATATAAAGTGTATATATGTATTTATATATATTATGTAAGTTATTCTCAGATTTTTAGTCTAACAGCAGTCCTATACCAGCAAACATACTCATCTCTCACACATACCCTCACCCCCTTTCTTTATATATATATATATATATATATATATATATATATATATATATATATATATATATATATATATATATATATATATATATATATATATATAATGTATTGAATGAATGAGTATATATATGTATGTGATTTTGCTATTAGATATGGCCTATGGACTATTGAGTTAGTTTAGGATTGACCCAACGGGCCTAACTTGACATAGTTGGCTAGCAAGTTGGCCAAGTTGACAAAAGTCAACTTTTGGTCAAACTTGATACAAATTGACTCAAACGGGCTTAAAATGGTTAGATAACTTAAGTTTGACCTAAACTTAGACTAGTTTAGTTGACTTAGGTTTGACCTAGTTTGACCAGAATGGTTGACCAAGGTTGGCTTTGACCTAGTTTGACTAGAATGGTTAACCAATAGTTGACTTTGACCTAGAAGAAACTAGAATTATATAGCATGCATTGTAGATTACTTTTTATTTTATATTAGACACTTTATAACCTGTGGTTGCTTTAAATAGGACACAAATGTTCCGGTTCGGACTCTTATTCTCATCAGACAGTCGGAATATTAGGCGAGTACATTCTCTGACCGTTTCATACTTGCTAGGAATTATATTCTTGTTATAGACTAATTTACTTGATGTTGACACGATGTTATCACAGATTAGTACTATATGGATCTTTAAATGAGATGTTATCTCCCTCGGGTGCATCGAATACATCATGTCATGTGCTTTTCAAGAATAACATGTATTTCATGGACTCTTATTATTCATGTACACTCATGTGCTCTCATGTACTCTCGTGATTTTCAGGTATAAACTTTCATGTACAATAACATAACCTGTCTAGATCCTTGTGTATTGATTGGGGTACGGGAGAGTAGAAATAGTCATATGAATAATTCCAAAGTAGTGTAATCATGTACAAATCAAGCCGTTCACATGTCTATCTTGTACTCTAAATCATATAGTCACTTATAGTTCTCTATTATCATATATAGATAGCTTTTGTTTATCAGTTCTCTCTTTCTTTTCATGCTTATTTCTTACAGCGTTTCACATATCTTATTCTATCGCATACTTTATATTTTCTATCATGATATGAACTGCGTGAGATGTATTGTGCTCGTTCCCATCCTGATTGGACTGTTAAAAATATTACAGGTGATGAGGAGGAGTTCAGCCCTAGCTATTATGGCACTGGCTTAGATGATACTGGAGTTGGACCCTCAGGAGGATCCAACAGTTGCTAAGGACTTGCCCATTGTCTAGTTTAGATTCTAGACTAGTTATCTTTTTTAGATGTTTTGTCTTTGAGATGTACTTCAGATTTTGGATTTTTGATGTTGTTTAAACATCCAAGCTTATTAACTATCAGTTGTAGTTCTCTGTTGAGATTTTATCCATCTTTTTATCTCTTTATTCCATCTTAGATTTTGTGATTGAGTTGTATTTTATATGTTGTCCTCCTTTGGGAGAGTATATCATTGTACAGATACAATTATATTGTTAGATGTTGTGACCTAGGACAACATTCTATTGCCAACATTGCGGCGTAGGTTGGACGTACCCACTTCTTGTGCCCTTACACTGGGTATAGGTCGTGACATGTTGTGCTTCTCGAGAGACTCCCAGACATCTCTCGTATTGTCCTTCTTACTATAGGACTTTGTCATGGAATCATCTATGGACTTAAGAATCAATAACTTATACATATTATCTTCCTCCCACTTATGTTGCCTGGTAATGACCTCTACCAACTTTTATGCATCATTCATTTATGGAATAATTGGTTTTGGATCTATCAACACTGTAGAAGCTTAAAAAAATTAACAGAGTGCGCTGCGCCATTCACAGATAGTGCGCAACACTATCCATCAAATGATGCCTAACATCAAATGGCGCCCAGCATTAAATGGCGTCATTCATCATATAGCGCTAGGCTACCATGTGGCAATCTTCCTCGAGAAGCTAAATTATCAGTCACGATGACTGACAACACAACAGCCGAGGAAATCCCTTCGAGTCCTGAGGGTGTGGCGCTCGAGAAAGATTTTTGTCAGATTTGTGATGATGACAACCGCCATACTTTTTCAGCGCCATCTATCAAATGGCATAACGTAATGAGCTTTTTACCGACTTAATACTCAGCACCATTCATAGTTGACGCCAATCAACAGAGTGGGCCATTTATTAAACTGGTGCCAATCAATCATTTAGAAGCAGTTAAAGATGATATGGCATGCATGCCACTAATCTTGAAGAACATGCATACGATACTGTCCATGACCAAACGCATTTCTCTCATAGAAAGCAACGTGTCCCATGCAGTTAAGTTAACCATTCGTGCAAATAGATGAAACAGAACATGGTGTGCAAAGTAATACACGAATCAGTATATTTTATATTGTGCGCCAATCAATGTAACTGTTTGGCAGTTATCCAAAACTCTATAAATAGAGTTCTAAAATCACTTCTCAAGGCAGCATGATCATTATCTTCTGACAAGAATTCTCGATAATTCTCTATTGCATCCACAACAAGTTTAAGAGCTTTTCTTCTCTGACATCGCATCGTCCAAGAAATAAAGTGATCATCTTCTGATCAGATTTCCTACAGTTATACTTCCTCAGAAACAAACTTGTAATTTGTACTTTTCTTTTCTTAGTTTGTATTTAAGTTTTCTTTCGAAAACTTTTGTTTTTGCGACATATTCGTTTTCCACATTCTTAGATCATCGATACGGTCCGTACTCTTTTAACCAACAAAAATAAGGCAACTATAATCATATTTCTTCCGAGGCATCATCTATAAATTTTCTAACACCAACACGGTCATCTCTTAGCAATTCACGTTAACCATCAATATTAGTTTTGTATCATCTCCTTCTGATTCCATAAGAAGATTTACTATTCATGCACCAATCCAATCTCTATAGCACCAATCATCTCGCATCATATATCGGTCATCTTAGTGGACATGACATAACTCATCGGCTAAGTCATAATCCAACAATTCTATATTCCACCCAACTTGTTATTCATGTGACAACATCATCTACCGACAGGGTCTATTACATATCGCTGCACCTCGATACTTATTTGTGTTCCAGCCATTCGACTCTCGTAAGGAACATCTACTCTTTCGTACATCAAGGGACAAGTACCCATTCTCTATGCCTCAAAATAGTCAAGGGTCATAACTTGTTAATTCGGGACATCAATTTCCTTCAAGCACACTGCACCACGTGCTAAGATCATCTATTCCACAAGCCCATTCTCTAACTTTTCGGTCGTCGATGCAACTCTCTGCATCTTCTAAATCATTCGCAATATCCCGATAAGCGTCTAACATTACCATCAGTTCTATCGATATCCAACATGCAATTTCTTTAACTCAATTCCAACATTGTTCAATATTCGGTCCATAGTTATTCCCGCAAAATCATTCGATAGCAACACCACACTATCGTTGCCAAGCCTACAATCCTTCTACCCACTGATTCAAGTACTCGCCTGAATCTGAAATTCTTTTCTTTCCCAACCAAGGCATTCATTTTATATTCTCAATCTTTCTTATTACCCAACATAATGATAACCGACAAGGTCTAGCGATGGTTCACCCGAACACATCAAAATCTCACAACGGGTCACCCAACTTAAAATCAAAGGACATTCCTAGCCGTCATGTACCAATCGTAAGCTCAGCTACGATTCGATACCACCCAATACCTTATAGGTAAAGTAATCACAAAATCATAGACACATCAAGGGTCAAGGGACATCTTATCACTACGAGGGTATATACAATATACCACTCAGAGCTCAAGCCATTCCTAACACAATATTTCCTCGCATCAAACCAACGTCCAATATGGACGATCCATCCTACAGTGGTTATGCTGACCACAAATACCGACTCATGATTCTGTCGGTTCCCATTCACTGAAATCCATGCACATTCTGTTCCAACATACCATGCCATCACCCACTGTCGATTGCTGCATAACAATCGATTCAAAGAATCCCACACATAAGAAATCCAGCATACATCACAAGCTTACGCATCGCATCATTGTTATTCTTTTTGGTATCTTTTAGAAATTCGACAAAGCACACATATCACAGCCCACATATTTAGACTTATTGTATGGAACACCCAGTGAGAGGTTAGAATGATCAACGGACTTTCAGTCAAGGGAACAACATAGAATAGTTTGGAAGCAACACAGAACAATCGCAGCAGCACTACAAATCATCATAGAGGCAACTTTGATTTCATCGCGGAAGCAACTTTGAGTATTCGCGGAAGCAACTTTGATTCACCGCGGAAGCAACTTTTGAATAATCGCGGAAGCAATCTTTGAATCATCGCGGAAGCAGCTTAGAATCATCTTAATAGCAACATTGATTCAAAACAAATCGAATAGGAATCCAAGGACGTAAAGCCGTGCTCTGATACCATTATGTCACGCCCCGATCCCGGAGGATCGAAAACAAGCCACTGGGCGTGATGCCGTACAAGTCTAGATTGCACTTGTATAAGGCAAAACCATTACAGTTCCTGGTAATTCTCAGAAAACATCAATAAGGCAGCGGAACCAAGCAGATAAATTAAAGTCATACATTTTATATAGAAATGTATCTCTTTATTGATAATCAAAATGGATTACAAGACTTGCAGCGGAATACAGAGTTTACAACTGTTTACAAGGCTCTTAAATAGCCGACTGAATATATACACTCGCCCTTTAGGCTACAACTGAATATACCGACTTCTTTACAATGAACATGCCAATATGGCTACAATCTCACTGGTACAACTGAGTTCCCCTGTTCCATACATTATGTCCCGTATAGCAGAAGACATCGCCTTGCAAGAAGAGCTTCTGCACACCCATCCGATTCATCGATGCCAAGCACTGATTCACAGGATTTCCCCCAAGCAAACACCTGTAATATTGCCCACAACGTGGGTCAGTACATCATCAATGTACTGGCGAGCGGTGCTGGCCCAACTCACCTAAGAAGACAACACTAAGTAATCACGTTACAAAACATTATTAACAGTGGTCTTTCTTGTTGCCTTAGGGTCAATTTCATGTTATAGCCGACAAGAAGTGAAGCATGCAAATCTCATAGCCAACATAATTTAAAGTATACTGTTATCACCCTTTGGTGATTCTTACCCACGGTCGTGTAGCCATCCCTGTACATTTATAATACTTACTCTGCCTGCACAAGACATTGTTAGAAACAATATCATGATTCAATATGAATATTACCGTTCAGGTGATTCTTACCAACAGCCGACATCCTTCCCTGTATTTGAGTAATAACTTACTCTGCCTGCATAAGACATCATTAGCACCTGACCTATCTATATGAAGGTCACTGGCGACACGCCATCCTGGACCGTCTTACTTGGTACAACGGTGCCCTTTCAGTGCGGGTAGCTAGCCCCACTGCAAGTCCCGTTTACCGATGCCAGTACGTCGGCATAATTCCTTGTTCCCCCTAGGACGAACCGGGTCCGTGGCCGCGGATTACCGTTCTGGGAACTACCTTGTTGACAAGTTGTCCATGACCATGCAACTATATACAACTTATCTAAGAAGAAAACATATAATGCATGATAAGGAAAACTAAGCAAAACCATCATTCTCATTCGTATTGCCATCTTGCCATCTAGCCATCTTGCCTTGAGCCAATGCTCACATTATCATCTGCCCAATCCAGGGTCTTGGCGTAATCAACATTCTACATCGGCGACAGGATAATAGAATGTTGTTACCCAATGCCTTACCATATTTTTGATACCAAACATCTTTCCAACCAAACTCAGTGTACTCACCGCCCAATTCCTGGGACTTAGCATCTGTTTTAGCATTCATTCATTTGAATGCAATTCAAGCATACTCACTGCCCAGTTCTTTGGGTCTTAACATCTGTTTTGCCATCTATTCATTGAGCCAAAGCTCAATATACTCACCTGTCCAAGTATTTGGGACTTTGCCTTCACCTGTCATGTAATTCATCGCAACAGCGTACAAGCATACAATTCATCTAGCCACAACAGTTTACGTTCAGGTGGTTATTATCTTTTATTATCTTTCCAAATTCCATGCAAGGTGTTATTGAACAACACAATAAGAAACATAGCATACTCATCCTTATTTTAAGCGTGAAGCTAAAGGATCTTTGAAGGGTTCAACACTACTCACATTCATAGGACGATTCCCGCCTCGATCGCATAGTCTTCCAAGCGATCCTTCGCATAATCCCAAGTCCAACAAGGCTTCATCGAACCAACCATCCATCATAAGGCATCTTACGGGTCGGGGCACTACACGCTATCTGTCTTCCGAAGTCTACACCCGCGCCAACCACTACTGCTGCTGCTTAAAACATGGGAAAGTGCCCAATGGCCATTCCTCACTCTTCTCCAGTCCTTGACTTGGTGGACAACACACTTGATTGTGCCCCTGCACCAATCAGTGCTCAGGCACTTTTGAACAGAAACTCTGTGTCTCTTGGCTAAGAAAATCAAAACGCTGCCAAGAATGTAAGTTATATTCAAAGTTTAACTTCTTCTGCCCATTTGTGCCGTGCCAAACATGCCGTACCAATGCGCACAGAGCAATAAGGCATTCTGCCTAGTCCATGCCAAACTGGTTTGCGCTAGGCTACTTCGCACCAATCAGGTCTGTACCATGATCTCCCCACCCCGTGTATATCAAGAACTGAACAAGGAAGACTAAGAGTGTCACAGACTAACAACCAAATGACTCCAGATACTGACATGCGTACCCATCTCAATAGGCATAGGACAGAACTTCCTCAATCAAGTCATATGGCACGCCAGAAGACTTTAATGTAGTCTGTGCCAACTACAGTTCGTGTATAGTGAAGGCTTCTAAGAACAGAACCTGCTCATCTATGCTAATAAACTCAGTACTGCCCTGGACATGCTTGAAACACAAAAATTTAGGAACAAACATCATATTCCTAATGTAATCAGGCAGAGTCTGCCTTCTTCTTCTCCTTATAATGTACCAGATCTCCGTGAGCTTATCTTATAGAAGCGGAAGATCAAAGACTCGCCTCGTGCAATAGTGACTTCACATAATGAACATTACTGTCATGTGGTAGTAATCAAGTGTTGCTGCAAGTCAGCAAAACGATCTGTGTTTGACCATTTGAATTACTCTCACTTTTTTAATGTGATCCTGATAAATGAGGATGAGTTGATGTTTGCCTCTACGAATACGATATCTCGTAGCACTGGGGGTAGAAGACGCCCGAGAACTTTACATAATGAATTTCGATGTCATTCACATAAGGTAGAAATCAAATATTGTTGCAAGTCAACAAAACCGTCTGTGTTTGACCTTTTGAATTACTCTCATTCTTCCAACGTGACCCTGATAGACGAGGATGAGTTGATGTTTGCTTCTTTCAATATGACATCTCGTAGCACTGGGGGTGGGAGACTCCCAAAGCGTAACTCATTACGGCCTCTGAGTCGACAATTCCACAATCAAGTCCTGGACTCGTCCGAAGGAGTCTATCAAAACACAAGATCGAGAAGCCAAGACTTCCTCGGTCAAAGAAATCTTTTCGATTCCAACCCTGGGGGTAGCCGCTTACCAGACTTCGATGTCGATAGCAAGGATTCCAATTGGACTATCTGGTCCACCAGCTCATCCTCAGTATCAAGAGAAGTGACTACTTATGTGACTAACGAAGAGCAGGATGCTTCCAGTTCTGCTAAACAAGAACAAAGGATCGCTGCTTTGGAGGCTAATCTAAAGACTATGGTTGACATGGTTACGAATATGCACGTGGTGATCATGACACAATATACTGCTCCACCGGTTGTGAATCCAGTTCCAACATAAGAACACACAATAGGTTCTGTGCCTTTCAATACTGGCCCTGGAGTACAACCTCCTCTAAATATTACCATCCCAAAAGTCATACATATACAAGCACATGCTACTCCAAGTCACTCCGGTGCTGGGGGTGGTACTTACCATGCGGTTCCATATCCCAATCCTATAAATTAATCTGCTACTCCTCAAACATCAGGGGACCCTCTTAAAGCAGTCAAGCTTCTATGAAATCAGTTTGAAGCTTTTAAGCAGAAAGAGGGATTACAAAAATTAGGGATCAAATAGCCTTACCTTGCAGAATGGAAGGCCCCATTCCCGCCCAAATATAAGTCGTCGACCAAATGCTATTCAACGGAAGCACATCTCTGAGTCAATATATCAATCACTTCAAGATGATGACTGATCATCTCCAGCAGAATGATGCTCTACTCTCTAGAGTATTCGTTGGATGCTTAGCAGGGGTTGCTTATGATTGGTATCGAAGCGTGTCGAGTGGTTGTGTAACTTCCTTTGTAGCCTTGAAACATATATTCCTGGAATGCTTTTATGAAGGGACACACGACATGACCATGTCTGCCCTTACCAAAATAAAAAAAGCCTAATGAAACAGCCGAACGTTTCATAGAGCGCTTATGACGAGAGGCACTGAAAATGCCTTTGGATACCCCTGACGCATTGACTATAGATACTTGCAAATCAAACTTGTTACCTATAGTCAGCATGTAGATGGGACCAACATAGTTTTAAGATTGGGGTTGCTTTATAGTGAGTGCCAGAGCAGTTGAGGATAATGCTGAAAGTTTAAGCAACTAGGCATCCCGATGTCAAATTTGATAAGGATAAGAATCCAGCTACTAGCAGCGACAGTCACCCAAATAATCGCAAGGGTAAAAAAGCCTTAGCTATCAACGTAGGTCAGCCAACACCTACAACAACAACACCTCCATAGAGGACATGACCACGACCTAAGGAGGAGTATTGCTTTGATGACAACGACGTCATGAGCATCTTTGATTGCTTAATCAAAAGCAATAAGCTTCAATTGCCTGAGATCAAGCGGCCAGACGAAGTAGGTAAAACTGACAATCATAATTATTGTATGTATCACAGGTTTCTGGAACATCCAACTAGGGCATGTTACGTACTCAAAGGAAAGATTCAAGAGCTAATCAACACTAAGGTGATCACCCTCCGAAAGGATGAGAAGTCGATGATTGCCAACATCGTATCTTTATAATTTTGAGACTTTCCTACTCAGCAAGTCCTTAACGGTGTCGTCACAATACCGAAGGCAACTATGGAGATCGTCAACCTTCCGCTGGTACTAAACGACGGTTTAGTACCACTTTTGACAGCTAATGGCGAAATCATGTGGGTTAATCCATACTTGGTTGCCAACTTCGAGCAGAAGACAACCATCTCTTTTACCAAATCGAAGAAGTCGTCCAAGTACAAATCATGCAATATGACTTCGAGTGAGCATATGTCACGACCCGCATCTTAGAGTAAGGGCACGAGAAGTGGGTACGTCCAGCCTACGCCGTAGTGTCGACGGTAGAACGCTGTCATAGGTTAATCATCTAACAATATAAGGTACACGTACAGTATATACACTCCGAATGGAGGTGACATAGAAAAATATAGTCTCAATCACAAATAAGGTAGAAAATGATAAGATAGATAGATATGATACGAATCCACAGAAATATAAATATATAAAAAGTTCTAAGTGTCTAAGATAACATCAAATCCAGAAAACAACCCAAATCTCAAATACAATAATCCAGAGTATAAATAAGTACAATTGAAAATCACTAATCTAAACTAATGGTGTGTCAACCACTGCTAATGGATCCTGCTGAAGATCCAGGTCACAGCAACCTCTAGGTAGTCCCATAATAAGTGGTACATAGCGCCTCATCCTTATCCTCTGTAATATTTTTAACAGGTCCAGTCAGGACAGGAGTGAGCACAATACATCTCATACAAATTATAACAGGTTAGAAAATATAAACATGCTAAAGAGTAAGATACATAAACTGTAAGAAGATGTACACGAAAATAAGAGAGATATTTGTAAACTGGAAATATATACATGATAAGTAAGAACTGTAAGTGACTAGTGATTCAAAGCACAAGATAGTTCTGTAAACGGCACGATGTTACACACGAGTAATCTACAGAGGTTCACACGATTTAGATTGATCACATAACCACTTCTACTCCTCCGTCCCCAATCAATACACAAGGATCCAGTCAAGTTATGTTATTGCATACGAAGTATAGTTGTACACGATGTTCATGTGAGCACATGAGAGTACACGATTTCATACGATTTGCACACGAATAACACGAACACAAGGAGTACACGATGTCCATGATAAAGTACACGAACACGAAATACCCGATGTATCCGCTAAAGGGATAACATCGCATGAAAAGATCCATATAGTACCAATCTGTGATAACAAGTGTCAGCATCAAGTAAAGTAATCTAAAGCAGGAAATATAATCCTAAACAAGATATAAAATGATCAGAGACTGTACTCGCCTGGTATCCTGAATATCTGAAGAGAATATACTGTCCGAGGAGTGGTGTCTGGCTCCTATAGAACAGTACAAGTCACTACATGTCTAAAATAGTATAATAGACTGCTACAATGCATCTACATGATGTTTGGGGTCAATCTAGGCTAAAGTCAACCTTTGGTCAACTCTAGTCAACTACACTAGTCAAACTAGGTCAACTAGGTCAAGCCTAACCCAAACAAGTCTCACTAAGCCTAGCCAACCTATTCTAGCAAGCACACAACAATACAAGGCTATACAAGCCAACAACACACATTTTATATATAACATATATGTATATACACTCATATATACATAGCATGTATACATATTCAACAATAGGCATATTCCCACATTAGGAACCATAGGCTATATATCATATCTAATCCCACACATATTATATATATAAATTAATATAAGTAGCATACCTATATAAACCACATTATCATTATCAAGCATATAGGTAATGTATATATTTACATATAGTGATAGGGGGTAAATGGGCATGTGTGTATGTATGATACAATATTATGTGAGTGGGGGTGTACCATATATGTGTGTGTGTAGTGAATATAGGAAACAGTGTCCTTAGCTTATGTGTGTCAATCTCAGTTTTAGGGTAATGTGTGAAATATGTGAATGGGTGTGTGTGCATGAGTAACAGTAGATAAGTTTGTGTGTGATACATGAATGTAGTGTTGTGTAAGCTAATAGTGTAATAGGAAAGGGTGTGATAGCTAACAGTGAAGAGTGTTCTTAGGTTTTATAGTAGTGCAATATATGGGTGTGTGAGGGTGTAATATAGATTAATGCGTGTGTGTGTACATGACAGTAGGTAGGTTAGTATTCTCAGGAAAAATTCAGTGTGTAATATAATGTGTGTGTGTATGTGATCGGTAATAGCAGTTTTCAAGAAACAGTAGGTAGGTTAGTATTCTCAGGAAAAATTTAGTGTGTAATATAATGTGTGTGTGTATGTGATAGGTAATAGCAGTTTTCAAGAAACAGTAGGTAGGGTGCAGTGCAATGTGTCAATGTGTCTCATTTTTGTAATGTGTGTGTGGATGTGTGTAATAGAGAAACAGGAAAGAGTGTGTGATAATCTCAGGTTTTTCAGTGTGTCATCAGTCCAGCTATGTGTGTCAATAGCTAGAAGAGTGATGTGTACATGAAAATCAGTAAAGTGTGCATATAATCTCAGGAAATGGTTCTCAGGAAACGGAGAACAATGACAGTTCATATTGATAGTCTACATATCAGTTCAAAAAAGCTAACACATCAATACAAACCAATTCGAAAACAAAACCCTTAGTTAACATCAAATCCAACATACATAAATGAACAAATCATGGCAATTGAATCATGGAAATTGGTTTAAAAATATATTAAATTTCAGAAATCAGAAATCAGTTTACACTGTATCAGAAAAAAATAGAAAATGCAATTCGAAAGCTAATTAACAGTTAATAATCTAATTTAAAGGTTGGTAATCCAAGTGTCAAGTGTGTACGTGTCAAGGCATATATTCATGTCTAGCCAAGTGGACACAATCGTGTCCAAACAAGCGGAATACACACTCGAATACTGCTGAGTGCACAGCCTCGTGCGTGTGTTCACAACACTCATGGACACGACACGAATGCAAACTTAGACACGTGCTCGTGTCTGGACACTCGCCAAGGATAAGTCTACATGCCCAATGGCCTGATACGTGTCCAAGTGAAGTGTGTCGCACGTACGAGATGCGTACCCGGACACATTTTTACGTGTGTGCAGCACAGTGTCGGGTCAGTACACACGTGTTTCCTCTCTCGATACGACACGACACATGACGAGGTTTTAGGAGAGTCGTGTCAGACACTTCCCCCACCTCTGTGTCAAGTGGCACGTGTCTAAGTGTCGTGTACAGTGCACACGACACATCGGACAGTAGGACAGTGTGTGCGGGTCTGTACAGTGTGTTCGTGTCCTCGTGTGGACACGACATGACTCCAAAACCACAGACCAAGGACATGAATTTAAAAAAAAATCCTAGATCAAGAAATCCATTCAAAAACATTTCCAAAACCAGCAAAAATGGTTGGTTGTGGCATTTCATCAAACACCTAGACTAGGAAATGGATACGTATCCGATACGGACACGAAACCACATGCAATGGACATCAAACTTTTACTACAGCTAAGGGACACCTAGATCTAGGCTATCATGTAAGAAAAATAGAACTAAAATATAATTTGAAGGATTTACCTATAGGTTGCAAGGATCAAGAAAAAGCCCAAAATCAAACGGTTCCCGTTGCTAGCCAAATCCTTCAAATTGCACAAAAACTGAAATCACTCTCCATGAACATCAAATAGAGGGTGATTAGAAACTATTGTAAAAGATTTGGATGAAAAAGAAATTAAAATGGATTTAATAGGAATTTGGGAAGTTGGGGATTTATCTTTCCTATCTAAAAGTTGGTTGAGCACAAAAGAGGCAAGAACAAGGAAAGGGGATTATAAATAGGGTTAGCCGGCCATGTATGGGCTGAAATCAGGGTTAGGGTTTCAAGTTATGGGCCATGGGCTTTGTTTCATAAGTCATGAAATGAAAATCACAAGTCATAAGTCATTGCACCTATTATTAATCCTCCTATTTAAAACTAGATTCTAAGTGACTAAAATGAGGTTCACTTAAGTTAGACTAGGGTCACACCATGATAACCAAGTCACCATAGTTAGGGTCAACATCTAGGTCAGTCTACAAAGTCTCAATTAGCTAAAGTCAAAAATATCAATCACCAATTCAATAAATTAAAATAAATTCAAAAATTCACCAAATGACCAAAATACCCTCAAGCTAAAATATGGTAGTGACATCATACCTCACTTGATGGCCATGTTCCTTCCTTTAAGGCTACTTTCATTCCGGCAGGATCCATGCCTTCCGCTTCAGAGACTGCTTTGCCGATGTCAAAAGTTGACTATCAACCAGAATTCTATCGATACAGTCAGCAACCTCGTCAGCTGATGCTAAAGATGGGATATGACTTTCAGAAAGAACTAGGTTTGAACAATAAAAAAGGGTCTCCAATACTTTTATCTCTGCAACTTCAAGACAACAAGTCTTGTACTGGCTTGGGATTTGGGATAGACCACATGTTACCTCACCAAAGAAAGAAGCCCTTCGAAGGAAAGGCACGAGTAAAGATATGTAACATGGTTTCTCTCTCACCTGCTTCAAAAGAATAAGTCTTGGCCGGTACCAGATCTGGGAGACTCTATCTTAGAGACTATTCGAAAGGACAAAAGAACAAAGTTGTCACTCCTCCTCCTGCTCCCAATTCTCTTCCAACATCAGCTCTACCAACTAATTTGGGCCCTTCTAAACCGACATCAGCTGATAAAGGCAAACAACAGGTTCGCTTTGACCAGAATTTAAAAAAGACTCCACTGCAAGGTCTTTAAAAGTCGTACAACTTTGACATATTGGCTCAACTAACCAATACTCCAGCAAGATTATCAATCTTCGAACTCCTTCATCTCTCAAAGAAAACTCAAGAAATGCTAAGTGAAGCCATGATGCAAGCCGACGTTTGTCTTGCACATCTTAAAAGGTCGGATGAAGAACTTGTAGCCTGCCCTCAATGTCATAGTATGATGGAAATAATTCCAAACATCACCTTTACCCAGGATGATATGCTGCTGGAAGACAATCGACACGACCGACCTCTTTACTTTACTGGGTATGTCGACACAATGAGGTAGATATCATTCTTGTTGATCCAGGATCTGCACTCAGCATCATCCCAAAACTTTGCTAGATTCTTTAAAGATTCTAGTCCATAGCCTATCATCGACGGTTATAACTATTCTCGGGTTCAATTTTGGGAAGCGTAAACCACTGGGAAAGATTGCTTGAGAGTCCAAATCGACGATCTTCATACAAAAGTTACCTGTTATGTAATTAACTGTCATGTCTCCTATAACATATTGTTAGGGAGGTCGTGGTTGCATGAGCATAACATTGTGCCGTCCACTCTCCACCAGTACTTTAAGTACGTGGACGACAATGGGAATATAAGAAGGAAATTGTTGACCTTAATCCTTTCCGAGGCATCGAGGCCTACTATACAGACTCCAGGTTGTACAAAGAAGTGTACATGAAGGTCATATTGGCTATGGACACGAAAGAAGACCAAAATAATGATCCAGACGAGGTCTTGGTGATTCCAGTCAAAGGGTGTATTTCTCGCCCTTCATCGCCTCGAATGCTGACTATCAATCTTGCCCCTCCTACTGAAAAAGTAGAGCAAAAGGAGCTCACCTCTTTTGAGTTTCTTGTTATCGGCCTTCGTCGTAAAAAGCCTACTACTTCTCTTTCTCCTCCTTTTGTTATCGACTTGGCGATGTCTTTAGTCAGGGTCAAAAATACTGCTGTAACTATTGCAGCAGAGAAAAGTATCAATAAAGCAATGTCTCCTTCGCAGCATATTGATGTCAATTTTTACGCCGAACGTTACTTAGAAATTTTAGATAATTTTGAACCTCTCACCTTAGGAGCAATTCAACCTTTCTAAGATGAGATAGTCTTTAAACCTGTACAAAAGTCGCTCTTCATAGTTTTTCCTCGGAACGATGATGAGTATCCAATTCTCTTCAACAGAGAACGTAACCAAAGGGCTATACTCGACAATGATTCTGAAAATGATAATTGTGGAAGAATACAATTACGTCGTTGTAGTTAATAATCCAAGAACATCATTCGAAAGATGGGTTATAGTTATAGGTCTGGACTTAATGGAGGTAAAGGTAGACAAACTCCTATTCGACTACCCGTCCCGAAAGAAAAGTCATCACATCACAGTATTAGAACAAGATTAAACATAGGTTAGGCTACACTATGCCGATCACAACCCCAGACAGATCTGAGTCTGATAAAGAGATATAATCTCACTCTTTCGATTCTTTCTCATGGGACTCAGACACCAGTGTAGGGAATGTCCATCGATTGACTCTATCTGTTAATATGGTAACAATTGAATTTTTAGAAGACGATGGTGACTTTATCAAGAATTATGAAAATGAGCCTTGTGCACAAAAGATGAATACTCAATGAAAACTTTGCTTCGAACAATATAAGCCACCCACTGAGGATGAACTGATCTAGATTGACGTCGGAGACAAAGTTTCTCCAAGGCCTATCTTCATCAGTAAAAGCCTCCCTAAGGCAGACAAACAAGAACTGATCCAGCTCATTAAAGAGTACATTGACATGTTCGCCTGGAGCTATAAAGATAAGTCAGGACTAGATCCTTAGATCGCTACTCGTAAGCTCAACATTTTGCCAAACACTAAGCCTATTAAACAACAACATCGATGATTCCGACCTGATATGATGGACACTATAAAAGCCGAAGTCAAGAAGATCATCACCTGTGGCTTTGTTAGGAAGGAAAAACATCCCGACTGGGTGGCTACTGTCATCCCAGTTATGAAGAAAACATGAAAAGTTCGAGTCTGCATCGACTTCAGAGACCTCAATGTAGCTTGTCCCAAAGACGAGTTTCCTCTTCCAATCACCGATGTCATGCTCGATAGTACCTGCGAGTTTGAATGAATGTCTTTCATGGACGAATTCTCTAGTTATATTCAGATCAAGATGAATCTTGAAAATGAAAAGCATACGTCCATCCGTACTCCTCTGGGAGTCTATTGCTATACAGTCATGCCGTTTGGTCTCAAGAACGCTGGTGCCACCTATCAACGGGCCATGAGTACTATTTTCCATGAGCATTTACAAAAAATGGTCGAATATTATGTCGACAATATTGTTGTCAAGAGTCGTTTAAAGGAAGATCACATCCAAGACTTGAAGACTATCTTCGATCTAATGCGTCAACATCAACTGAAGATGAACCCTACCTAGTCATTCCTGGGCATCTCTAGTAGAAAGTTTCTCGGATTCGTTATTACCTCTAAGGGTATACACGTTGACCCTGATAAAGTCAAAGCCATTCAAGCGATGCGTCCTCCACACAACTTAAATGATCTACGAGGATTCCAAGGATGACTTGCCTATATTAGGAGATTCATTTCAAATCTCTTTAGACGCTGCAGACCATTTACTCAATTAATGAAGAAAGATGTATCTTTCATCTGGACTGATGAATGTCAACAAACATTTGAGGACATTAAGCAATATTTGATGAAACACTACTATAAAAATGTTTAACAATGATACTTTATAGATGACACTCATAAGAAAATGTCATTAATGATACTTTTAATGTCAGCTCAGTGAATGATCATCATTAATAACTTAATTAATGACAGTAAAAAATGATGTCATAAAATGTGTACTAAGATGACGATTAAGAAAATAAGGGTCATAAAAATTTTATGGATGTCATCTTTTGTGTATGAAAGAAAAGATATGGGACTAACAGTGATATAGTAATAGTAAGAGTCATATTTAGTTTGAACAATGATAGAGACATGTTGTGTGTTATAAAATATTGATTAGAGATTGATACTATTTGATTGAATCCAAATTGGACAAAGAAAGTATATTGTAGGAACAGAATTACGATTAGTTATTTAAATTTTAAATCTAAAGATAATTAATTATTATAATTTGGGTTAGGATATTTTGATCTTTCTAAACTTATGTTTATCGAACAAAAAAATATGAAAGTTTAAGAGAAAATAAAATATTAAGGTTATCATTTTATTAATAAAAATATTTCTATATATAAAAGAGCCAAGATTAAATAATTGATATATTTAAATATAATTTAGTCTATTTTAACTAAAAAAATTATGTATTTTTAGTTGGCTTAGTCTAGTTTGCATATAACGAAGGTCATGCACAAATGTCGTATGTACATCGAATAGTATCGTTTGAAAAATAATTTCTACATGTACTAGAAAAAAAATGACGTTTCTTGAAGGTTTATTTATTGACGGTCGTGCTAAACAGTTAAGAAAAACCATTATCTTGACGGTTTTAGACATACGTCAAGAAAATATCCTTTTTGTGTTATTTAAGAAAATTTGATCATAATACTTGACCGTTTTAGCTGAAACGTTAAGAAAAACCATTTAGTTTAGGGTGCGACTAAAGGCACCTCAGCCTTTACTAAGGACACCCCACACTTAAAAAAAAATTTGAAATAACTATTCTACCCCTCTCCCCCTCCCTCTGTTCGGCCGCTCCCCTCCCCGCTTCCCCGACCCTCCTCCGACGAACCCCCTCCCCCGCCGCTCCCCCGGCCTCCCTCCCCTCCTCCGACGACCCCCCTCCCCTCCCCCGACCTCCCCCGCTCCTCCCCCGACCTCCTCCCCCTCCAGCTCCCCCGATCCCTCCTGCTCCGTCGCCCTCCTCCTCGCTCCCCCGCCCCCCTGCTCCCCCGCCCTCTTCCTCCAACCCTCTGCTCCTCCTCCCGACCTCTCCTCCTCGGTCGGAGGTCTGGGTCGGAGGGCCAGAGGAGGAGGGGAGGGGTCGGGGGACCGAGGAGGAGGGGAGGGGGGTCAGGGGGGTCGGGGGAGGAGCGAGGAGGAGGGCGGGGGAGGGGAGGGGGGTCGTCGGAGGAGGGGAGGGAGGCCGGGGGAGCGGCGGGGAAGGGGGTTCGTCGGAGGAGGGTCGGGGAAGCAGGGAGGGGAGCGGCCGAACAGAGGGAGGGGGAGAGGGGTAGAATAGGTATTTCAAAAATTTTTTTTTAAGTGTGGGGTGTCCAAAGTAAAGGCTGGGTTGCCTTTAGTCGCACCCTTTAGTTTATTGACGGTTTAGTTATAACCGTCAAGTAATGCATGTGCGAAATTTTTTTTGCCCTTATTGTAGCTGTATTTTAGTAATTTTGTTAAATTTTTTTTTAGGATTTATGTTGCGTCCATGGAGCTTCTTTAATATAACGCAATCTACTTAGAAAAGAAATCCCTCTAAAAAAAACCCTCCTTAATCTGAAAAAAAAA
Organism: Iris pallida; assembly: GCA_029216955.1. Taxonomy (NCBI): domain Eukaryota; kingdom Viridiplantae; phylum Streptophyta; class Magnoliopsida; order Asparagales; family Iridaceae; genus Iris; species Iris pallida. The sequence goes on along the minus strand of JANAVB010043157.1, from coordinate 30,344 downwards.
CCCCTCTAAAAAAATCTTCCTCTCCTCTCCTAACCATTCTTTGTGCCCTCTCTTCCTCTAGAGAAGAAATCAATCTCCAATAATCCCCTCTCCTTTCTCTCCTCTCCTCACCAATGGCCGGCGGATTCGTGACTGCGATCTAGGGTTTTCGGAGGCGCTGTTGAGCTGGAGCGCGAGGGGGGAGTTTGTTGATGAGATCATAGGTATTCTAACTCTGTATTCAGAATAGTCTGCTAAGCTGGAGCGTGCGAGGGTTTTCCAAGGCGCTGCTGCAATCTAGGGTTTTCAGAGGCGATGTTGCGATCTAGAGTGTTCAAAGGCTCCGACGAACCTTCACCGCAGTCGAGCCTGCCAATCAGAGTGCTTTCGAATCCATGGTAATAATTTTCTAGACGCTTAAAAATCCCCCATTTTTTGCTTTTTTCGATTGAAAATGGTGTTGTTAGGGCTTGGTTGAAAGTGGTTTATTAGGGCTTGGATCAGAGCGAGCCCACATCAGATATGGAAATTACATCGATATCGTCACTCACCGCCTACATCCCTCATCAGCAACAACAACAACAACAAATCAATCGGATCCTTAATATTAAGGTCAGATTTCAAGCCTTTTTGTTTTTTGAGTAATTGTTTTCTTATAGTTTATGGATATTTGGGTGCACAATTTGGGGATTATTTGTCGATTATAATTTAATTGCATATCTGATATATTTAGTAATATATGTCAGGATTGTAGAATCAAAAGAGTGATATATTTGCTGACTATAAACTAGCACATCGCAGACATTCAAGATTCAGATTGCTGTGTTATCATTTAACTTTTCTATATATAGATTTTTATAATTGAATATATAGTTGATGAAATTCAGTGAAGTTGGAATAGTTGGGAATGTTTGATGAAATTCATTAATCCATTAATCTATCCTAGGTATCTCCCATATCACTTGGCTTATAGATGGGTTAGATTATATATGGTGGAGAAAATCGACCAAGCACCAGAAATATTTAACTTGGCTAGTTAAAGTTATATATCATAGCACACATTTCTGGAAAGGTATATCCTAAGCTGCCCAACAGAACATTCATAGATATTCAATAAGAGATTTTATTTAGAGAAAATTGTTTCTGCTGGAATGCAAGTGAAATTGAACAATTTAGATTACATTTCACCACGAGCAGGTGCTAATGAAACTTGGGAACAATAATGACCGGTTTTCTCACAGTTTGGCTGCATTATCTATGCATGAAAAAAGCAGTATAGAAGTTACAATCTCAGAAATACATCCATGACATATTGGCTTGTTGCAAATTCTTTGGACATGCACGAAATTAAAATTAAAATGCTCGACTATGACAAGGTGCCAAAAGAAAGTGGATATATGTCTAAAAAAACATTCGCAGGACATGTCTAGTCTGGAATCTTCTTAGATTCCTTCCAGCATAAAAGTAAGAAGTCAATACTAAAAGAGAAGAGGATGTAACATTAGCCCTGTAAAATACAATAGCAAGAAAGAACATATCTCCTCTAGCATCTTCTAATCAAGAAGGTTGCCTGGAGGTACCTCAACATGACGAAAATCTTCAATAGATGAAAGGCTACCAATGAATGAAGACTCAGTTTTTTAAACTTCATCAATGTCAAATTCTTTGCCAAATTTTGACACGATAGTCGTTTCCAAATCAACTTGCTCCCTAGTAGGAGGCAACGTGTAATATGGGATATTACCTGAAAACATCAAAACCAATCAGCCACTTTTACAATTATGATGATTGCAATCAATATAAATTTCAAGACATACCCTCATTCCAGTCATGCAACACTATTTTAGCGGCATCTTCAGTGTCCACTATGCCACCATTTTTCAGCTTGCCTCTGGTAGTAACCATCTTGTGAAGAAAATCATCAACTGTACTAAAGATGGGCAACTTATAAAGTGATCTTAGCTTGTCAGCGGGAAAAAGCTTGAGGATCTCCTTCACTGCAAGGGTTTGTTAGGCTACGAATTAACATTGCTTGTTTGATTAATGGAATTTGCACACATAGTCAATCTCAAAATGACTTAAAAATATCAACTGCAAATTTTCTAGATTTTAGCCTAGCACTGATATCTAGCTCATGCATCATCAATGGAAGCAAACAAATCCCATCAACCATCTAGATTTCTTCAATGGCTGATAGAGGCATAAATCCACATTGACAAACTATGTAGTTTGAAGTCATTATGGTCCACCAGTAGGGCTGAGGGCCTTAAACAAGCTGGCAGGATTTTAGAGAATAAAATTTGCATGAGTCAAGAAAGAATTGCATTTGTCGGTCACGAAATAAATTCATTGTAATACTTGGTTCAAAATTTAGAGAATTAATTCTAAACCATCAATGACTGAAAATTTAAACTAAATTTTTAGTTCCTATACCTAGCTATGTTGCACAAACACGGAAAAGTGGTGTCCCTACGTATCGTGTCCATACCCATATTTGTGTAACAGGTGATTTAACTGAACCTATTTGAAAATGGCTGTATCATGCCCTTATCCGTGTCCATACTCGTGCAAAATAGATACTCAATCATGTCTTTCCTAATTTTGTAAAAACTAACTACACAGTCAAAAAGAAATAGTCTAATAAAGTCGTAGTGCCTGTACACTGTCCTTATCCATGTCCGTACTCTGCCCCTGCACCTTTTCTAATTGTTCAATATATGTCCAGAATAGTCCAATATAGTCATGGTGCCTGTATCCATAATAGTCCAACTGTCCAATATAGTCATGATGGTGTATTGTTTTCAACTTTAGCTACAGTTGCCAACTACCTTGTCAATTGAATTTCCTCAAGGTGAAAATTCATCAAGTTTCCAACAAGTTTTGAATTTGTCAAGCTTCGTAACCTCAATTTATTTCAAGTAGTTAATTTTTTGCTTCTTTCATTTTTCTAATCAAATAGTTTTGAGCAATTGTTTTAGAAGTATCTTTCTTGAAATAGGGAGTTCTTGCTAATATCGTAGAACCAATAATGGAAAAAGGGCTAATACCTGCGGATATTGATACTTGGAAGTAGCAGAGAAAAAGGGCTAATACCTGCAGTTCCTGCACCTTCTCTTTACCTTTGCTTATTCCAACTCTCTGATGCCTTTGAATATTGCTTTATGATCCAAAAAAGTAATTAGTGTCTGATTTAGACTTTCACATAATTTGAAATTTTAATATCTACCTTTAAGATATGTCTTTTAACCAATAACAACCACAAATCTGTTGTTTGCTACTCCAAAGTCAAAATAGAATAAAAAGTTGAGTGTAAATAGGCTTTGTTTACAGGTTAATGGTGTTGTCACAGTGGTGCGATGAATGCAGTAGGTGGTTAATGAGGGTGGCAAACTAGAATATGCACTCTCGTGGTATTTTGGTATTAGTTTTCTGTATACAGATGACAAATAAATCAAATAATCCAATCTTCTATCTCATTATGCTATTTGTCTATAATGCTTATGGCACTATAAAGTTTTTGGTCCTTTGAAAGGTTACACAAAATTTATGAAGTTAAAGGTGTCGAAATACCTATGGCTAAATTTAAGACAAAACGTGAATATATTTTTAGATCATACATGATAAACTAAATGTCTGATTTCCGGGAAAATTGGAAATTATTGAGGTTCTTACACAAAAAATTTGCTAGGTGGCCTGGAGAGCTGCAGCGTGTTAGGTTGATTCAGTGAGTTAGCCAACAAATTTTATTATCATCTCCTAATAAATTAAGTGTGCTTCTTGCAGGATTATTGACACATTTTATGCAATCATTTTGAAAATAGGTTCTCATAGTTTCTGTAATGGGTTCTAGCTTGAAAACTTATAGGATTAATAATTTTTCTTGCTAGATTTTGGGATAAACTAAAATGCAGGAGATTATGAATTGCGCAAGAAAGGAAGATAGTAATTACAAAAGGACACCGGAAAGATTCAAATTTCCTAAATATTTGGTTTGCATGTCTTATTTAGTTTGTTGAATTTTGAGCTATCTAGTCTAGAACAGATTCATTGTTGTTCAGGTTTCTTACAGAAGTGTCGGTTCATGGCTTTACATGCCTCAATTTTATGTGCGTGTGTGTGTGGGGTGGGGGGACAAAAAAAACTGAAAGTATACTGGAAAAATGCACACACACACACAATCGAAATAAATGAGACATGTTGAAGACTGAGAGCTTGAACAAACTAATTAACCAGAGATAGGCTTGTTAAACATTAATGTAGCTTAATCAAGCAAGCTCAAGCTGCACTAACTAACAAACCAAGGTTGGACATTACCATGTTGGTTTCAAGTTCAAGCAAAGTAGGATAAATCAATAGAAGAAATTTGAACAAGTCAATTCCTTTGATGGTCCTAACATTTCGCTTCTTTGTTTAGGTTCAATACTTTGCATCTGCTATGTTGCCACCTTCTGCAGAATTGTTTTCTTGTGTTTCCTAATTTCCACTATTTACAAGTTTTTAAAAGACTACAATGGTAGGGCTATGAGAGGAGAGTTCAAATATATTAATGCCAACTAAGATAGCGTTGGACTGCAGTAAGTAACATGTTCAATTTGAACTAATTCTTAGTGAATTCAGCTTAATTATGGGTTTTGTTACGTGGGTCATTTTTCCTTTTTATGGGGAACTGAATTATAGTGAGAATTATGTGAAAATTTTGCTTATGATGGGATTTGGAGTTCTTTCTTATTGAGGTTATTACAGGATGTAACTAATTTGACTTTTTGTTGGAAATTGAGGTTATTACGGTGTTCATTTTTGGGAAAATCCGAACTAGTTCAGCTCAATTGAAAATATTTTTAGTGTTCTATGGCATATTTGGTTTGTGGGTTCTTGCTTCTTATTGGGTTTTAATTGGGAGTTAGGTTGTTGGTTTCTTTTCTTTCTACGATTTCTTACTTAAATTGGCAGTATTTTTATGTTCTTTGATGGGTTAGGTACTCTAGGAGAATTGAGTGACAGGTTTTGACACTATGCTTACTACGGAACATGTTCTTTGTTGCATCTGGTATCTTTAATTTTATGGAATTGGAGTCTCTTTTATGTAAATCTTATGCTTCTATGTTGGATGTAACTATATTCCCCGAAGCACATTTTCTAAGAGGTTTGGTCATCATCACAATGACTTGTCTTACATTTTCTTTAGTTGTCACTACTTGCCACTTAATTGCAAGATATTCACAATGCTGGATTGCAGATTTTTCACTGGATGATTAAATCACAAACATTCCAAACCTGAAGCCACTGACAACCATTCTTTTTAATCTGGAGCTTCCACTCAATTCCTGAATGGTACTTATTATGTGGTGATTCCCCTTGCATGCAAAATTACTATTTGTGAAGCGTTTTTGTTTTTGCTTGAAGAGATGAGCAGTTATACTTTTTCTTGTTGCTATTTTGTTCATGCAGATGTCTAATGCATGGTGTCTTAAGCTTACTGTTTGAGCCAATCACTAAGGTCCATATATCATTGGCTATGAATATTTGCATGAGCAATTGGATGAATTTCTTATATTTACAATGTATGGTTAGATGCATGTATGCATTTGTTTCATCGTACATTTATGTCCTATGGTAATGTTAACATTAACGCTGGATGTATGACCTTATGCAACTACATAATTTTAGAATGCAAACTGTTTAGACAAAGTGGTAAGTTAGATGTTAAGATAAAGTAATGCTGGATGTATGACCTTATATTTAAAGGATTACTCCATCAAAGAAATTGATGAAATGAGAGGGGAGCTGACGAAGTTTATAATGGATATTATTAATAAAGACAATATGTATTAAATTTTTTGGAAGTATGATTAATTTATGTTTTGAAATATGTGAGAATAAATGAATATTGTTCAGTTCAATGTCATGACTTTGAATAATTATGAAATGAAATACTTTTTTGTTGGTGTTACATATTAGTTTTCTTCTTTGTTTTCTTTAATGGGATATTATATGTATATTTCATTATTTGAGCCGTCATTGTTGTATACTCAATAAAAGTCATCTTTTTATAATAATGATGTGTGTTGAGCTGTGTTTTTCAATGTTAAAAGTCACCTTTTATAAATAATAATGACACATGTAAGTCATTGTTTGTAAATAATGATGACGCATAAAGGTCATATTTTATAAACAAAGATAACGTGTTTTGAGCTGTCATTATTGTACCCTCGATAAAAGTCATATTTTGTAAATATAGATGACACATATAAGTCATCTTTTGTAAATAACAATGATATAATAAGTCTTTTGTAAATAACAATGATATAATAAGTCATTATTTGTAAATAATAATGACGTGCGTTAACCCGTCATTGTTTTTCCACGATAAATGTCACATTTTATAAATAACGATGATGCATGTAAGTCATCATTAATAAAAGAAGATGACATCTAAAAGTCATCTTTTATATAAAAAAATGACGTCTAAAAGTCATCTTTTATATAAAAAGATGACGTGTGTAATATGTCATTGTTGTCTCCTAATAGAAGTTATCTTTCGTAAATAAAGATGACATATATAAGTCATCTTTTATAAATAAAGATGACACACATAAGTCATCTTTCATTGATAAATATGACATGTGTCGAGTTGTCATTATTTTCTTATGGTAAAGATGACGGTAAAGTAGATGACGGCCAAAACAAATATCATCAATAACCATTTTTGGCCGTCATTGTTGACCAATTTTGTAGTAGTAAACCCTCCAGTTCTAGTTCCTCCAATCACAGGCATACCCTTCCTGATGTACATTCGGGCAATGGATCATTCCCTTGGTGCCCTCCTAGCCCAGAAGGACAACAAAGGCCATGAGCAAGCGATTTACTATCTCAGCCGCATAATGATCGGTGCTGAACACCGATATAGCCCTGTAGAAAAAGAATGCTTAGCCTTGATGTTCGTTGTTCAGAAGACGCGTTATTACATCACAGGCCAAACTATCCATGTTATCTCCAGAGTCAATCCTCTACGAGTCTTGATGAAAAAGTCTAGTACACTCAATTCTAGACTTGCTACCTGGGTGATGCTGTTAGCATAGTATGATACTTTTTATTTCCTGCTTAAGTCTATCAAGGATCAAGCCCTAGCTGACTTCTTGGCTGCTCATCCAATTCCTGAAACTTCAAAACTCTATGACGAGATTCCAGACGAAACCATGGAGTCTAACATGACTTCAGAAGGAATACTCGCTTAGCGTCTATTCTTTGATGGTGCATCTAGAATTGGATCCAACGGTATCATCATCGCTAGAGTAGGAATTATTCTTGTATCCCCAAAAGGGCTAGTCACTCAGAGAGCATATTCTCTAGATGAGCCATGTTCCAATAATGTTGCCGAATGCAATGCTTTGCTTATTGATCTCCAATTAGCTAAACAACTGGATATTGATTATCTTATAGTATACGGAGACTCTAAACTGATTGTCAACCAGGTTAGAGGTACGTATAAGGTCCAACAACAAGATCTCATCCCCTACCAAGAAGAAACAGTTAAACTTGCTATATTATTCAAAGGTTTCTTTATTAAACATGTACGTTGAGTGTGTAATACAGAAGCCGATGCACACGCTAACCTAGCGGCAGTACTAGCTGTTCCGTTGAAAAGGCAACAATTAATTGTCATCTCTAATCGAGAATTAATCTGTGTCGAGAATAATTTGAATATTGAATTTAGTAATGCGGTCAAAATTTGCACTACTAGTGAGGATTGGAGGATTCCCTTCATCAACTTCGTAGTACATGATATCTTGCCAGAAGATCCTAAAAAAGCAACGACAATTCGTCATCGGTCACACTGATTTTGTTACAATCACTCGACTAAGATACTCTATCGTCGATCTTTTGACGGCATGCTTCTTCGCTATCTTGCGGGTGATGAGGTAAAATGGATATTACGTAAAGCTCACGATAGTGTCTGCGATGCACATCAGTCTGGCCCTAAGCTACATGGCCGTATTAGACGCATGAGATAATATTGGCCCACTATGGTGGCAGATGCAATTGAGTATGCAAGGAAATGCAAAGCATGTCAAATCCATGCAGATTTCGTCCACCAATCGTTAGAATTCTTACATCCAATTGCAGCATCTTGGCCCTTTAAAGCTTGGGGGCATGGATGTCATTAGTCCTATCAACCCACCATCATCCTTAGGATATCGGTTCATCTTGGCTATAACCGATTATTTTTCAAAATGGGCAGAAGCTATTCCCTTTGCTGAAGTCCAGACAAGCAGTGTCATCAATTTCATCAAGCATCATGTGATTTATCGATTCGGCATTCCTTGAAGAATCATTCATGACAACGGACCTCGGTTCATAAGTCAAGCATTACTCGATTCTATAACAACACTCGAATCAATAATATTGCTTCTACAACTTATAAACCTGCGGCCAACGGTTTAGTAGAAGCATTAAATAACATAATCATCAAGCTTCTCAAAAAGTTTGTCTCTGCTAATAAACACAATTGGAACATAAAGCTTGGAGAATGTCTATGGGCATACCGCACTACTGTACGTACCCCGACTGGTTGTACACCCTTCTCTCTAGTGTACGGATGTGAAGCTGTATTCCCGTTGGAGATTCAAATTCTATCTTTGAGGATAGCTATCACCAATGAACTAATAGCAAAAAATAATGATCGCCTTCAACTTTAGGAACTTGAAGCACTCGATGAGAAACGGTTGCTAGCTCAATAACACATTGAGCTATATTAAGCCCGTATCTCAAAAGCTTTCAACTGTAACGTCAAAGTACGGATCTTTCAAAAGGGTAAACTAGTCCTTACTGTCAGACGTCCCATGACTATGACGTACATGAGTAAAGGTAAGTTCGAGCCAAAGTGAGCGGGTCCCTACGTCATAAGAAAAGCCTTCTCTAACGGGGCTTATCAGTTGACCGGAATGGATGGTCGAATAGCTATGATGCCTATCAATGGCAAAATTTTGAAGAAATACCATGTTTGAAAGCATGTATTATATTTTCTAGCAAAGTATTGTACATGCCAAATCTTTGAATTATTATCTTTTATTTATTCTCCTGTGAATAAACCCATAGATAATAAATCCTCAAAATTCCCCAGTAGAGTCTAACCCGGATCTTATGGTACATCCTCAAAAGATTAACCCATAAAGTTCACCACAACATAACATCACAACATCATCTTTAAAACCTAATCGTTTTAAAAGATATCTTATTCTTGAATCCCAGTTGGATAAGAATAATCAACAGATATATGAATTTACGTCTATATTGCCTCTGAATTCCATTATCTCTATCAACGACTTATCATGTCCACATTACCTCTGATAACGTTGTCCCAAAAATAACATCACATTAAGTTATATTCTGTCACGCCCAGGACCTCTGAACAGATATAGTAAGTGATGCTATTTTCAAGAAATATGTTACGTCTAGGACCTCTGAATGTATTTCTACACTTCTATCTATTGTTTGTCTCTCAAATAGATACATAAGGTAATAGAATCACAAAACAATAGCTTTTTTATTTTATTTTAATCTTGAGAACATAAACTATTACATTTCTCAAAAGAATGTGATAAAAATTGTTCAAAAAGATTATTACAATTATCCTCTAAAAGACTCATTGGGGAGGTGGAGTGTTGAGGTCAGAAATCATCTTCTTTAAAGCTTAAGCTCATTCCACCCTTGTAGCAATCACCCTTTTCCTAGCCAAGTTCCTCCTGAACTCTTGAGTTAATGGCTGCATCGAGAGGATATGACGTTCTATCTCTGCATTTTGAGCTTGGATAAGGTCATCCTTTTGTCTATTTAGGTCATCCAGACGGCTTGAGGCAAATTGACATAGTTCAATAACCTCCTCTTGGTGTCTTCTAGCTGCTGTGACCGATACACGGTCCGGGCTAATTCGACTTCTAGCTCTTGGATGCGAGCCTAACCTTCAGTCACTTTTTTGTCTTTTTTTGCTTATTCGGCCTTATAAAGTTCAATAGAGGAAGTGGCCTTAGCGATACCAAACTCTATTTTTCTAGACTGTACCACGAATGCTGCCATAGTATTGTCAAGAATGGCATGCCGTTCTTCGTGTTCTCGAGCTATGGTCTCACATTTGGCATTTACCAGTCTATTTATATTCCCTCTGGTCAGATCCTGGTAAGACTGGATAGGCTTCTCTAGCCCTGACAAGATTTGCTCCAAGGTATATGCTCTCTCGTTGTCTCCAAAATTGCATACAGATTCAATTGGATATTGAGAAGACCTCCTTAGAAAATCATAAGGATAATTCTTCTCTATAGCCAACTGAACCAAGGAGCGTAGAGAAGTGAAAATGGTATCCGTGTAAGTACGAATAAGGCTACCCATTACCGCCTATACACCAGGTGTCGCTGTTACAGCTGAAACCTCTTCTTCTACAAAGGTCGGAGGAATATTGGCAACCGGCACAACATCATCACTTAGAGATTTTGGTACATGCGTTCCTAAAGAGCTCCCCTCCATGGCATGAGTCCCAGCATCCAAAGGAGCCACAGTTGAACTGATGCTGAACGTGGTGGAGGCTATTGGGACTTCAGTGATCATCCCTATATCACTTGCTACAATTCAAATCAAAATTGTTATATCACATATCATTGGATATAAGCAATGGTAAATAAAGTCAAAAATTTACCCGGGTCTATTGGAATATAAGGAGTGCTGACAGGTACAGTATCTCTTTCTGTAATAAGCCTTCAAATACAGAAGCGGATATTGCTGTACCTACTTAACTACTCCCCGCCTCTGAGCCTCCGGACATAAAATAGCTGCTTTCAGCTTCTGAGCCAACATGGTTGTCTCTAGCCCCTGATTTAATTTTATCTCCTTGGGCTTTCAATTCTGCTCTCTTGTGTTCAACGAGGATTTGAGTCTCCCCGATATCAGTATCAGGGTTTTCATCACCCTTGGGGCCTTCAAGACTTTTAACGAAGTCCTTATCGCCTTCATCTTTAATAACTGGGCTTTAATCATCCTCAATATCAACGTCAGAGTTCTCATCACAAAAGGGCTCATCGAGACTCTGATCATCTCCGCTAGGGTTCTAGTCACCCTCATCTTCAACAAGGTGCTCGTTACCCTCAGTCATAACTTGGCCATTTTTGGCCACCAATGAGGGTCGTTAATGGGTCTATGCTCAATTCTGCCTACTCAAGGACATTGTCAACAATGTCCTCCTCAATTTGCTCGTCCCTATAATAAAAGTCCTACATCACCTCTATAATTTCTTCATCACCCTGAGAGGGTATCTCGTTTAGAATATGGGCTACATGAGTCTGGATTATAGAAGGAGTTGGAACTTTCGAAGCAGTTTCCTTTCCATCTTGGCTTAAAGTTCTCCTAAACGAAACTAATACTTCCCCAGGGAACGGCGGTTCTCGAAGCATCACTAGAAGCCGAGGGAGACATCAGACCAGACGAGATATGTGCCACGAGCGCCCTTGCAGAAAGGGAGTATTAACCTCAACAGTCACTAGCTTTATAATAGTGACTGGAGGGACATCCACTGAAACAGCTGGAGCCGGTTCGCTAACATGTAGAAGTTTTGGAGATGAAGGAATGTCAATAAAAATTGCCAAAGGGTTACCATCTAATAACTTTTATTGAACTGAAAAAGCAAGGGTATCACCTTTTGGAGAGGGTACACCCTCAAGTGATGGCGGATCCTGTGACGACAGTGATGGCTCCTGAAGACCAGTAGGCTGTCTTGGAGAGGAAGGAGTAGGAGAAACCATAGTTTTCTCCTTTATAACTTTGGAAGTCACTAATTTCCTTCGGGCTGCACGCTTGATCAGTGGTTCGGGGAAACGGCAGTAGCAGGCTAATCGTACGTTACTTCAGGAGCAATCTGCTCTCTATTTGTCTCTTCCATACTCTCCTTTTGAGCATGAGACGAGGTTGTTCCTATGAAAGAAGATGTTTTTCCAGGCGAAAGATCAGCTTCCAACTGTGTCTGAGCCCTTGTTGTCGCTGCGGGTTTCTCGGTAACAATCGCTTCTTTCTTCTTCTTTCCTTTCCCATTAGCAGGAGAAGGAGGTTCATCACGAGATAACTGAGAAGAGGAAGTCCCAGTCTTTATTTTTTGCTCTCTCCTTTCATAGAAGATTTTCTCTTCCGCTTTTTGAGAGTGACGCGCAAGGCACTTTGCACCTCGTCATGAAAACCAACGGGTACAACCTCTAAAGGATCATCAGCGGAAACGTTCTCCTCGGCTTCTGCCAACTCTACGGAAGCCGGAGTTCCTTCTTGTGCTTTTCTCACGCAAACGAAGCTAGCCATTATAGAATAGCCTTCGAAGAAGGTGTTGGCTAAGGTATAAAAATTCATATATGTGCTTAACATACGCGGGCCTGTCTCAAAGGTAGCCGATGGCATGGTGAAAACAGCGTTAGTGCCTCTCGCACTATAGTACTCCATCCTCGTGCCCCGTCAATAAAAACTCGGAGAATTGGAGGCAAGTAGTCGCATTTTCGACATGCATCTGGTCATAGCCGAACTGTCGAGCAAACCGGCTAGGCAGGTATGGTTCCAGATAACACTCATTCTCGAACCGATATACTAGATGCGAAGGCTTGATCATTATCAGCCAAGAAAAAACTGCTAGAGGTGGACGGGAACAAGCGGGCACCAGATCCCGGAAAGGAGTCAAGCAGGTTTCGTACTCAGGAGGTAGAGAAACGCAGTAGAATTTTCAGTTGGAACCTCAATTTAGTGCCTTTCTACAGTCAAATAATGAGTCTGCCTTCCATCGAGATGCGACATTTCTACATATAAAGTTCCCTGCTAAAGCTCCACCGACACCAAGAGAAGGGTCCATCAGAGAATCATGGTGTAGTACCAACCAGCCGAACAGATAAGTGAACGACATCTCGGTACGGGGAAAATTGCTTTGCGAATCGAGTTTTTCCATCATAGTGGTCGTGAATTCACAGAGGCCCGCGTTCAGTCGGTAAGTCATGGCGAAGAGGATATCTATCATGTACCCAAATACCAAACGCACTTCGACAAACAACACGCCTCGGTGGATGCGGTCGACGACACTGGCTCCAGGGACCACAAACCGCCTTAGCCAAAGAGAGAGGAAGCCCACTAGAGTAACCTCCTTGGATATGGTTATGCCACCCTGCTTTATGTAGCTCTCGACAGGGTACCAGCAATGTAACTATACCAATCTTATTTCAGCTTATTGTCAACACAGCCGGATTCCTTTATCAATCTGCTAATGGCTTGACCATCGAGCGGCTCAAAGAAGCATGGATCATAATTCAAGTGCTCTTGCACTTTGTTCTCCGTGGCATGACCCAAGAAGAGGTACACCAATCACTTGGACGTATAGCACGTCCTGGATGCCTTGCTCTTGTAAAGATGAGTGCAAATCATAAAATGACACAGTAGCTGACCAAAAATTACAATTGTTGGGGTATTTTCCTTGGCCAAAGCCTCCTGTTCGTCCTCAGTCGGTACATATTCTTCATAAGGGTTTTCATCCATTAGTAGATATGACAAAAATTGCATCTCGTGAAGGGCAAAGCCTATTTCTCCGTAAAGAGTAGAGAAAGTGCTAGTTCTGTTATTGTATCTCTCTACTAAGGCCAGGAACATATTGGTGTTGGTGTAGATGCCACAAGAAGTTGTCAAGACAGCTTCGTAGAGATCCAACTTGTTTAACTTGTCGATGAAGTTGTCCAAAGCCCATACAGAGAGTCGGTTCCAACGTTTAATATCTGGGTGCATCAAGCCCGTCAGCCTTGGGATTGGGCAGGATATTTCCCTTCTACTGCAGCAAATGTATTAGCAAAGAACGATATTCTAACCGGTATCATCAAAGACGAATCCTCAGCCGGTACGCTACTCGGCTTCAAACCCCTTAAGTGCGTGCTATGTTGTTCGGAATAACTATTGTATATGTCCCTCCTCTTGTCCCCAAACTTGTGAAATATTCGTCCAACCGTGGCTTGCTAGAACGGAGTTATATCCTATGACATCTTCCGAGGGTAGCTGGCATGAGCGTATCGGGATAGAGATAGACTCCTGGACATATCTAGGATATATATACCAACTTGTCTCCTCTTTTGAAGATCCGAGCTTCTCGTTTTGCCTTGGGTTGGGAGTTGGCTTCAATTGCTTCCCTAAACAAAAAAGCTGGTTTCTTGTGAGGAGCCTGATCTGTAGTCAGGAAAGGTACACCGTTCATTAGGCACAGTAAAGTTCTGTCATCCTGGGACTCTAAAAGAGCTCTTCTATTAGCCGGTCCGTCAGGGTCAAACTGCGAAAATGTGACATGTGAAAGGTCTTCCTGTAACTCTGATACGTGGAAAGTGGATGCCAAGATTTTAGCATGGGGATCTTCCCCGAGGTCAACTGCAAAAGAAAACATAATGAGAATCATGAACAGACAGCTCTTATTAATGAAGAAAAGACTTAAGTGATTTCTAGTTTTTTTAAAAACAGTTCTGCACAAATATGGATAGCGAGACACAATATGATAGTCTTTGTTTTTTGTGACATAATACGACAGTCTTTATTTTGTGCGACATAATATGACAGTCTTTGTTTTACGCGACATAAAATGGCAGTCTTTGTTTTGTGCGACCTAATATGACAGTCTTTGTTTTGCACGACACAACCTCTATTTTTATCGGACTCATGACAGTTTCTGTTCTATGCGTGCAAAAGGACATTGCGTGGTGCTATCTGCTCTCCGTTGAAGGAAAGAGCATGTGCAAATCATGATGTATAGCCACTGCGCACTTTGAATAAACAAAGCGCGCACGATTCATGAAACCATGCTTAGCGCATTTTGATTAGCCAATACTACGAAAGAGGTAGTGGATATCGAGATTAGTGCGACACCAAATCAACACTCTGAAAGAGGTTATCAATGTCGGCTTGGGTTCGTGCCAACTATCAAAATGTGCTGATCGTCCGTTCATTAGCTTCCCCGATCGTCCCTCACCTCCAAGAGCGGGGTTAGCCTCTTCGGCCCTTGTCGACGGCAGCGCATGTCTTAGCACCCTCAACGACGGTGCTTGCGACGAGGCTCCGGCCATGCCCTTGCCTTTCTCCATTGCAGATCTCTTCGGCACCATTGCCGATGATTGAGGAAGCTTTGAGAACTCGAAAGAAGGAGGAGATGAAGAGAACTCGAGAAGAAAAGTTTCTGAGAAGAACTCTCTCTCTCCTATCAGTGGGGTATTTATACCCTAAGCCTCCGCCTAACGGCTGCACAAATCTTGCGCGGATCAAACGGCAAGACAGTTGGGATTCTGCGCACAAAATCCTCTGAATGTTTCTTATTCAAAGTATTTCAAATTTTGAATTTTTTAAAATTTGAAAACTTTGAAGGGGGTCTTGTAGAAGCTTAAAAAAAATCAATAATGCGCTGCGCCATTCACAGATAGCGCGCAACACTATCCATCAAATGGCGCCCAGCATCAAATGGCGCCATTCATCAAATAGCGCTAGGCCACCACGTGGCAATATTCCTCGAGAAGCTAAATTATCAGTCATGATGAATGAAAACATAGTAGTCAAGAAAATCCCTTCGAGTTCTGAGCGTGTGACGCTTGAGGAAGATTTCTGTCAGACTTGTGATGATGACAACTACCATACTTTTTCAGTGCCATCTATCAAATGGCGCAAAGTAATGAGCTCTTTACCGACTTAACATTCAGTGCCATTCACAGTTGGAGCCAATCAACAGAGTGCGCCATTCATTAAACTGGCGCCAATCAATCATTTAGAAGCAGTTAAGGATGACATGGCGTGCATGCCACTAATCTTGAAGAATATGCATATGATACTGCCCATGACCAAGTGCCTTTCTCTCACAGAAAGCCACGTGTCCCATGCAGTTAAGTTAACCGTTCATTCAATGGATGAAACAGAACATGACGTGCAAAGTAATACACAAACTAGTGTATTTTACACTGTGCAACAATTAACGTAACTGCTTAACAGTTATCCAAAACTCTATAAATAGAGTTCTAAAATCACTTCTCAAGGTATCATGATCATCATTTTCTGACAAGAATTCTCGACAATTCTCTATCGCTTCCATAACAAGTTCAAGTGCTTTTCTTCTCCGATATCGCATCGTCCAAGGGATAAAGTGATCGTCTTATGATCAGATTCCTACAGTTGTACTTCTCCAGAATCAGACTCGTACTTTGTACTTTTTTTTCTTAGTTTGTATTTAAGTTTTCTTCCAAAAACTTTTGTTTTTGCAAACAAACACGTAATCAACTTTTACAAGTTGAAGATTAAGACTAATTTTTCTTTTCCAAATGTTGTAGTGCTCTCCGTCAAACTTTTCAAGTTTATAAAAACTTGTATCGAAAAGGTTTGCATGGTTCTCAATCTTTGTTGTTTGAAATCTTGCTTTGGGATTTTTATAGCCGAGTTACAAAGATGGACTCAAAATTGGAAAACCACAGATTACCGATGATCTTGGATCTGACTACAACTAGAATAAAAACCGAGGTGATTACAAACTGACTCAAGAACAAAAACCTTCAAACTAGAATATTGGAAATAGAAATCTATTCTTCTCTTTTCAATCGCACTTGCTACAATGAGAGAACAATTACAAAAGAAGCTCGAAGACGAAGAACCCCAACAAAAAATCTTCTTGATAGGGTGTTGACGATCACCGTTGCTTGAAACAAGATTCACCCCATCGACGATCTGCTCCTAGGAACTAGTAAGTTCAATGGAACTTCTGGAACACTCCATGTAACCTCTGTGAAGAACTCAAATGGGACGAACAAGAACTCTTAAACAATATTGCGTGGATGTATGGTGGTTGCTGCAAAATTCCCCATGTAGTTGTGTGTGTGTGTATAATGAACATAGAAAAGCATATATATATATATATATATATATATATATATATATATATATATATATATATATATATATATATATATATATATATGGAAGTCATAACACTAATTAACCATCGCTCTTCTAATCCCTAAAGATAAGGACCAGTTTAAATTGAATCCTAAAAGATAAGGATCACTTTAAACTAAATATCCATCAATTCTGCCAACCAGTGTAATATGCACATGAAAATGCAGTGCACACAAAACTGCAGCTCTTCCAATACACAATGCCCGTGCTGAGTACTTATGCACAACGTGGAGCACTTAGCGGTCATGGCTTACCAACCTACGCACGTACGTGCAAACGCGTAACTGCACAACCACGCAACTCGCGCAACTGCTGCACCGGACAACTCGCGTAACAACAGAAACAACAATGCGAAGTACAAAGTGCACCATCAAAGCAACACTTTGCACCCTTTATCCGAGCCTGAGTTGCTAAGCCCCTTTGGGACTTGGCTCCTAAGAAAAATCTGAAAGAATGAATAACAAAAATGAAGATTACTTTCATGGTATCTTGATCCTTACCCTCTAGAAAAATATCTCACCAGCCACATAGGCTACCACATCCCATGTGAATAAGTTAATATACAGAGAAGTATTATATTGAAATACACACTTAGGATTCTAAACAATATGGGATTATAATTCCATGAGTGTAAGTTCAAAACCCCAACATTTTATTAACATAACTTCCTTATCTCAGAAATAGTGCAAAAGAGAAGAAATATCAAAGGCATGAATATGCCTTGAGATATTCCCTAAACAAGAAATACCAAATACATAAATATGCCTTGAGATAATCCCTAAGCTTAACGAGACATGAGATATCTTTCAAAGTTGCACTTTTTTAGTGGAACTACGTTTCTTGTGATGTTGTTATCCTTTAATTCACTATTATAGGTTTTCATGGTTCCAATACCATAGTGAATCACAGAGCCCCATTTTTCTTCTACTATTTGATTCACAAACTAAGTTGTAGACTCTTCAGTAGATGTTTTTTTGCCTTGGTAATTTATTTTTATCTTGTTCTCCACTTATAGTGATGATAATTAATGTCAAAGTGGTATTAAAGCTAACCTATTTTATATTGGTTAACTATTTGTATAAGTTAATTTGTAGCTTGATGAACTTATTAAGTAAATTTCACCAACACCTAATATATCCTCTCATATTGCATTGTTGTCACTAAAGTAGCACAAATGCCAAAGCATAGAAGATGATGGCATTGTCATAAATCCTACTAGGATCTATCAAGGCTCGGAGATATAAGTTGGCAAAGTGCTTTTCATTACTTCACAGTGGAGCAAAACTCTCTTAGGATCTGTTTGATTAATCGTAAGTAGGAGCAAATTTAGATTTTTACTTTCAAATATGAAATTCTTAAAAAACTAATGCACTTATTTGTCCTCCTAGTAGAGGACAAATATGTCTGGTTAAAATAAAAAAAAGTAAAAAAGTGAATAGTTGAAAGTGTTTATTATAATAAAATTATTTACATAACAAATTAATATAGTCCTTAAATATTAATAATTTAAATAATTAATCAATAATTAAGATATTATCTAATAATAAAAAAATTAATTACTAATTAATATTTTAAAATCACTGCATTTTGTAATTATATTAAAGAATGTAAAATATTTAGATAATTATTAACTTAATTATATAAATCTTTCCAAACTTATTTCACTAATTATTTACAGTTAGTTATATCAATAATCATCTAGTTCTCCTATTAATTATATTAATACATTATTTATATTAATAGGTGGTTGTACGTCATCTATTACAATTCATCTTTTGAGGAGTAGAAATATATGCCTCTCTCCCAAATTTGAAAAACAAAACCTAACCCGTCTTCTCTCTCGTTGCATTTCGATTCCCTTCTCCGCTACCTCCTGACTGGACCTAGGTAGCTGTGGCTACCTCCTCTTCCCCAACCGACTCCCTTGCACCTACGATCTAAAATCCATCGTCTTCGTCGCCACCTCCCAACTGACCCTAATGGCTCAATGCCGACCCCTTCCACCGCTCACTCGTCGTTCCCTCTACTCCCTCTTCTTCTTTTTTGGTGACCGCATCAACGCCGACCCATTTGCTCCTTGTTCTTCTTCTCTTTAGTTTGGCAAGTTCCAACCCACATCCACTCTTTTTGAAAGGATGTAGGAAACTAAGATTTGATAGAGACACTATAGGGGACATGAGCTGCATTCCAAAATTTTGTCCCTGTAATCTTTCCTATAACCTTGTTGAACCAAACAGAAAAGAAGAATTTGTATCTCCTCATTTTTTCTGTTACAACATGCCCTTATTTTAAATAGAACGCACTTTGGATCCCTGACACTCACTGTAACATTAAGCATAAAAAGGCTTCAAAAAGCTCCAAGTGATGTAATGTTATTAGTATACTTTTGCTCCCCTCTATGGTGGAAGTTGGTGGCCCATAGATTTTCTAAGTTTGCAGCAACAGTGGAACCTACATGAAAATCATACTTTATCTAGTTCAAGTTCCACTCTTAACTTCTACTAGGCAGGATTACCATACTGGACAAATATGTATGCCAATTGGCTTTAAATTTGTTGTCACGAACCGTACCAGCTTTTCGGATACGAGACGTGTCCAAGCCAGCCTACGCCGCAGAGTCGGCGGTAGAACACTGTCAAGCCTGCAAGAAATAAATGCTCAAAATACAACCTTTGTTGCTCATTCTTATTTCTACATTTATTACAACAATTAAAACATTTATATTTAAAGAAAAATACACAGTTCTTACAATTAATGAAAATGACAACTAGTTCCACTATCTAGGTCGGCCTCAGCATACCCATGTCTTTCCAGTGCTAAGAATAATCGCGGCTAAACCTGAAAACTGTTGGTTTCCAGTCAGGAATAGAACAAGTACACAAACCGGCGATAATACGAAAACACAATAGAATTAACAAGACATAAAAATAACATATGAGATATAAAAACTGGAAAGTACAGATGACATGGCACGGTGGAGATAAAAAGAAAAAATAAAAGACATCTACATAGGTGGTGTAAAATATCCTTTTCAACATGTGAACGGCTAGGAGATAAATTCGGTACCTGCACGTGTCGTGTACATGTGCTATTGTTCACGAATAGACATCAGGGGATAGTTCTGGGTAGTCCACATGTCTACTAAGATATTTTCCCTCTCGACTACTCCGTGTGACGAGCGTGTCAGCAAGAAGCAAGATATATGTATAGACATGAAATGAAAAGACTACTATGAATCAGAAAGCAATCAGAAAGTGCACTTGCCTGAGGTCCTTAGTTGGTGAAACCAATAATAATATACCACTCAATGAGCCACAATCAGTCAACACATACAGAAGTCTCCAGATGCTGAAATAAACATTACCAATGTTCTCAGAATAGTCAAATTAGCTAGGATTGCCTGTTCTTAAGTTCAATTCTGGACACAGGGGCAAAACGGTAATTTTGGACAAAACGATGTCCACCGTTAGACCCGCTTTGCACCGAAATGCGTGCCAGAGTCAACGGTCTTTAAAGTCGTCAACCTACATGTCAACAGGTCCAGTTTTCCGATACGAACCTAATCGTATATCCAGAGTTGGATTCCGGCGGGCCGTGCACAAAATCGCCCGTTGAGTGGGACCGTGGGGCCCGCAAAACGACGTACGATTCAACTGTCTCGGAATTGGACCAAACTTGGCATACAGGACCAAAAAAATGATACGGTTCTGTTGGCACAAGTTTCGTCTCGATCTGACGAGCGTGCACGAAGTAATTGGGAAACTTGCACAGAGGCCGATACGGTAAATTTCGACGGATATGTATCAAATTCGTCGCGCACACGCGGCCAATTTGAATTCCGTCAAAGCCCACACGACCAAGAAGATGTTACGCAGCTTTCGATTCTTACGGTGCACGACCACGTCGTCCGAATTGGTGGGACGCACGTCGTGTGGATGGTTTTCCAAGTTTTTGAAAACAGTTTTCTCAGTTTTTTCTTGATTTTCAAATTGGTTTTAAACAGAATTTAATATACTAGAAAATAAACTAAAATTGGGGTCTCAATCTCGATTAGGTTGTCTACCAGACTGTTCAAGTGCTTTTCCAGGTTTCGCAATATCCTGGTCGTAAATCGACCGCAAACTTTGGGTTTTGGGCAGATTCTAAATCCAGAAATCGAGATTTTACTAGGTTTTAGGACTCGGTTTTCGTCGCGTACAAGGCGAATTAAAATGAATTACCTGAAGGGAAATGAAGGGGTATAGGTTGTCGAAATACCTGCGAAGACGGTTCGACCATTGGTCGACCGGGCGCGACGAAAAGCTATCGCGAAGTCGGCCTCTTCGCACTACTGCTGCTGCATCATCACCGCGCGCGCGCGGCCTTGTCTCCGGCCGACGACCGCCCGCGGTGGCCGGCCAGCGGCGGGGGAGCGCGCGCAACTACCTGGATGGGGTCGGCGCTATTTTGGTTAGTGTTTCGATGTATAATCCGCTCCCTCTCTTTGTTCTCATATGTATACGCTCGGTATCGGTTATATCCACTCGGCCTAGCCGAGCATGGGTCGGGTTGGTTACTGCTTAGAGCAGTTTGCTCCACTGGGCCGGGGGCTCGGGGTGCTCCACAGGGCTCGCACAGAATTGGGGTGCCCAGCTTGGGCTCGGGCTGGTTGCTACTTCTGCTTCTGTGGCTTATTCTTTCTATTTCTCTTTTTCTTTTATCTATTCCTTGTTCTTATATCTAATATATATATATACACACAAATATACCCGTATATATACAATTTTATATATATATATATATATATATATATATATATATATATATATATATATATATATATATATACACCCATACAATATATATTCATTTATACATACACACACATATTTTTATATATATATATATATATATATATAAAAAATATGTGTGTGTATGTATAAATGAATATATATTGTATGGGTGTATATATATATATATATGTATATATATATATATATATATATATATATTTTTTTTATATATATATATATATGTATATATATATATGTATATATATATATATATATATATATATATATATATATATATATATATATATATATATATATATATATATATATATATACACCCATACAATATATATTCATTTATACATACACACACATATTAATATATATATATATATATATATATAGATATATATATATATATATATATATATATATATATATATATATATATATATATATATATATATATATATATATAATATGTGTATGTATGTATAAATGAATATATATTGTATGGGTGTATATATATATATATATATTTTTATATATATATATATATGTATATATATATATATATATATATATATATATATATATATATATATATATATATATATATATATATATATATATATATATATCTTTGATAGAGAATAAAATACTAATAACTATTAATAATAAATAATTTATTTATTTAATAACCACAATATTAACATTAATAATAATAATACACCTAATAACACTGTAATTAAACCAATAATATATTTATTTGACAAAATAATATAACCTATAATAATAAAATAATATTATATAATAATAACCCCAATAATATTGATAATAAAATACAATAATAATATTGATAACGAAATTCAATAAATCCATAATGGTTTATACAAACGTCACTGATTCTCACTAATAAAAATATTTATAATATTAAATTAAGAATACTTAGAAAATATTATTAGATCACCAATACGGGATACAACACAATCATACCAATAAAATAAATAATAATAAAATATTTTAAAATTTTTCTGGAAGGGGAACTACAAATCTACCCATCTTAAAATAATTTTGTCCTCGAAATTTTGTATCATAACTATTTCTTAAAATTCAATAAGAAGTCTACCTGAACCTTAATCTCCTTAAATTTTATTTCTCCAAAAATAGTTTGTATTCTTCATCCTAGCCATATAGCCTCCAGGACTTCTACCCACCTTTGGTCACACTTCTCCTCAAACTAATCTTAAAATCTTCTAACTGGTTGCTAATAATCCTACAAATAAATATCTAGGCATATGGTATCTATAATCCTCTCGTTTCCTTCAAGCAACCCAAAAATTAACAAACAACAATTTTACACAAGTAGCTAAAATGTTGATAAATTTAATAAGCGTGACCATTCGTCTCTCTGAAATAAGGAGGACAGGAAGATAGGCGAGTAATTATGGAGTTTCAAAAGCAGTAAGGAGTATCCAATGATGCAGATAGAAAGAAAGTTCATGAACCATTGACTTATTTACTAGATGAGCTACTCTAGTCTAGTCACCTGCTAAATCGAAGAACACTTATTTCTTAGAGAGGGGCTTGCAATCCGTGCAACACGAAAATTCCGTTCTCAGAGTTAATCCAAACAAGGTTCCAAAATAGAACAGAATTTGAAAAATCAAGATTGTGATCTTTTTCGTGGTTATTTAAACACACGAGTAAGGGATATAAATGCGATGCAAGATCATATCTCGACTTCCAAGTAGATGGGATAAAGTTACGAACGACTTCACATTCTAAAAGGTGGAGAATACATAATAGGCGTAGGGATATATTTCAAATAGTTTAGTTCTATAGTCCAAAATGTGCCTTCGGTGATTTTTGTGTTTAAGTAGCACAAGAGGCCTCTATCAAGTGGCACACTAGTGGCGTGTGCATGGTGGGCTTCGAGTAGGTCACAACCGTATATTAGGTCTCAGGAATTGAGTCGAAGTTAAGGCTCTAATGGAAGTCGGAAAGTATAACGGGTAGGTACTATGGTAAGGGTTATAGCTAGTCCTTTAACATGGAAGTCATACCTTAAAAATAGAGTACAAGGGGACGGTTTTGAGTGGGACATGATATACCTAGATGAAGGTGGACTTGTCTAGATCTTGCATGTGAAATTTGTTGGAAGGTAACAGCCGGTCTTGTGCTCTGAATATTAATAACACGGCCGGGGACACAAATGATCTGAACAGAAAGTGGGAGTCCATGGGCACTATCTATCATTCTAATAGAAATTATTCTAATCAGACGGTAATCCTCGTATATCCCAAAATTTTTTAGAAGGCTTACAGTCTACCCACCTTAGAAGCTAGGATATGATTTTAGGAATAATGAGGTTAGAAAAATTCCAAAGTTCGGATAGTGTACCTCGACTCTTGTTAATGAAGAATAAGGCACGACGTAACGGAATACGATAGTTACATGTCAAGTCAAGGGTCGTTCTTCAATAAATAGAAAATGAGTGTGTACAATGACTCATGGTCGATAAAATAGAATGATCTACTCGTTCATAGTGTACAAGAGTTATCGACCGGGTAACCAACTCTAAGGCACATCATAAAAAGAGATTTCTAACAACTTAGTCATGAATTTCTGTTGTGTCAAACCTGCCGGACTATTGTCACAAGGGTTCTAGTTGAAGTAGCTTCAAACCAATGATTAGAGGCTCACAACATTTGGTCTCTGGAGAATAGGTAGTCTCCTAGGTTGGCATTTGGTCAAGGGAAAGATCCTAATCATCCTCGGACTCCAATGACTAGAAGATCAAAATAGTAGGTTTAAGGTCGAAGGGAGGACGAGTAACTCAAGGCAAAGTTCCAGTCACAGAGCTGGCCGATAGTAGCTACACTTACATATACAACTATCATAGCCATGGGAATACTCTGTATCTATCTATCAATTACGTGCTTTCGTTTTTCTAATCGGTGAAAGACAAAACAATTTCGTGATTCAAAAGACGAATGCATAATTCAAGAGGAATTGTCAAAGCAATCGTGGATGAGATCCTGGTGTAATGCCTGTAGTTCTTATTACGTATTTTGGAATACGTGTACGTATTTTTCTTGTATTTGCATATCTCTTGGCTTGACTCGATTTATTTTGGGTTGGTTCGGCTAGGTTTGGTTTGCTTTTGGGTTCATCATGAACCAAAAAAAAACCCCCACCTACCACCACCATCCCCATTTATTAGCCCACTCTTCTTTCTATCTCTTCATTATTTCTTCTTCTCCACCATTTACTTCTTCACCTACCAGGAAGAGGGAGAGAGAGAGAGCTTAGGCAAGTGCAAACTTGCTTCATGATGGATCTCAAATTTTATTGTTCTATTCTCTTCCTTACTTGATTCTAAACCTCTTTAGAACTTGGCATTTTTAGATTTGGTGGATGGGTTCTTGTAGATCTAAGTTTGTAACTTTTTGGTTTTTCTTGGTTTTGATCTCTAAAACTTAGTTATTTTCAAAAACTAATGGTTCTATGAGTTAGAGAATTCAATTTCATGCAGTTTTGGCTTTTGTTTCGCTTGATTTCGACTCCGGATGAGGAAGTTATGGCCATGGCAAGTTTTCGAAACTTTCATGGCTGAACTTGCTGTTTGGGGACGATGACCCCCATGCGCCCGGGAGGCCATGTGCCGGGAGGCCATGCGCCGTGAAGTCCCGGCAACGCATGCGCCGATCGTGCAGGAATTCTCATGCGCCGATTGTGCAGGAATCCCATGCGCCGATCGTGCAGGAATTCCCATGCGCCGATGGTGCAGGAATCCCATGCGTCGATCGTACAGGAATTCCCATGCGCCGATGGTGCAGGAATCCCATGCGCCGATCGTGCAGGAATTCCCATACGCCGAAGGTGAAGGAATTCCATGCGCCGATCGTGCAGGAATTCCTATGCGCCGATGGTGCAGGAATCCCATGCGCCGATCGTGCATGAATTCCCATGCGCCGAAGGTGCAGGAATCCCATGCGCCGATCGTGCAGGAATTCCCATGCGCTGATTTGTGCAGGAATCCCATGCGTCGATTTGTGCAGAAATATCATGCGCCGATTTGTGCAGGAATCTCATGCGCCGATTTGTACAGAAATCTCATGCGCCGATTTGTGCAGGAATCTCATGCGCCGAAATTGCTCTATTTTACTGTTTTTGCCTGTTTAAGTTGTTTTGTAGCTAGAATCTCAAAAAACTCAAAACATAAAAGTTGTAGATCTTTTCATTGCCTTCAAGAATATGTCACTAGTTGTTTTATGCAAGTTTCTCTCATTCATGATAAGGTACGAATAGAACACGATAGTAGCCCGCGGTGGCGCACTCTTGACAAGTAAACTGACATGATATATCTCGGTATGCTGTTACGACAGCTAGCCTGACATGACAAGTATGAAAGACTTGGACACCGTGGGCGATTGTGTTTGTACAAATAAACTAGTACTGTGTTGCATCATGTCTAGGATGGGGACCCCCCTGAGTACCACGGTCAGGGACACCTACTGAAATTGACTAAGGATAATTAACTAGAATAATTCAGTAGTCATGAAGAGATTCCCAGCTACAGGCACTTCCGTTATCTGGGCGCATTCAGTGGACTTGTAGTCTACCGACGAGTAGGGCACATTTCCAGCACACAGTCATGTGTTGCATTCTTCCTAAACGGATATTCGACCTGGATAACCGGATGGTCTGCAGGGCTTGTGGCAGTTGGGATAATCTCATTGCATCTTGCTAGTAACTAGGCTTGTGATAACCTTAGTTAGTTAAAAGTATCAAACCGTACTCTTGATTGGCCATGGTTGATTGGATGGAGTTTATTCCAGCTTAGTCTTATCCTGATTCTGTGCTAGATTATGACATGACATGATTATTGATGCTTGCCTTAACAATAACGATCGGGGGTCCAGTTCTGTTCAGGCGAAGGATTACAACCCCGGTCCTTGTTTGGTTTAAGGGTTGTAACCTGGCTCCCGGAGCAGTTCTGTGTCCTCTCTTCGTTTATTGTCTTATTGTAACCCCTGTCATGCTCGTCATGTTTTACCTTACTTCAATACCATGATTATTTATACTGGCCTTAACAATAAAGATCAGGGGTCCAGTTCTGTTCAGGCGAAGGGTTACAACCCCGGTCCTTGTTTGGTTTAAGGGTTGTAACCTGGCTCCCGGAGCAGTTCTGTGTCCTCTTTTTGTTTATTGTCTTGTTACCTTATCAATAGTAATTGAGGCGGGTTTCTATTCAGGCGAAGGATTGCAATCCCGGTCCTTGTTTGGTTTAAGGGTTGCAGTCTGGCTACTTGAATGGTTTCTCCGTGCTCAATATATTATTGTTATCTCAGTTATTATCAGTATCTTTTAATTACCTTAACTATTTATTTGTGATATGCTGGTTTTAGTTCCTAAGTGAAGCCTCCTTTGTGGCACTTGCTCTTCTGGGGTCTGACCCAGCTGGTTTTGTGTGGCCAGATATCGGAGCAGCAACAGAGGATCCACCTGTCTTCCAGCCCGATGGTGACCACCAGGCGTAACCAGGGCAACGAGTGGGTTTCTTTTGTCTTTCCACTCTATTTGTAAAACTACTCTTTTGAGGCATTTAGCCGGCGAGCACGTGTTAGCTCGTATTGCACCTTTATTTACTGTCTGCCTACGGGCTGTAACATGATTGACAAATCCTAGGGTTGATCATGTATGACTGAAACTCTTGCTAGTCCTGACATTTTGTACGACTAGCTTCATGATCATTCGAATATGTAATGTATGAGACGCCTTACTATTGTATATTTGGTGTTCTGACATCTTATAACTGTTATTACATTGCTTGAGATTGAGACAATAGGCTTGTTCTTGACCATAGGAGACTGATGGCTTGTAGTTAAACCCTCATATATCTAGACAGCCGTGACCGTATAGTGACGTAGATTCCATTTCATTATACGTAGCTGGCTATATCTGCCCCCGCTCTCCAGTATTCTGGTTCTGAGGCGTGACATGGTTTTAGTGGTGGCCCATGCAGGTCTTGTAAATCAAGATATGTGAGGGTTTACCGAATAGATGTCTCAATCAGTATCCGTCCTTGATCTCTGCTCGTATCTTTAAATCCCTGTAATCTTGACCTGATCACATGATTGTATCGTTGATCTGTCCTGGTCCTTCCTTATTGTTCCCTATGTCGTCTTCTTCAGCGACATTGTTCCTGGACCTGCCGATCAGCAAGGCGGAGCACCTCCCGCGGACCAGCAGCAACCTGGAGATCAAGCCCAGCATTCAGGAGTAGCCTCCAGAGTCGTGCCCACCGAAGAAGAACCACCAGTTCAGCCCGTCCAGCCAGCAGAGCATAATGATGGCACTTTGGTGGGTCTCATCAGGACGCTATTAGCTTCCCAGGATCGTCGCGGAGATGTCTTGCACCAGGCGGTGGCAGACGCTTTGACCAGAGGAGGTCATCAGGGTAATAGCGCGGCCAACAGCTTCAAGCGCTTGAACCCTCCTTTCTTCGACGGCAGTGAAGATGCTATCGCTGCAGATGTATGGCTTCAGGACACAGAGGTGATTCTAGAAGCAGCCAGGACTCCAGAGAACGAGAAGGTGGCCGTAGTACGCCTGCAGTTACTAGATCTTGTCCGCAGCTGGTAGGCAGCGCAGGCCGATGGTTTAGTGGCCCCTATTTCATGGACAGTATTCAGGGAGAGATTCCAGACCAAGTATTTTGATGCTGTAGCTCGGTATGATCTACAGACGAGGTTCACCAATCTGAAGCAGATGGGCAGGACGGTCGATGGATATGCGGCCGAGTTCTCCAGGCTTAGTCGGTTTGCTCCCACCTTGGTGGCGACCGAGTTCGATAGAGCCCAGCGGTTCCAGCAGGGGCTCCACCTAGTAATTTTATTGGCGGTGGAGCAGTTTGAGCATCAGACTTTTGATGCAGTATTGAGAGCAGCTAGGAGGCACGAGTACACCTCCCAGAGGATCGTGGATAGGACCGGAGGTCGGAAGCGATCTCACGGTCAGATGAATCAGTCATCAGCACCAGCCCCGGCAGCTAGGGCTTTGACCATTGGAGCTCCGAGGTGGGTGGCCTCAGTGACGTCGGTTCAGCATTCCATCCCGACGCACCCTCAGCAGCAGAAGCAGAAGCAGTCTTCCGCAGTGGGATGTTCACACTGCGGGAAGCCGGGGCATGTGGTATCAGAGTGTCGCAGAGCACAGGGTTTGTGCTTGGTTTGTGGTGCCCCGGACCACAGGATTGGAAACTGCCCGAACATGGAAAGTTTATCGGCCTTCTCTAGTCCTTCAGTTAGAGGACCAGCACCAATCCAGCAGCAGCAGCAGCTACAGTACCCGTTCTCGAGGCCATTATCGACGCCGGCCCAGGCATTCCAGCAGCAGAGACCGCAGCAGTATGCCCAAGCCCAAGCCTTGATCCAGAGCAGGCAGAGGAATGTTCAGCAGAGGGGACCCGCACCCAGAGGACATGGTCAAGTGCTGGCCTTGACCATGGGAGAGGAAGGGTTAGCACCAGGTGAGGTAGTGGCAGGTACTATTCTCGTCAACACCTTTCCAGCTTCAGTATTATTTGATTCTGGTGCCTCGCATTCATTTATGTCTGCACGATTTGCGACACGGGTAGGACTGGAGCCCGAGTCATTATCAGTAAGGCTCAATATACTTACTGGTAACGGGCTTGTGGGAGTAGATAGAGTGTTTTCCTCGTGTCGGGTCGTAGTTAGCGGTAGAGAATTCCCCGCTAGATTGATAGAGTTCCCGATGGCCGATTATGATGTGGTCTTAGGGATGGATTGGTTGAGGGACCAGTATGCTAGGATAGACTGCCACATTGGCAGGGTTATTTTTAGCATTCCAGGCGAGCCGGAGTTTTTTTTTTCTTCCGAGGCGAAGTTGAACCTTCTCCTTCAGTGTTGCGGATGGTAGTAGCAGTAGTGCAGTTACCTCGGATAGTCGAAGAGTTTCCAGATGTTTTTCCCGAAGAGCTTCCAGGGATGCCGCCAGAACGGGAGATCGAGTTCACCATCGACTTGATTCCCGGGACAGCCCCAGTGTCAGAGAGAGTCTACAGGATGGCGCCGTCAGAGCTAGAGATATTGTACAAGATGATCGAAGAACTTAGGACCAAGGGATTCATTCGTGCTAGTGGATCGCCTTGGGGAGCCCCGATGCTTCTTGTGAAAAAGAAGGATGGTACGTCCAGATTATGTGTTGATTATCGTACCTTGAACTCGGTGACAATCAAGAACAGATACCCTCTCCCAAGGATAGATGAGTTGTTTGATCAACTCAAGGGGGCAGCAGTATTCTCGAAGATCGACTTACGGTCAGGATACCATCAGATCAGAGTCAGAGAGCAGGACATCCCGAAGACAGCTTTCAGATCTAGGTATGGGCATTGGGAGTTCCTTGTGATGCCATTTGGAGCAACCAATGCGCCGGCTGTATTCATGGACCTCATGAATCGCATCTTTATGCCTTATTTGGATCAGTTCGAAATTGTGTTCCTAGACGACATCCTGGTCTACAGCAAGAGTGAAGCGGAGCATGAGCAGCATCTCCGAATTGTCCTCCAGATTCTCCGAGAGCACCAGCTGTATGCCAAGT
>JANAVB010043156.1:0-49020 GCA_029216955.1 Iris pallida | reverse complement strand
CGTCTCTAGTGGTAAATTTCTTGGCTTCGTCATTACCTCTAAAGGTATACACGTGGATCCCGAGAAGATCAAAGCCATCCAAGAGATGCGTCCTCCACGCACCTTAAAAGCTACGAGGATTTCAAGGAAGAATCGCTTATATCAGGAGATTCATTTCTAATTTATCAGGATGCTGCAGACCATTCAACAAACTTATGAAGAAAGGTGTCTCTTTTGTCTGGAATGATGAATGTCAGAAAGCATTCGATGATATAAAACAATATCTGATGAGCCCTCCAGTATTGGTACCTCCCGTCTCAGGAATACCGTTCCTCCTCTATACTCGAGCAATGAGTCATTCATTGGGTGCATTACTCGCTCAAAAGAATCAAAATGGCCATGAACAAGCCATTTATTATCTCAGCCGCACTATGACCGGAGCTGAACCTCGATATTCACCGGTTGAAAAAGAATGTCTAGCCTTGATGTTTGCTGTCCAAAAGACACGTCATTATATCATTGGCCAGACTATTATGTCATCTCCAAGATCAATCCTATACGGATCATGATGAAGAAACCCAGTGTTTTGAATTCTCGATTGGCTAACTGGGGAATCCTACTTGCTCAGTATGGTATGCACTATATTCCTCAGAAATCAGTCAAAGGACAAGCTTTAGCTGATTTTCTGGCTGCTCACTCAATTCCAGAAAATTCAAAACTCTATGATGAAATCCCAGATGAAGTCCTAGATTCAAATCAAATTGCTGAAGAAGATCCTACTTGGCGTCTATTCTTTGATGGAGCATCAAGAATTGGTCCTAATGGCGATATTGTCGCTGGAGTTGGAATTATTCTTGTATCGCCAGAAGGTCTTGCCATCCAAAGAGCTTATTCTCTCGATCAGCCGTGTTCAAACAATGTAGCTGAGTACAACGCATTACTTATTGGTCTTCAACTCGCTAAACATCTGAATATTCAACATTTGGAGGCGTATAGAGACTCTAAACTTATTGTCAATCAGATCAGGGGTACTTATGAAGTTCGCCATCAAGATCTGGTTCCTTATCATAGAGCGGCCATATCTATGGCCTCATCATTTAAGGAATTTTTCATTGAACATGTTAGGCGAGCATGTAACACAGAAGCTGATGCCCTTGCTAATCTTACAGCGGTGCTGGCTATCCCAATCAGACGGCAACAAATGATTGTTGTTCGTAATCAAAAATTATTCATCTTGAAAATAACCTGACTCTAGGGCTTCCAGTTGACATTGAAGAATCAACATCTCATGACGTCAACACAACAAGAGGATTTGGATTCAGTCGTAAATCGATATCATCTTCATCCGATTCCAGCATGGAATTTATCTTCAGTAACTCGACCGAGAATCAGAATACGGATAAAGATTGGAGACTTCCTTTCTTAGATCTCGTATTATATGATATTCTTCCGGATGATCCGAGTGAGATAGCATCTATCAGACGACGATCACTCAGATTCTATTACAATCATACAATAAAGACCTTATATCGTCGAGCTTATGATGGTTTACTCCTTCGGTGCATTGCCGGTGATGAAGCCCAACAAGTTATTCGTGAAGCACATGATGGAATTTGTGGAGCGCATCAACCTGGGCCAAAACTTCAAGACCGTATTCGGCGGATGGGTTATTATTGGCCAACTATGGTATCAGATGCCATTGAATATGCAAGGAAATGCAAAGCTTGCCAAATCCATGTGGATTTTATACATCAACCTTCGGAATTTCTACATCCGACGGCAGCATCATGGCCCTTCGAAGCTTGGGGCATGGACATTGTCGGCCCGATCAATCTACCGTCATCTAAAGGTCATCGGTTCATTCTCGCAATAACTGATTACTTCTCCAAATGGGCCGAAGCCATTCCTTTATCTGAAGTTAAGACGTCTAATGTCATCAGCTTTATTAAGCACCACGTCATCTACAGATTTGGTGTTCCTCGACGCATTGTTCATGATAACGGACCACAGTTCGTCAGCCAGAAATTTACTCGATTCTGTGACGATCACCGGATCAATAATGTTGCTTCTACCGCATATAATCCAGCAGCTAACGGATTGGCAGAAGCTTTCAACAAGACTATCATCAAACTCCTAAAGAAGTTTGTCTCCACTAACAAACGTAATTGGAGTGACAAGCTCGGGGAATGTTGTGGGCTTATCGCACTACAGTTCGTAATGCTACTAAGTGTACACCTTTCTCTCTGGTGTACGGATCTGAGGCTGTTCTCCCATTAGAGATTCAATTCCTTCTTTAAGGATAGCAATCGCTAATGAACTCACTGCTGAAAATAATGATCGTCTTCGACTTCAAGAATTGGAGGCTCTGGATGAAAAGCGGTTATCTGCTCAACAGAATATTGAATTCTATCAAGCTAGAATTTCAAGGGCTTTTAACAAGAAAGTCAGAATTCAAACATTTCAGAAAGGAGAACTTGTGCTTACTGTCAGACGCCCGATGACTATGACACACATGAGTAAGGGCAAGTTTGATGCAAAATGGGAAGGTCCATTCATTGTCAATAAGATCTTTTCTAATGGGGCTTATCAACTCACTACTCTAGATGGTAAAGCCACTATGATGCCCATCAACGGCAAATTCTTGAAGAAGTACTACGTCTAATATTTCTATCAAGATTGTCCTCCCATCAATCTCCAGCTGTTTCATTGTTCTTTCCGAAGAATCATTCTGATATCTATTATCCCCAGTGGAGATAGGTATTCTACTTTGTATCGTTTTCTCAACAAATTTGATATCCAGAAAATCATGTCCACATTACCTCTGAATTTTCTATCTCAATATATTTATGAAAATGATATTTAGTCTTTCTGATTTCTGAGTCAAAAGATCAATGAATAAAGGCAAAATATAAAGTGGGGAGGATATATCGTAAACAAAGTTTCCTTAAACGGAGTTTATTTGAGACAAATTCCTCAAGAAAAAGAGTACATCATCATGGAAGATCACTGTAATCCCTTTCATATTTGGGACGAGGACCACATACATAATCAGCAAAAGAATTGAGTACATTTTCCTGACCGCACCAAGAATTGACAGGCAGCCAGCCTCATTGCTTCTTCTTCTTCGGTTTTTCCTGGTTCGACCAGGAAGTCCAGGATATCTTTCGGTGGCTTGGGAGTAAACGAGCTTTCGCCCATTTTTTCTTCTGCGGAGGTGGATGTTCTTTAACACCTTCAGTAGCTTCGGGGGCGACTTCAGCCTTCTTTATATTCTCTTCAGAAGACATTGTGGAAAATGCGATCCTTCTACTCAAATATAGCTCTATTTATAGGCATATGGTTACAAGGATCGAAGGGACGTATTCTTTCCCGATATTCAGTTCATCCATTCATTTCTCACATTCATCCGACGTTTCACATGTTCATTAATACTTGACGGTTCATCCGTTCATTTATTACATTCACTCGACAGTTCATCTGTTCATCATTTCCTAACGGTTCATCCGTTCATAATCTTCTATCAATTTATTAAGGGGATTCGTTATTTATCATGTTTTTATAACCTCTGAATCAATTCCGAATCTGCTTACTCATTTGTCATGTTTTGACCTCTGCATAGAAATCAATCTATTTTCTTTCGAGTTCCTATATATATCATGTCCATAATACCTCTGATAATATCATATACTCTAAAAACAGAAAAGATGATTTTATTATCTATCATGTCCACAATTCATCCACAAATACAAATTATTGAGCATAGAAGAATTGTCATTTCCATTCCCATTTCACCACAAAAAGTCTATTACATTTTCTTAGACTTTCTTACAAATTATAATGGAAATCTATTACAAATCTTGGATTTTCATTCTACACCACAACGATAACCTAATAGAGTCTATCTTCTTCTTTGGATCTTCTCCGTCGGACCTTCTCCGTCAGGTTCGTGTTGGTTGCAATTCCTGACTGTCTGGGTCTTAGTCACGACCAGATCAGCAGGAATCAAACTCTGGTCTTCTCTCTCAGACGAGAGGAGAACCACAGAGTATGGCAGCCCGACGGCGTGTTGCTGCCAATACAGCTCGTGGAGGAACGACGGCACCTCAAGCAGGTAGGAATGTATCCAGCATTGGGATACGATTCCTAGTTCTGCCGTCAGAGGAACTCTACTACCCGATTTCTCGGTAGTAGAGTTGACTCCACCATCCAACTCTCGTGTATAAAGGCTCTTCCTACCATCTAAGGAAGACCCTTCTATCTCACGAAGAGTTCTGAGTTGTCTAATTTACGCGTCAAAGGCGTATGAGCTCCCTGATGTGGGTGTCAGAAGAACATTGTCCACAGCATCCACATCACCAATGCCAGTTCTGAAGAAGGTTTTCAGCCAAAATTCTGCAAGAAACAGTAAAGAAAATCAGCCAACAGAAATTGGCCAAGCAAAGACAGATGCATTCTGTTCATTTCAGGAAGATGAATTTGTCTTTAGCAAACAAAAAATTCGATGCGTGTATATTGAACTTACCGCTGAGTTTGCTGCTAAGGATTGACAGACCCATGTCTGGTAGCGTGCACAGAGATTTGACATCAGACAACATGGCTTTTCTATTTTTCTCATAGAAAATTCATTCTCAGAAGAGAAGAAGAAGTCGGGGAAGAATGAGTTCGTCGGCGTAGATGAAGTTCTCTTCTGTGGGTTCTCTCTTTCAAACGCAAGTAAAGAAGGAAAGAAGTAATCTATGGCTTATTTATAGGCTCATTCTAAACGGCCCATCATGATTCGTCTCGTTTTAGGAGCTTGATACGGGATCCTAACTGCACAGAATCCCAACAGTCCAATCATTTAGGGATAAATATCTCTTTAAAGTCATCTCAGCGTGACTTTAACTCATTTCATCATCTCTATTTTCAAAGTATTTCGAAAATATTTTATCATTTTTTCGAAAACTTTGAAGGGGGTTTTGTAGGCCTCAAAAATGAAGTCACGCTGAGTTGATCAGAACAAGTCACGCAGAGTGATCCAAGAAGCAGCACAAAAGATACGCTAAGTTCTGCCTGGCCATCTCCTTTAGAAGTCACGCAGAGACAGCTTAGCCATACTTCAGAATCATAATGACTGACAACACAACAGTCGAGAAACGTCTCCTCGTATGCCACGTATACACAGAACTCGAGAGATCATCGCCGTCTTTTGCGTGATTTTCGAAATCTTCCTTAGCAAGACTCACTCTTCACCAAGTTGGCATGACTTTGGGTCTTATCTTCATTTAATGCAGCTGACATATAATCAATGTCAGAGATTTTGTGTCAGATGAAGCGTGCCAAATCAAGACAACTGGCGGTTTGCGTGGATTCTGAACCTTCTCCTTTCTCAAGTTTGCGTGGATTTTTGAGTTATTCTTCTCAAAGCCTGCGTGAATTCTGAAGTATTCTTCTTCAAAGCTTGCATGGATTTTGCCTTCAACGAGTCTGCGTCAACGAATCTGCGTGGATTTTTGCCTTCAGCAAGTCAGCGTGGATTTTATTTCAACTGGAGTACGTGGCAGCCATGCCACCGATCTCTCTCTCGCGTGCCCAGTAACTTGTACACGACCCATGCACTGATGCCATGTGTCCAACAGTTACGGGCCACGTCCAGTAACTACTCATTAACCCTGCGTGTATTTAGAGTCTGCGTGACTTTTCAAGTGCACCAGTGGTGAGGTAGTTATTTTTCAGTTACTGTTTTGACTCTATAAATAGAGTTCTTTTTTCATTCATTGTACAGATACATTGATATCTACTGTCAAAATTTTGAGAGCTTTTCTTCTTCGTATAGTCCAAGGGATAAAGCGATCGTCTTCTAGATCGGATTCCTACAGTTGTAATTTTCCCAGAAACACAACAAATAAAGAGAATTTCTTTATGGAAAACAGTAAGTAAAGGGAGGGGCAAACTTGTAATTAACAAGTGCCCCAACCTCTCCAAATAGGGCCGGCCACCACCCTCCCCATTTCCTTCCTTCCCACTTCAAATATTTCTTCTTCTTCTTCTCCAAGTTTCTTTCAAAAGGAAAGAAGTGATTTCCTTATAAATCATCTCCAAAATAAGCTTTTCTTCCCATTTTTCTTCCATCGAACTCTTCCTCTATCCCAAGTAGTGATTCTTCAAGCTTTTGGGAGCAAGAAGTGCAAGGGGTGTCCTAAACAATTCGATTTGTGTCGGAGCCGTGTCGGAGGATTTTTCTATTGGGATCCATCTCCGGTAGGTACAACCTATCCTCTAATCTATTCTTTTCATCATGTAAACTAGATTGGACCCCGTAGGATTTATCCCCTAGGTTGTGTCCCTCTTCGTGTCAAGTTTGAGTCCGTTTGGAGTGTCCTAGAAGAAGTTTGGGTTTGTGATTGTGTCATTGAGTTTTCCTCCAAATTTGGACACTTCTAGAATAATTAGATTTCATCTAAGTGGGTTAGGCACCTTAAATTTCATTGTATTAGTGTTATATGTGGTATAATATTCATATTTAGTGTGTGTGAGTGTTTGAGAGTGTGTGTGAGTGGTTGTGTGAGTTTTAGTGAGAGGGTGATTTTGAGTTAGGAGCGTCGGAACGCGTCCAAACTTGGAGGGGATTTAGTTATTATAAATAGAGTTTGCGGGTAGGCTCCTAGGTAGAAATCGGGGTTGCGTGCGGGATTAGGAGGATGGTATCGCAAGATACCATTGAGTATCTTGAGATATTCAAGATAACGTGATAAACGACCAATATGGACCGTAAGATGGACTGGATGTCCACTTACCCTAGGGAACTTGGTAGGTAATGGTTGTATAGGCTAGTACCCTACTACCCTAGGAAGCCCGGAGTGAAATTCCTAAGGGAAGGCCACTTGGCGTCAAGTTAGAATGGTTTAAGGGTAAGTGTATTAAAGGGGTAATCGGGTAAATTCAAGATACGGGATTCGGGTATTCGGATTGACTTGAAACTTAGGTGACTTGTTAGGTACACCCTACAAATGTCATATTTGAACCGATTTTGGCTCGGTTGACCCAGAGTTGACTTTTTACCCAAAAGTCAACGATGAGTCAATCCTTTGTCTAAATTTGACCAAATCCAAACTAGAGTTGACCAGTTGACCAAAAGTCAACTGTTGGTCAACATTCGACCAGTTTGACCTAGGGTTGACCTAGAGTTGACCATGGTTGACCCGTTGACTGAAAGTCAACTGTAGGCCAACTCTTGATCCCGTTTAACTTGCTTCGACTTGTTTTGACTTGCGATGATTGATATGACCTAGGGTTGACTTAATCTGACTTAGATTGACTTGATATAACTTAATTTGACCTAGATTGACTTGACAGGACTTAGTGTGACTCAGTGAGACCTAGTTTAACCTAGATTTTATATCATTCATTATAAATCATTCTTAACTTGTTAAACCTAAATTAACATGAAATATCTCATCTTTAGGTTTCTGATTACCACTCTGAGCATTGATATACCCTACAGCTCAGGACAGCAGGCGAGTACATTTACTGATAGTTTTTATTGTCTTGATATCTGCTATATCCGATTCAGTTGTAGTGTCTTACTTGATTTCCAGACACGATAGTTCACGGACTAGTATATGTCGGATTCTGTCATGAGATGTTGTTCTCGGGTTACTTGGTATATTGGTACATGACTCGACTTGTTACTTGTACTTGTATAGACATGGACTTGGGAGTGGGCTGATCACCTGCTTTGAATTTCGTGTCATGACGTGTTATGTTCGGATCCTTTATACTATTCGGGGATGGGGAGTTATTAGTGGTTGTGTGATCAAATTCCCACATTGTTCTATTGTACACATTGTTCATAGCTATACCCTCGCCTCACGACGGGTAAAGCCTTACCCTACATCATAGCTTTCCATGGTGACCGGCCTTACCGTTCTATTGTACACATTGTTCATAGCCGGTCGGATGGAAAGCCTGATCATGTTTTCCAAGCCGATCACATAACGCTCTAATAATTCAAGGTATATTTTATATTTACTTATCTTATCATATATCCTGTTCTGTTCTACATTCAGTACTTTCTCACCATGCTATGATATTCAGTGACTCACATGTTCTATATGCCTTTATGTTATACCATGATTAGAGACTAAGTTCTGCTCGGGAGAAGGGTTACAACCCCGGTCCTTGTTTGGTTTAAGGGTTGTAACTCAGCTTTCGAACGGTTCCCAAGTCTTCATTATCTTTGTCTTGTAGTTCATTATACTGTCTCTTATAGAATTTGTCAATTCACATGGAACTGCTGTTAGTGTTTGTACTTGCTTATTTTTCTGACAGGATACCGTTGATATATTACAGATAATTCTGAGGCAGATTGCCCGACCTATTATGGGGTCGAGTCTGATGGAGTAGACCTGGACCATGGCTTGTTAGTAGAGCCACTAGACTTTGCTCACCCTGAGTAGAGTAGCTTAGTTAGGGTTGCCTGGCCTGCGAGCCAGCTAGTACTTTCAGACAGTAGTATTTCTATATATTCTGTGACTCTGTGGTGTTGTGTATAGCTTTGGGCTTGTGTGGATCTCGAACTTATTTCCTGCTTTCATCTATATTTCCTTTCATGCTATCTATCCTAGTTTGCTTTGTGATTGAGACTGTATTGCTATGTCACCTTCATTCGGAGTGTATATACTGTACATGTACCTTTATCTGTTTAGTTGTAGTATTTATAGATGACCTAGACAGCGTTCACCGCCGATGCTGCGGCGTAGGGTGGACGTAACCACGTACTCGTGCCCCTAATCAGGGTGTCGGTCGTGACACATTTTTGTGGTGGCCCACGCAGGTCCGGTGTCGTAATTAGTGCGATCTCGTAATGGTGCTCGACTTAGATTACTAATTACGAGCCTGCAATTAGGACGTAGGACCTAGGATATGATAGGAGTTTCTCAATCATACCTAGGAAAATTTTCGATCTTTTGATTATCATGATTACTCTCCTTGTATTAAATTAACTGTCCTTCTTTGATAATATCTTCTCATGTGCCATATTGATCTCCTTGTTTCAATTCGTCTCCAGGATGACGAAGACGCACCCGCAGGCCACTGGATCGAGTAGCTTTCCCGAGAGATCTGACCAGGCTGAGGAGGAGGTTCACGAGACTGCCCCAGTGATTCCACTATCCCGGAGGCCCTGACAGTTGCATAAGAAGGTCTACCACCTCCACCCCAGAGGGTTTCGGTCGTTGTTCCATAGATACTGCCGCTAGCACCTCCGATACCGACGGACACCACATGTTCCTTCTTCTTCAGCAGATGATGGAGACACAACGAGCCCAGACAGAGGCATCGCAGCGCCAGACGGAGGCGTCACACCGTCAGATTGAGATGCTAAGGCAGAGCATGGAGAACTCGCATCAGCTTGCACTGGCAGCCGTGGAGAGTAGCACCGGGTACGGTACAGGGCCCTACTGGCCAGAGCCGTACCAGCAGCAGTCCAGGCCAGGGACAGTATTGGAATTTAGAAAGATGAGCTCCAGGGACTTCACGGGCACGGAGGGCATCCTTTATACAGACGACTGGCTAGAGGACGTACAACGGAGTATGGAGCTGGCAGAGCTTCCTAGAGGACTTTGGGTTTCGGCCGAAGCCAGCCGATTCTTCGATATCGCGGACATGGTACCGCACGGATCCTCGTGCGTCGGTGAGAGGGCTGACATGGGAGAACTTTCGGAGGCTCTTCAAGGAGAAGTTCTTCCGGACGTGGCTCTTACAGCATTAGAGGGCCAGTTCGTGGGTCTAGTGCAGGAGAACTCGTCGGTGGACGAGTATGCAGCAGAGTTCTTCCGTCTTAGCAGGTTCGCTCTCGATATGATCCAGGATGAGGGGCAGAAGGCTCGTAAGTTCCGTAGGGGACTTATTCATGCATTACGCACCTGCACCTCGGGTCGCCGTGACGCGACGTTCGATCAGATATTGATGGACGTACAGATTGCAGAGGAGGACTTCGACCTCAAGTCGAAGAGGAGCGGTGATACCATGGGAGCGAGTTACAGTACGGGACCGGCCAAGCGCTCCCATTTTCAGCATCAGCAGAGGCCATTTCAGCAGCAGCAGCCTCTGTTACAGATTCAGCAGGCACCAGCGCGTGCAGCAACCAGGGACATGGCCAGAGACAGGCCATCCAGTGTGCCTTCTGCAAGAAGATGAGACACACCCGGGAGGTTTGTAGGATGAAGCAGGGAGTTTGTTTATTCTGTGGAGCTCCAAACCACCAGGTGAAGAACTGTGCTGCCCGTGCAGCCAGACAGACAGGCCAGGACGGAGTGCAGCAGGCTAGAGGAGGCCAGCAGGGGCGAGCTTTCGCCATGACAGTTGAGCCTACTCAGGCAGTAGCAGAGCTAGCAGGTTCCAATCCTTCGATCTCATTTTCGCGTTTGCCTTCTTATAAACTATCTTAAAATTCGATTCCATCTGTTCCTTGATCATTTGATAAAATTTTGTCCTTGTGATGTGATATTCTTCTGAGATAAGTTGTATGGGCTAGGTCGCCTCGATTATGAGATTTTAGAATCCTCTAGGGTCATGC
This sequence comes from Iris pallida, assembly GCA_029216955.1. Taxonomy (NCBI): domain Eukaryota; kingdom Viridiplantae; phylum Streptophyta; class Magnoliopsida; order Asparagales; family Iridaceae; genus Iris; species Iris pallida. Next base: position 38,483 of record JANAVB010043156.1, on the reverse strand, counting down.
TAGCAGGCAGAGTGAGGACATATAGTCGAATTACGGACGTATTTCTGGGTGTAGGAATTTAAGGTTTTCGCTGCCAAGCTAGCGGCAATGCAGAAATTTTAAATACCATAATTCTAGAGGTATGTACCTTAGTCGAGGACTCTGTGATTATCGTAGCCTTGCTCACTGGCATGACGAAGATTCTGAGTATCCTGATGATTGGACAGACGCATACGATTATTGAACTGCATGATTTTTCTGTGTTTACTTTGTTTTAATTTTTGGAGGATGAATTCTTTTAAGGTGGATAGACTTAGCACCCAGTTTCTATTTGAGAGTAATTTTAAATTTTATCATTTTAGTCATTTAATTCATGCTTGATTTTTGAGATTTTAAATCATTTTAAATTTTAAGCCATGACTTGTGATTTTGATAATTTACTATTGTTTGGTTTTAATTTCGAGGACGAAATTTTTTAAGGTGGATAGATTTGTCACTCCAGTTTTCAGAAACAGGGGTATTTTTGTCATTTTCCATTTTAGAATATTTTTGGGAATTTTATTTCATGAATAATATTTAATGATTATAGGAGTCGGGTTCGAATTTTATTGCATTCCGACTTAATTCGGGACTCCGAAAAATTTTGACTTGAGTTGTGATTAACACATTAATTAGCCATGGCCCACCATACTTGACAATTAGGTCTAGGAGTTTGGACTAGTCCCCCATGAGTATTTAGGCTTAATTATAATTTTTATTTAATTTTAGCTAACCCCAAAACCAAATAGGGACTTAACTTAGCATGTAAGTAAAGGGAGGGGCAAACTTGTAATTAACAAGTGCCCCAACCTCTCCAAATAGGGCCGGCCACCACCCTCCACATTTCCTTCCTTCCCACTTCAAATATTTCTTCTTCTTCTCCAAGTTTCTTTCAAAAGAAAAGAAGTGATTTCCTTAGAAATCATCTCCAAAATAAGCTTTTCTTCCCATTTTTCTTCTATCGAACTCTTCCTCTATCCCAAGTAGTGATTCTCCAAGCTTTTGGGAGCAAGAAGTGCAAGGGGTGTCCTAAACAATTCGATTTGTGTTGGAGTCGTGTCGGAGGATTTTTCCATTGGGATCCATCTCTGGTAGGTACAACCTATCCTCTAATCTCTTTTCATCATGTAAACTAGATTGGATCCCGTAGGATTTATCCCCTAGGTTGTGTCCCTCTTCGTGTCAAGTTTGAGTCCGTTTGGAGTGTCCTAGGAGGAGTTTGGGTTTGTGATTGTGTCCTTGAGTTTTCCCCCAATTTTGGACACTTCTAGAATAATTAGATTTCATCTAAGTGGGTTAGGCACCTTAAATTTCATTGTATTAGTGTATGTAGTATAATATTCATATTTAGTGTGTGTGAGTGTTTGAGAGTGTGTGTGAGTGGTTGTGTGAGTTTTAGTGAGAGGATAATTTTGAGTTAGGAGCGTCGGAACGCGTCCAAACTTGGAGGGGACTTAGTTATTATAAAATAGAGTTTGCGAGTAGGCTCCTAGGTGGAAATCGGGATTGCGTGCGGGATTAGGAGGATGGTATCGCAAGATACCATTGAGTATCTTGAGTTATTCAAGATAACGGGTAAACGACCAATATGGACCGTAAGATGGACTGGATATCCACTTACCCTAGGGAACTTGGTAGGTAATGGTTGTATAGGCTAGTACCTACTACCCTAGGAAGCCTGGAGTGAAATTCCTAAGGGAAGGCCACTTGGCGTCAAGTTAGAATGGTTTAAGGATAAGTGTATTAAAGGGGTAATCAGGTAAATTCAAGATACGGGGTTCGGGTATTCGGATTGACTTGAAACTTAGGTGACTTATTAGGTACACCCTACAAATGTCATATTTGAACCGATTTTGGCTCGGTTGACCCAGAGTTGACTTTTTACCCAAAAGTCAACGATGAGTCAACCCTTTGTCTAAATTGACCAAATCCAAACTAGAGTTGACCAGTTGACCAAAAGTCAACTGTTGGTCAACATTTGACCAGTTTGACCTAAGGTTGACCTAGAGTTGACCAGAGTTGATCAGGGTTGACCAGTTGACTGAAAGTCAACTGTAGGCCAACTCTTGACCCCGTTTGACTTGCTTCGACTTGTTTTGACTTGCGATGATTGGTATGACCTAGGGTTGACTTAGTCTGACTTAGATTGACTTGATATAACTTAATTTGACCTAGATTGACTTTACAGGACTTAGTGTGACTCAGTGAGACCTAGTTTGACCTAGATTTTATATCATTCATTATAAATCATTCTTAACTTGTTAAACCTAAATTAACAAAATATCTCATCTTTAGGTTTCTGATTACCACTCTGAGCATTGATATACCCTACAGCTCAGGACAGCAGGTGAGTACATTCACTGATAGTTTTCATTGTCTTGATATCTGCTATATCCGATTCAGTTGTAGTGTCTTACTTGATTTCCAGACACGATAGATCACGGACTAGTATATGTCAAATTCTGTCATAAGATGTTGTTCTCGAGTTACTTGGTATATTGGTACATGACTCGACTTGTTACTTGTAATTGTATAGACATGGACTTGGGAGTGGGCTGATCACCTGCTTTTGAATTCCGTGTCATGACGTGTTATGTCCGGATCCTTTATACTATTCGGGGATGAAGAGTTATTAGTGGTTGTGTGATCAAATTCCCACATTGTTCTATTGTACACATTGTTCATAGCTATACCCTCGCCTCACGACGGGTAAAGCCTTACCCTACATCGTTCATAGCTTTCCATGGTGACCGGCCTTACCGTTCTATTGTACACATTGTTCATAGCCGGTCGGATGGAAAGCCTGATCATGTTTCCCAAGCCGATCACATAACGCTCTAATAATTCAAGGCACATTTTATATTTACTTATCTTATCATATATCCTGTTCTGTTCTACATTCAGTACTTTCTCACCATGCTATGATATTCAGTGACTCACATGTTCTACATGCCTTTATATTATATCTTGATTGGAGACTAAGTTCTGCTCGGGAGAAGGGTTACAACCCCGATCCTTGTTTGGTTTAAGGGTTGTAACTCAGCGTCCGAACGGTTCCCAAGTCTTCATATATCTTTGTCTTGTAGTTCATTATACTGTCTCTTATGAATTTGTCAATTCACATGGAACTGCTGTTAGTGTTTGTACTTGCTCATTTTCCTGACAGGATACCGTTGATATATTACAGATGATTCTGAGACAGATTACCCGACCTATTATGGGGTTGAGTCTGATGGAGTAGACCTGGACCATGGCTTGTTAGTAGAGCCACTAGACTTTGCTCACCCTGAGTAGAGTAGCTTAGTTAGGGTTGCCTGGCCTGCGAGCCAGCTAGTACTTTCAGACAGTAGTATTTCATATTATATTCTGTGACTCTGTGGGTTGTGTATAGCTTTGGGCTTGTGTGGATCTCGAACTTATTTCCTGCTTTCATCTATCATATTTCCTTTCATGCTATCTATCCTAGTTTGCTTTGTGATTGAGACTGTATTGCTATGTCACCTCCATTCGGAGTGTATATACTGTACATGTACCTTTATCTGTTTAGTTGTAGTATTTATAGATGACCTAGACAGCGTTCTACCGCCGATGCTGCGGCGTAGGCTGGACGTAACCACGTACTCGTGCCCCTAATCAGGGTGCGGGTCGTGACAATGTATCTTAGTGCACGAGTCGGAGGGAATGAACATAAGTCTAGCGTATTGAAATATAGTGTCGGGCATGCATCAAATGCACGAACTTATTTATTGAGCAGTTTATATTCAGTTATGGCATATTCTTTCTGTATCTTGTTACGTCCCTCTGAGGACCTAGTGATCTCTCCAGGTGTGTGTTCTTGTCTTCTGCAGGTATTCTAGCCGAGGTCATGATCTTCTCTATTCATTCGAAAATGACGTGTCTAGGATCTTTCTTTGCTACTCTCGACAAATTATTTCATTTTCTATGTATTTCTTCCCTTACTTGTTGGTAGTGGATTTGTCTCCGTCCAACATATTGTACAAAGACTTTTTATAGTTGATTATATAATATCTTTTATTCTTTTATTTTGTGGATGAGATTAGTAGCTGTGGTTTTACTGCATATACAGCTTACATATATTTATTATACGGCTGGCATGTCTACGTTCCTAGTCCTACGTATTTTGGGACTGAGACGTTACACTAACTGCTAATAGAGGCATGTTAGGAGACTTAGCAGTTAGTAGCGGTATATGGTCATGGATGCGACTTAAATAAGAGTATTGGATGGGGAGAACAATACCTGACGTATGGGCTTCTTTGCACTTCCCTGATTACCTGTGCGTTCCTCCGAAGACACAGGCTCCAAGTGCCCTCTGATATTTCTCAGAGCGTTATGGACGTACCCCTTGCACTTGACGCCCTCTGACGATCTTCGGACGTTACGGACGTAGGCCCTAGTGCCCTATATGTGGACTATGCAAATTCCATTGACAGCCAGGGCTCATGCGTCGAAAGGATTGTTTCTCAACTGCATGTTCATTTTAGTCGGTTAGGTTACCTTAATAATGTCTTGCCACTTACTTTTATTTATGGCATATTTTATATTCAGTATTTATATGGCATGTTCTTCCTGTATCTTGTTACGTCTCTCTGAGGACCTAGTGATCTCTCCAGGTGTGTGCTTTGTGGCTTTTCGCAGGTATCCTAGTCAAGGCCGTGATCTTCTCCATTCCTTCGAAGATGATTGCTCTTGGTTCGTCCTGCTATTTTATCCATCATTTTTTTGTACTTTTCTTCTCATTTAAAATGGTTGGTAGTGGATCTGTCTCCAACCTACTTTTGTACAAATAACAAATTTGTGTTAATTTTTATCATATATTATTCTCTTATTATGGATGAGATTTAGTTATCATGGTTTACTACAATATTATAGCTTATGTATACATACGAAGTTTCCATACATTGGAGTATACTTCGTATGTGTGCAGCTGGCATGGATACGTACTTAGTCTTAAGTATTATGGGACTGGGGCATTACAAGTGGTCTGACTCCGTATCGTTTAGATGCTCCACCGATGTGCTATGAATCATGTCGGACCAATATATATATATATATATATATATATATATATATATATATATATATATATGCAAATAACCTCTAGCCTAGTGGTTAAGAGAGATGCATGCGGCCCGAGTGGTCAGGAGTTCGAATCCCAGTGTGAGCGATTCCAGAAACAATTTACCTGGTTCCAAATATATATATATATATATATATATATATATATATATATATATAGAGAGAGAGAGAGAGAAAGAGGAGTGCTCTAGAACTAACCAGTTGGTTTTGTAATATGGAACCAACCTATGTTATACACGTTGGATTGGAATTGCATGGTTGAGATTGAATGACTTTTAAATGTGGTGGGGTCTACACCTTTTAATCTCAACACTAAATTTTAATCCAAACCATAAAACATAGGTTGGTTCTATAATACAAAATCAGTCGGCTGATTTTGGAGCATATATATATATTATATATATATATTATTATATATATATAATATTTGGAAAAAGGTAAATTTTATTCCAAAGGAAAAGCCATAATCATACAACATACAATCTGAGTGGGACTCCCACTCATCACTCAACCATTCTCCATAGCATTCACATCAAACTCGATGTTATGGAGAATGCCAACCGGAGGGGTGACCAGTCCCTCAAAGATCCGGCGGTTTCGCTCCCGCCATACATGCCAAACCGAAGCAGCCAGGCGAACTCTGGCTGTTCGGAACCAGTCCTGACCTCGACCCCTGCTATCTCGAATCACCGAGATGATGTCCCCAATACATTTTCCTGAGGCGCTCATCCCAATACCCGACTCTGCTCCGACCAGATCTGCCATGCCAGATTGCACTCGAAAAAGATATGCTTAATAGACTCAGGCGCCAAACTGCAAAGCACACATTTGGGATCCGGAACCGGCACTCCAAATGAACTCAAGCGATCCCTCGTCAAGAGGCGACCCAGCAGAAGCTTGTAAACACACAACTGCATCTTCCTGGCCAGACCCTTGTACTAGACGAACGTAATCAGAACACAGAGGGAAAGGGTGCCGGATAAGATTGTAGCAACTACGGAATTGGAACCCCCCATGCCCGTAGATGCTCCAGTCGGCTCCCAAATCCACTGATCCGCAGGCAAAGCCGGATCAATGACTGTAGACATAATGACTCCTCCCAGCTCCTCAGTGTATCGATAAGATTCCGGCCTCCACACTCCATCTCGTATGATGCGGCTACATGTCAGACCTCGCCTGTCCTCCTGGTGAGTCGGAGAACCCCTGATGTCTAACGGACGCCGATCTATCCAATATACACACACACGCACGTGCGCGCACACACACACATGTGTGTGTGTGTAACTTCATCAATTGTTTAATACTGCATACATGCCTATGCTCATGTTTACCATAATATGAGTATGATCATTGTGAGAGATAGGAGAGGGAATACGACTAGTACGCATGTGGTCATACGACTTATTCAAACTCGATAGTATTATTATATTGCATAATATTAGTTGTGCACCATGTGTATCGACTGACAGATATCAAATAGTCATCCATATGCAGAAAACTTGTATTCTAAAATACACTATACATGTGATTGTTACTGCTTCTGATATTGCTTCATGTATTAGTTGTAGAGTTGTCACGTATAGTATTGTTCCTTTTTCATATTCATGTAAGTATATATATCATGATTTGTAACTTTATGGTTAATTAGTATTATACTTTGCTCCAATCTAACTGGATAACATTGACAACTTAAACGACTCTTACCCTTTCCTATGGAGCTTCGTGATTGAGATCGAGGTCTTACTCTATTCATCTTGTTGATAGTCGGGAATGGATAACTTTCGTTCATATGCTTTCAGACTTCCTCTTAGTTCTTGTTATACTATAGATATAGATTAATTCTGTCGATGTGAGTGATATTCTGGATGTATAGTGACTTATAAACCTAAAGATTAACATTGTCATTGATGCTGGCCGCAACATAGACTAGGTTTGGCCACGTATTTGTATCCCAAAAATAAAGAGCAAATTATGACACTAGCAGTATAAAATAGTAAGGTAGTAGAGTGTCTAATACCACATGATCATACATATAACTACAGTCTACACATACAAGTTGTCCGAAGACGGAAACAAGCTCTCGGAACTAGACAAACACATGCCATTGGCTAAACGAACAAAATAATATACAATATATATGAGTTGGTAAAAATGAGAAACTCCTCATGCTCTACGTTCGTTGTCCTCTTGGTACACGCCACCAAAAGAGAGATCTGGAAGATCCTCGAGCTCCACTACGAGATCTAGCCAAACAAAACTAGAGGGGTCAAACCCCCCCCCCCCCCCCCCCCCCCCAGTTTTATACTGAGATAAAAATTGAGGATTCCGACTTCAACTTAGAACACCAAAAAAAAATCAGAGACTTATACTGCTGTTTGATCTGGGAAGGAAAGATAACACCAATCTGGACCTTTTCCGATGACCTGACTACAACTTAGGCCATTTTCCTAAACATGAAGTTTATGCCCATTGCTCTTAGAAAATTAGAAGTTAAAAGTACATGTTCCAAAATGTTATTTTTAAAGTTTAGTGGCCTAGATACAAGCTGATACAATAGGAATTCATATTTAACTTCTACCTACAATTTCAGAAATCTTTACACCAACATATACTAAAATCATTTGACTTATCTAAATCTTCGGGAGAGAAGTTCTTAGTCCTTGCATAAAATGATGATATAAAATAATTACAAGTTATCCCGGTCAGACAAATTAAGATTATGCATTAATCATGCAACAGAAACTGTTTTACGAAATTTTTAGGTGAATCACGTCCACCATTCGTTCCTCACGACTGATCATTAAGGTCATGTTCGTCCTCTATTCTTTTTTTCATTGACCCACATTTCATTATTGAGTGACCATGTCAAAACCTGAATGGTCGAGACCTTGTTCACCTAATAATTTTTGTTTTATGGAATTACGACTTCCACAATCAAAATCTAGGACTTCAGAGTAATGCTTTTTTCACTATCTTTTGGTGGTGTTAAGAGTTTTTAAACAGAAATAGAATTTGTGGATGCATTCAACTTGTAACAAATTAGAAAGCACCAGAAAAAAATATAATGACATAGATTTGATCTGAGAAGGTCAGAAAATCACCAAATTGGTACTTTCTGCTGATGTATAAGCTATAACATCCGCTAATTTATATTTTGTTTTTGTTTATTTTTGAAGAAAAATAGCACAGCCACCTGTTTCTTTCATTAATAAAGCATATAAAAGACTGTCACCTAGTACACAAACATATGTTCCAGTCACCTGGAAAACATAAAAATGTCTTTCCCTGATTTTTTTTTTTTTTGGGAATCCCACGCACACATACGATTGGGGGGGGCTCGATACTTGCTGGTCCCTCTGGGTGTCCGCTCCATTACCACTAGGCTAGAGAGCTCGGACGTCTTTCCCTGACTTATGAAATGGTCTCTGAGACGAACTTCTAAAAACTTAAATCAAGAAATCAGCTTTATCTTGGTTTGGCATAACTACCATGCAGAGGTATGAACATAATGGACCCATGCACCTAGGCAAGCTAATGCCTATGTTAATTAAAGACTTCATCATACATACTATTCCAGGTCATTTTAACACTGAGTGGGGCATTGCCTATTTTATGGGAAGCATAAACATCTTTAAAGGATACTTACCTTGTTATGAACCATTTATGTCGGCGACCAGTCCTCATTGGTGTGCATTTGAATGGAAAGCAGTGCAACCACTACCTTCTTCTTGGTGGGGTAATAAAATTAAGTAACAAATGCCCGCACCCCTCACGAGAGATCTTCCTTCATTCCCCAATCATCTTCCGATCTCCCTTTAAATGGTGATGACAAAAGGAAATATCAAAGAATCAAGAATCAATGTTCATAGTAGACGTAAACTTAAAAGATAAAAGATCAAGATGAGAGAAAGAGAAGAAAGGAAATTTGACTGGTTAACAAAAGGAATTGAAAGAAATGGGTGACGAAAAAGAGGCTTAAATGTATAACCAAAATACTAGCAAATTGGGTAGTATATCTCAAATTTTGGATGACAGGAAAACGAAATGTGGTGGGAGTAAACCAGTGTGAATGTGTGATACCAAGTGTCCTTAAACTCAAATTACATTATTTGAACTAATAATAATATGGGTTGTATTTTGCATCGGACATGATCACAGTGTTGAAACTACAAAATAGTTCTCTCGAAACCAATCTTAGTCAAAAGTTTTGATCCTAGATTACCCAAAAGATACATAAAGGGTATCCTACAATTATTAGGAAGGGAAAAAAGCACCCTGCAAAACTACAAAGGAGTGCATGAAGGAAGAAAAAACACTGCATATTGTCTCGTTTCTCCCATTCCTAACTGTTATCAAATACTTAAAGAATTTTGGACACACAAAGCAGTGCATTGTAAAGAATGGTATAAAGTGGCAATAATATTATCACTCTCTTTATATGTCCCCAATCAAACCCTTTCAATTCATGAGGTCTGTCTCATAGTAAAGCACCCCGTCACAAAGCAAAAATTAAAAGCATTATGCGGCATTATCTGCTGAAAAGTTCTCTCATTTTAACGAAGCCCTTGCACAAGCATCATTGGGGTGTCTACGTACGTATATGTGGCCATGTGACCTAAAGCACCACCTGTTGGACGAGAAAACAACACGCATCAAGTAGGAGGTTACTGATGTTTACATGGCCTAACTCAACATTTAAATATGCAATAGGAGAACAATATTCAAATATATATAGACAACTCTCTGTAAAGCTCATGGAGTTGCCTATATCCACACTTCCTGGAGAAGAGCCAGCGGAGAGTACGTACTAGTTGCAACAGGCCAGAGACACATGATCCTCGATTCATACTCTCTTTTTTGTGAGGTGGGATTTGGATTTTTATAGATTTGGAGAGAGATCCATGGAATCCTATTTTGGTTGGAGATAGATTTGGATATGGAAAGTATAAAAAATCTACAACTTCGATTTGGTTGGATTTGGGAGGATAAAATTAGTTATTCTTTAATAATTTTGTTAAAATATTTATTCTTAATAATTTTGTTAAAATTTATTCTTTAATAATTTCGTTAAAAATTAGTTAATTAATAAAAAACTAACTAATAGTTAGTTATCATAATTAATTCTAAGTTACTAATTTATTAATTAATAATTTTATTATTTAATAAATTATAATAATCCTAATTAATAATTTATTACTTTATTAATCATAATTATAATAATTTTATTAATCATAACCATAATCTTAATTAATAATTTTAATTAATATCCAATTTTAATCATAATTAATAATCTATTAGTATTATTAATATTAATTAATAAATTGTTAATAACTATTTTATTAAAATCTTAATTATAATTTTAATCATGATTAGAATCATATTTTATGATAATTTAATTAATAATTTACTAATCATCATTATATTAATTTATAATTATTATTTTAAAAATATTTAATTTATAGTTAATTAAAAACTAACTAATATTTATTTAAAAATTAACTAATCGTTAATTATTAATTATTAATCGTTAATTATTAATTTATAATTAATAATCGTTATTTATTTAAAAATATTAATCGTTAATTATTAAAAATTATTAATCGTTAATTATTAAAATTATTAATTGTTAATTATTAATTACTAATCGTTAATTATAATTTATAACTATTAATCGTTAATTAAAATTACTAATCGTTAATTATTAATTATTAATTATTAATCGTTAATTACTAATTTTTATTTATTAATCATTATTTATTTAAAATTAACTATTCGTTAATTATTAATTTTATAATTACTAATCAAAATTATAATTTATAATTATTAATCGTTAATTAAAAATTATTAATCATTAATTATTAATTATTAATCATTAATTATAATATATATTATTAATCATTATTTATTAATCGTTATTTATTTAAAAATTAACTAATTGTTAATTATTAATTTTATAATTAATAATAACTATCGATTTGGATTTGGATTTGAATTTGATTTTGGATTATTAATTATTAATTATTAATTATAATTGGACATTTATTAATTAATTATGATTAATAATTTGGGATTGAATTATAATTTGGATTTGGATTATTAATTATAATAACTAATAATAACTAATTGTTAATTATTAATTTTTAGTTATTTATTTAATAATAACTAATTTTGAATTTGGATTTTGAAATCCCGGATTTGGATTGGATTGGATTTGGATTTGGATTTGGATTTGGATTTGAATTTTGGATTTCCAAATTCAAATCCAAATCCAAATCCATTTACCAAACAAGCCCTTAAGCAATCGGATAATTGGTAAATGGATTTGGATTTTGGATTTGAATTTGGAAATCCAAAATTCAAATCCAAATCCAAATCATGGATTTCAAAATCCAAATCCAAGTCCAAATCCAACTCCAATCAAACATAGGATTTGGATTTATGATTAATAACTAAATTATAGTCATGATCAATAAATAAGCAATTAATTAATTATAATTAATTATAGTTATTATTAATTATAAAATTAATAATTAATGATTAATAATTAATAATTAATAATTAATAATTAACGATTAGTTATTATTAATTATAAAATTAATAATTAACAATTAGTTAATTTTTAAATAAATAACGATTAATAAATAACGATTAATAAATAACGATTAATAATTATAAATTATAATTAAAGATTAATAATTAATAAATAATAATTTATAATTTTTAATTAACAATATATAAATATAATTAATGATTAGTAATTATAAAATTAATAATTAACGATTAGTTAATTTTTAAATAAATAATGATTAATAAATAACGATTAATAAATAACGATTAATAATTAATAATTTTAAATTATAATTAATGATTAATAATTAATAATTAACGATTAATAATTTATTTAACGATTAATAATTATAAATTATAATTAATGATTAATAATTAATAATTAACAATTATAATTTTTAATAATTAACGGTTAATAATTTTTAAATAAATAACAATTATTATAATTATAAATTAATAATTAAGACGATTAATAATTAATAATTAACGATTAGTTAATTTTTAAATAAATATTAGTCAGTTTTTAATTAACTATAAAAATATTTTAACAATATTATAAATTAATATAATGATGATTAGTAAATTATTAATTAATTATTATAAAATATGATTCTAATCGTGATTAAAATATTATTAATTAAGATTTTAATAAAATAGTTATTAACAAATTATTAATTAATATTATAATAATACTAATAGATTATAATTATGATTATAATTGGATATTAATTAATAAATTATTAATTAAGATTATGGTTATGATTAATAAAATTATTAAATTATGATTAATAAAGTAATAAATTATTAATTAGGATTATTATAAATTATTAAATAATAAAATTATTAATTAATAAATTAGTAACTTATAATATAATTATGATAACTAACTATTAGTTAGTTTTTTATTAATTAACTAATTTTTAATGAAATTATTAAAGAATAAATATTTTAACAAATTATTAAAGAATAACTAATTTTTAATTTACTAAATTTTAACAAATTATTGAAGAATAAATATTTTAACAAAATTGTTAAAAAATAACTAATTTTTTCCTCCCAAATACAACTAAATCCAAGTTCTGGATTTTGTCATACTTTCCATATCCAAATCTATCTCCAACCAAACATAGGATTCCATGGATCTCTCTCTAAATCCATAAAAATCCAAATCCCACCTCCAAATACGATTTACCAAACAGGCCCTTAGATACAAATTAATGAAAATATGTAACATCCTTTCATTGCTACAGTTACAACTGGAGCAAAAGTTAGCTGCTGACACTAAGAGAGAAGATGGATATGTATAACCAGCGCATATACACAGTGAAGTAACAAAGAACATAACTACTGAACTCGATTGGCTCTTGTGGATACTGATGAGAGATATAAAATCCTGGTTGGATAGCGAAAGATCATTGGATCGAGCCACGGAAGCGTACTATTCCTTCATTTATTTTGTGGGAGTTGGGAGTCAGTAAGCCCAACAGGCATGCACCCGTGCGTATCGTCGGACATCTAAAAAAAACATAACTTTATATATGAATAAGATATATAGCACTATAACCCCCTTATACATAACTTTATACGCGTAGAAGGTGCACATGAGTAGCAAAGAGCCAAGTAATACTTATATATTCAAGGTGCATCAAAATGATTCGGTTGCTAAATGGATAAGGCAAGTTAATAAGGCATTCATCTTAACTGATAACCAATTTGGTATTTCTGTACTGTTTTGTCATGACCAGAAAGTTTCCCAGCAAACTGAGCATACAAAAAGTTCCATCGTTTCCCAACCTTGGCCAGCATTTTTTGGTCAAAACATTAAGGAGTGTTTGGTACGTAATTTTTTTTTAAATTCTTGGATAAATTTAGGATAGGATTCTCTAAGTTATAAAAAATTATTTTCGATTGTGAATATCCGGATAAACAATTTGTCCACAAAATATAAAAATTCTCTTCTTAGACGACAACTATCTCAAGCCCCACCGACTTAGACAAAGGAACTTGGTTAATTGAGAAATTCCTTTACACCCATGCTGGCTTGGGTAGTACACAAAACATAATACAATCAAAATAGTGACAAGTAAACATATAGGGTTTAATAATGTTCCAAAATTTAACTTCATTGCTGATTAAACTCGAATCCTCCACTTTGCTATGGTTCTCTTGCTTTCCGGCGGGCCAAAAAACTGTTCTCTTGCTATGTTAAATATACCTTCATTCGAATAAATAAAATTTATCTACTTTATTAAGTTATGTGGTCTTGCTAGCATTCCATAGAGCATGGCCCTTAACCGAGCCAAGCCGAATCGAAGAAGAGGATTCAAACGGTCAACACCAAAATTCTGGGACAAAAGTTTTTTTTTGTTATGGTATATTATCCATCTACTGTAGTCTATCAATAGTTCTTATAATAGAACATATCCTGTGAGAGATTGGCTATTAGCCTTAGTGAGTTCTCGGGCATCATGGATGTCCGGCGTACTTGACTGCAGGAAGCACGGGTAGCTCAGCACTACAAAGGAGCGAAATACTCCATGGTACAGTGGGTGACAGTGACCACCATGAGGTACCTTGACAGGGTAAAGCCTCGTCTTCAGGCCAAGTCACAGCGGCGTAGCACCGCATATAGGCAGGTAGCCTAATGCTGGAGAGTTGTATGCAGCACTACAAAGGGGTTGGGATCCCATGCTACAGTGGTATGATACCACGATGAGGTAAAAGACATAAAGCCTCGGCTTTAGGCTATGTCATAGCGGCGTAGCATCGCAAGGAAGTGCAATGCTTCATGCTGAGTAGTATAGCACTACAAAGAGGCATGTGACCTCATGCTACAGTGGCATGACACAAGAGGTGGAACCTCGGCCTTGTGCCATGTCATAGTGGCGTAGCACCGCAAAGAAGTGCAATCCTTCATGCTGAAACTTTTAACATAAAGAACTGACATAAGTGTATGGATAGAGATGTGGGCCATCTCTTGAGGGTAAACTTGTAGACACCTAAGATACATATACTAAGACCAGGTCAGCATAGGGCTTTTAACGTAAGACTAGAGGCGCAGCTGATGTCATGATGTGAGTGGAAAGAATAACAGCTATGAAGCAGAATTCAAGGCTTAGTCTATTCTTGTATCATACTGTTGTTTGACCCATGCAGAAAGATTCAAGATAAAGCGACATCTCTCCTAATGCATGACGACAGTCACTGTGGGGAACGCTCAACCATATATGAGATATATATAGGGAAATTGTTGGTGTTTTTACTTTCCTTTGGGAACTTTTAGTCCCACATTGGAAAACTGCCCAAGTGTATATCTCAAAAGTTATGCTTGTGTTGGAGTATACGCATGGGGTGAGGTGGCCCATGTGGGTTGATTTTTCTAGAGGGTTAAGTTCAAATCACAAAGAACAAGGCTTTGTTTTGCCACTCTCTTTGGGTTCCATAGGAGCTAAGTCCCGTAGGGACTTAGCGACTCGGACTCAGGCGATGGGCGCTTATAAGTAGCGCTTTGATGGCGCACTTTACACTTAGCACGACATCATTGTCGTATGGCGCTCATCCACTCATTATATACACGGTTGCTTGCTCGGGTGCATGCGTCATGCGCTATGCGGCACGGCATCTATGCGGCCTTGCGTCTTAGCAGCCTGGCGTCTAAGCGTCCAGGCGCATAAGCGGCAGGCGCTCTGCGGCTCGGCATCTATGCGGCCTAGCGCCTAAGCGTCCAAGCGCATAAGCATCCAGGCACTATGCGTCAAGGAGCTATGTGTCACGTCCCGACCCGAAAAATTGCTCGTTCTCGCATCGATTTTGTAACCCTTGTTCCTGATTTTCAAAAAAAATTATTTATTTTACTTATTGTAAATATTTTGATTTAGAGAATAATGTTGTTTTTGAATTTCTACAAAGAAATCATAACTATTTTCGATTTATAAAGGGTCTGTCAATTTTGTTTTCAATTTAGTTTTTGGAATAATATTATTTAAAACTGTTTTTGTGATATTAATTATTTTCATTAATAAATCATCTTTGTTATTCAATACTCTATTTAGAATTGATAAATCTTAGTTTTAAATATTATTTGATCTTATAATTATATAGTGTTTTTGATATATACTAGTATTAGTTTAAATCCTTATTGTGATTTATTATTGATTTGGATTTTTGTCAATCTAGCATTAAATAGCTATTTGATTTGAATTAGAGAAGGATTGAATCATTGGATCCGAATCATTATCTAATTAGGGAATCCCAAAACTACTATATATATAGAGGAGTCTTTCTCTATTTCTTCCCACAACCCTAATTTTTAAATCTCCACAGAATTCCTAATTTCGGTAACCCTAATCCCTAATTTCTATCCAAAAAAAAAAATTTCCTGCAGTTCGCGGCTAGCCTCCTTCTTCGACCACTGCATCTACCTTCTCCGTGGCCGATCTCGACCGCTCGTCCCCGCGCACAACCACCGCACTCAACAGACTCCGTCTACCATGGCCACACATCGACTCCACCCACGCCGCCGTCGTTCTCCTCTCATCCGCCCCGACTGTAACTCCACTTCCCTAAAAATTTAAATTTTCATTTAGCCTTATCTTATTTTGACTTAACCATTTTTTTTATTGTTAAAAATCTTATAACTAAAATTAATTCTTTCTTATTGTTTTTTTTCTTTTCTTAAATTTTGATCCACTCAAATTTTCCATGGGCTGGACAAGCCCAAGGCTAAGCCTATTAAAGGCTAGGGCTGTTATTCCTGAGAACTGCTATAGTTCAATTGGAGTTCTCTATTCTTCCTGCCAAATCTTTCCTTTACAAATTCAAATTTCGATTCTATGCCACCTCGACCATGTGGAGTAACAACTCCTGACAATTTCTAGAGCGCGCCAATTCTCTCTAACTGCCTATTTAAGCAGCCCCATTCCCTCTATTTCATTCAGATCTAGAATTTCCTCTTCCCCAAGTTTCCACAGAGCACCACTGTTTCCAATCCCGATCAGAAGAAGGAGAGGAAGAAGAAGAAGAAGCTGAGGAAGAAGGAGGGGTAGCCATGACTGTGGTGATCGTCGTCGACACAAGATAAGCTGAGGTGAGCTGAATTTCTTCATCGAACCAATTTTCACTTTCAATTTATTTTGGATCGAGTAGTGATCTAGAGTTGGATCGAGATCGATTCTAGTAATTTTTGTTCTGATTTAAACCAGAGTAGTTACAATCGTGATGATTGATCAATGAACAATTGGTGGATCTTTTGAGTATTGATTGAGATCTCTCATCCGATTTATTAATCTGAGGTGAGTTTTTCCCAGTCCAGTAAATTTGTTCAATTTAGTTAAGTTGCTCTGTTTTGATCTTTGAACGTTCAAGTCAATTGGAATGAGTTGTGGGGAGGAATTAGATTTTTCTTCTCATAGTCACCTACTGTTCGATGAAATGTTGCAGAGATCCTTGCCCACTTCTCGATTGGTTTCAGGGATACTACATCACACTGCAGGTAAATTTCTTTGATAAATTAGTTCTGGTGTGAATATTTACTAAGAATGGAATTGTTATACCAGTCATAGTATGGAGTTTCGATTCATCAAACTGAACCTGGGTATTTCCATTGGATGATTCTCAGGGACAGTCTTGTGACTTGGAGGTTCATATTATGTTGGCTTGAACATGATACTCTTGTATCATACTCAGTTCATTATTTGAACCTGAGATGGTATGAGCAAATCGTATGTGTTGTGTTTGGTTTTGCATGCAATATGAGTTGATATGAGGGCAGTTGTGCGGTTGGGATGCATATCCTAAGGCTATATTTTCACTGGGGATTCCCTATACTGTCTGGGTAATGGATGAATTGGAGATTGTGTGACTGAGTCATTTGTGTTTGGGTATTCCTATTTTCATATTGGTTCAATGGACTTATGTACCAATGGGATACTGTGCTTGGGAATACTTTTCAATGGCTACCTAGCAGCCATTGGTATATACTTGGTGGTGGTGACTGAGAAATCAATCTCAGTCCATTGAGAATGGTTGGAGTTAACATCAATTGGGATGGGAGATCAACTTCAAACAACCTATGATGATTTCGAGCTAGTTGAAATCTGAGGTTGTTTATAAATTCCTTAAGCCTTGGTTACCTTACATATGATGGGGGAATGTTCCTATGTGGCTTGCTGCAACTGGATTTCTGTTGGACTCAATTCCAGGAGTGGAATCTCAGTTTAGTGAGAATATCACTCATTTTCAGTGCTGCTGAGCCATTCCCTGTTATTTCAAATTGATGCTAGTTGTTTTGAGTTGGTTTACATTGAAACCTTGTATTAGAGTTCCTGTGCAGTACTGGTAGGTTGCCACCAAGGTTTCAACTTGGTTTTGGCTTAACAACTTACTGTTGTCCTGCTTAGGACTGAGTATAAGTGTGCATTTTGCAGTTTTCTACAATCTTGTTGCACTATCACTGTATAGTCGAATACTTTATATCTCTTACATTTGGTTAAAGGTTAACTTGGAATTGTTGAAGTTAAGTCGGTTAGGAGTGGGGTATTAATCTTAAGAAGGGGAGTTTTATTTCAGTTCAGTAAACTCGAGAACTGGAGAACATTCTCATGGTTCAGTTCAGTAATCAGGGACTTGAGATCAAATTTCCTTGGTCAGTTCAATCTAAGAAGCTTTAAATTGCTGTATGCATTCAGAAAACTCATCTTCTATAAGACCCTTGAGTTCTGGAAGGACTTTATGATTTAAATATTGAACTTAGAAGCTATGCTAGTTTAATCCTGAGAACCTGGGTACTTGAAGACCAGGAATCTGAGTTTTAGTCTCAGAAATTGAGACCTGGGTAATCCTGTGTTATCATAGATCAATTCCTGGGGAATTCCAGGAATTTAATTCCTGTGTAAACACAGGGAGACACTTCCCAGTTGAATCTAAGAAGTTGATATTGATAACATTAAGTTATTAGGATGTTACCTGAGCTTGTTGATAGTCTATTACAGTATTTATAGAATGTTGTAAATAGGACTAATGGGTTAAAAGCCCTGTTCTTAGACTGAGATCAGTGCAATGAGGACTGGACCTTGGTCCAGGACTGACTTATTTCATTGGGACTGGAATGCCATGATTCAGTGAACTCAGAAATTTCCTGACTGTAACTTGGACATTGAGTAGTTTAATGACTCAGAGAACCCTGTGTGATTCCATAACTTAGGAAGTTTTCCTGCATAATCCAGGAATGGGTGTTGGCAGGGATTTTTACCTTGCTTTGTTCAGACTAAAATGGATGTTGGAGGGTGTTAATGGATTCTAGTTGTGTGGACTGTTAGCAAAGAATCAAAGTAAGTTCCTGTTAAAGTTAAGGACCCTTCAGCTGTTGGTTCTAAACTAGAAATCTTCACTTCCATTCATCTCTTGAGTTAAAACTTTTGTTCATTTTTACCTAGGAGTATTTATTAAGACTTTAACATATAAATTTAAACCTTAACTTTTGTATTTGTCTAATGTTAAATTTTTGCAATAACTATATCATGTGTTAGCTTCTTGATAAGCCTGGTTAGTGAGTATTATTTTGATACTCTACAGAAATCATAGAAATTAAGGTTTAGAATTAGAAACAATTGTGAATAGAATCTCTTGATCAAAACCAATTAGATTTAGTTGTGTATTAACCAACTTGTACACATCATTATCATGACAGGAGGACACCCAGTTTCTTTGGTTACTTGTACTTCCTTGGAGCAAGGCAAGTACATCTATGGTTTTGATCAGTGCATTTTCCTTGTTCTTTATTGCTGACACACTGCGACACGTTCATGATCTTATCTGTCATGTTCTTTCATGTTCTTACTTGAATCTTGGGGTGGGGAAATACTCTAGATATGTGACTAAACCCGGATACTTATTCATGATCTTTAGCTTAGGCCTCGCACAGTGCACGCGGGTCCTAAGCCGTACCATTACATGATCTATCAGGATCCTTTCATGTTCTTTCATGATCTTACCCAAGCCGGTCACATATCATAGAAGTATTTCAAATTTATAACACACATGTTCAGGATCTTACTTGTTCTTTCATGATCTTACTTGTATCTTGATTTTAGTTATAGTCGTGATCTTTCCTGCATCTTTACATAGTCATGATCTTTCATGTATCTTTATAGCAGTAGTTCATGATCTTCCTGTTCTATACATATCATGTTCTTCTTGTTCTTTCAGCATTTACTTTTCATATCATGATATTATTGTTCATTACCTAGAACTGTACTTTGCTCCGCTCCTGAATAGGATATGTTGCAGGTATGCTTGCAGGACATTGATCTACTCTATGGGCCAGAGCCCAGGATTTAGCTGAGCAGGATGAGGCTTAGCTTGAGGCTTCAGGTTTAGATTACTTAGCTTTACTTTTAGATATTGACTCTAGAGTTCATAGCACTTTTCATTCTTGATTCTGGTACATTATGATATCTAGATTTGTGGATTATGGTGATCTTTCTGGGATACGTTGTAGATGCTGTGATTATATACTTTCATGTTTATCTGGTTAATTTTCCCTAGTTTGGTACAGCTTACTTTATTGTGTCTAACAATGAAGGCTGGGCGTGTCCGACTCGTGTCCGATTATTCGGGAGCGGGTCGTGACACCGACTCCCCTCCTCGACTAGCCAACCCGGCCCAACCTTGCCCGGCGACTCAGCCCCATCACTAACACCACCCGACCAGCCTTCCCGAGACCGCCCTGTCCTTCCCGAGCACACCCCCACAATCATCTCCACCGAGATGGCACGCACACTACTAAAATACAATGATTTAGCGACGGCCATATCCGTCGGTAAATTATGTTACCGACGGATTTCCGACGGATACGGGCTAAAAAAATCCGTCGGGAATATCCTCGTCGCTAAAACTAGCTCATCGCTAGTCCGCCGCTTCGCGACTAATTAGCGACGGATTTCCGTTGGCAAAATAAAAACTTTTAGCGACGGCTAACCGACGGCTTCCCGTCAACTTCGACAGTTTAAAATTTTAATATATTCATAAAATTAGCGACGGACAATTTGTCGCTAAAACGTCGCTAACCGTGTATCCGAGGGTTTCTGATACGCAATATCCGTCGCTCAAAGCGTCGCTAACCTCGACGGATTAGCGGCGGAAAGAGCGATGGATAATACGTCGCCACCCTTCTGGAAATCTTCCATATATTCCAGAATATGAGAGACGGAAAGTCCGTCGCCCTTCCGTCGTGAAATTTTTCCAGAAATAGGCCGACGGACAATCCGTCAGGAAACCGTCGCTAGCTGCAAAAGTCAGTCGAAAACCCGTCGGTAATCCGTCGATACCTGCAGCAGTCCTCGTCGGTAACCCGTCGGTAATCCGTCGCTAACTGAAATATTTTTGAAAAAAATTTGCAGGAAAGAGACTATTCCCTGTAATATAACATATTCAGCATCCACCATACACAAATATAACATATCCGACATCCAATATATCCAACAAATATCCATATTGCCAACACAATATCTCCAAACATCCAATATATCACAACATACACAAAAATATCCAACACAATGACCAACAAAATATCCAACACAATATCCAACACACTATCCCAACATACGTAGCAAAATATCCAAACATAAACAACCCAATACAAATAGTCCAATACAAATAAGTACTAATAGCTAATGAGAACCACGCAGCTCACGCAAACGCTTAGTGATACGATCACGCAACCACCTCGAATAAGTGGGATCGACGGCGGTAGGAGAGATGTAGTCCCTTGCAAGTGCTGCATGAATAGAACTCCCGGTCTCACTAGCTACCGGTGCCACTTCCTCCTTAACAGTAGGAGGAGCCACCTCAGCATTCACTGTTTTCCTCAAACGACGTGCCGCTCCTCGGGTCATGGGTGCCATTTGGTAAAATCAATATTCACAGGGGAGAGCAGTTGAAAATGAATGAGAGAACTATCAGAGAATCACATAAAACTAACTAGAACTGAAATACAGTAATTGACAAATAAATGAGAGAACTATCAGATGTGATACTTGAGTATCAATACGATACTCGAGTATCAGTATTGTGATTGCGATACCGATACACATAGGAATGGTCTGATACTAAGAGTATCGGTATTGGACCATTCCGTATTGTGAGGGAAACAACACTATAGCGTTGATAGCGAGATAGATAGAGAGAGAGACACAACTAAGTAGCACTTGAACTTTAACTAAGTAGCACTTGTAACTAATGTACAAAATCACCTATTGATACGATGCAATGATCGATTTTAATTACAGTAATACAAAATAACAAAAATATAATACGTATAAAGAATTAGAAAACTTACATAAGCTTTGGCAGCCATCTTCTTCGTCATCTCTGTCCAGAAATCCGCTCTGAGTCAATCCTTTGCCCCGGAGCTCGAGTGGACATCCTTGAGTAGAGCTCGAGCGAGAGGCTTCTGACAACATGGTGGTCTCCTTTGTCAAAGGATTTTTGCTCGTCCTACAACCAATCGAAAATTTCTTCATTTCTAATATCTTGAATATGAAACTCTTTTTCACATTTGGTTCTTATATACCAGAAGGTAGAGCCAAATGTGAGGCAGAGCTTCATATTCAAGAGATTAGAAATGAAAAAAAATTTGATTGGTTGTGGGACGAGCACGGATACTTTAACAAAGGAGACAATCATGCTGTCAGGAACCTCTCACTCGAGCTCTACATGAAGGATGTCCACTTGAGCTCCGGGGTAAAGTTTTGGCTCAGAGCAAGAATCTGTTGACGGAGCACATCTACCATCTGTAACTGTGAGAGACCCATCTGAGTAGGACGTATACTCTGATAATATCTCCTCCAACACTTAATCCCACTACTGATATCATTCTTGTAAAGGTGATCTCTCAGAGTATACGTCCTACTCAGATGGATCTCTCAGAGTATCCTCTCCGGTTGGTTGTCGAGCCATAGGGTACAGTCTCTCCCGGCCGAGCCAGCCCCACCGGTGATTACATGTCATTACCTACATTAATGCTTACCTATACATTACATTTCATATGTTATCCAAATATTGCATTTATAATACGTAGAGAGAAAGGGGTTCATTTATTTAAAATAACCCCCTATTCTATCATACATATGAATGAAACAGATTTCTACGTCCTTTCCGGTCCTCTCGTACTAGGGAAAGGTCCTCTCAATGCTCTAACGCACGTACCGGATATGGACCGAACTGTCTCACGACGTTCTGAACCCAGCTATGGAACAATTAGGAGATTCTCTGGAAGAAATACGGGGTTCTGCTTCTGGTGGCAACATGCTATTGGGTGGTGGTCCCGCTTATGGGGTCAAATCAATATATATATCCATGTATTCCCATTTTCATACATATATGCATATTGCATTCATATCCACTTACCAACATGCATGACATTACACATATATCATTCATTACATACACATGTTGTGTGTCTATGTGTTTCAGGGAATCAATGCAAGGTGAGTGAAACTATAGGGTGTGTGTAGTGGAGAAACAGGGAGTATGTTAGTTCTCAGGTTTGGATGAGTGTGACTAAAACAGTGATGTGTGTGTAAATCAGTAAAAATTTGCACTTAATCTCAGGAATTAGTTCTCAGGAAAACAGAGAACAATGCAAGTCCTATTGACAGTCTACATTTTAGTAATCTAATATATGTGTAAATGAACTAATCCTAAAGGACACACATGTGCACGTGTCTTCCAAAGGGTCTGTGTGTCCAACCAAGTGGACACAACCGTGTCTACGACACCAAAATCACTACACGAGCACACACGCGTACGCCAGGGGTAGGGCTACATGCCCAGTGTCCTGATGCGTGTCCACGTCGTGTCATGTGTAAACCCAAACTTATCCCAAACTGGTATGTAAACCCACAAACTGAACTAAACTACAACCCAAGCTAACTTATAGACTCACAAACTCAACCTGGGAATCAAACTCAAAATCAAACCCTAACTCAGAACTCACCTAAACTCCCAAACAACATACAACATTCAATTATATAGCCTATTTATATAAATACAGAAAAATAATTTGGGGGGGGGATAAAAACTGAAAGCCCTATATTTTCAATTTAGCGACGACACACATATACGTCGGTAAACGTCGCTATTATTAGTGAAATTAGCAACGTTACAATAGTTACGTCGGTAAACGTCGCTAATATTAGTGATATTAGCGACGTTCGCCGACTTATCCGTGACGTATGTTTTCTTATACACAAAAAAGTCGCAAAACGTCGCCGATCGTCGGTAATAGTGACGTATTGCGACGTTTTTAAAGTACGTCGCTAATTCCTTAAACGTCGACTATGAGCGACGTTTAGACAAAACGTCGACTATCAGCGACGTTTAGACAATTTGTCGCTAATGTACAATTTAGCGACGTTAATCGAACGTCGCTAAATATATGTCGCCAATTGAGCAGAGTATCTGCTCATAGTATCGGTCCGATACCGATTCCGATTTCGATACCGATCCGATACTCATAGGATTGGTCCGATCCGAAACCACCTATACCCTCTCCCCCGATCTGATACTCCGATTCGAAACCCCCGAAACTCATAGAAATGGTCCGATCCGAAACCACTGATACCGCCCCCACCCCCTCCCCTACCCCGCCGGACAGCAAACCCCCCCTCCCCCTCCCACACCCCCCACCCCGACAGCAAACCCCCACCCCCCTCCCCCTCGACAGCAAACACCCACCCCCCCTCACCCCCGATAGCAAACCCTAAACCCTACCCCTGCCCCCCTTCCCGCATCCAACACCATCCACCCCCCGCCCCCCTCCCTCCTCCCATCACCGCCGGCCCCCGTGACAGTCGGCCCACCCCTCCATGACCCGAAACCATACCCTTACCCCGAAACCCTAAACCCTACCCTGCCCTCCGTCCTCAACAACCTCCCCCCCGTCCCCACTCCCTCTCCCCCACCCCGCCGGCCCTAGCGACAGCCGACCTGTAACACCCAGTTTCCAGATGAGGGTAATTTTGAAATTTTGTAATTATAATTATTATTTATTTATATTTAATACATATTATGATTCTTGGTGATTTTTAATCTTTTTAAACTATTTAAAATCATGACTTGGGATTAGGGTATTTCATTTATCATTTCTAGTTTGAGGGTATTTTGTCATTTTTGGGGTTATTTAAATTTATTAGAATTTATTTGAATTTATGGGAATTTTTAGAAATTATTTTGGAATTGTTTGAATGAGGGTTGACTAGGTTGACTTTGACTAGCAATGACCATGGTAGACTAACCTAGGAGCTAACCCTAGTTGAGTTTGGACTTGGTTAGGTCATGCAACCCTAGTTAGACTAGAGTTGACCTACGGTTTAGTTATTTGACTCAAGTTAGGATATTAAGTCACAAGCCATGACTTATGGTTGAACCCTTGATTAATAACTTAGCCATAGAGGCCCAAGCCCATAGCCCATCACTAAACCCTAACCCTAACCCACTATGTCCAGCCACATTGGGAACCCCACCCCTATTTATACTCTCTTCCATTTAGGGCTAGCCTCTTTTAGGAAAGAACAAGCTTAAGGACGAGGAGGTATTTTCCCAACTTTAGAAATTCATAGAAATTCTATTTTATCTCCTTTTTCCCTCAAACAAGTTGCAATAGGTTCTAATCCATCTGTTCTTACTGTTTATGGAAGAATATTTCAGAGTTTTGACAATTGGGAGGAGCTAGCTAGCAAGAAGAACCACCCCCTTTTGAAGCTTTTTCATGCAAATTGCACATATAGGTAACTTCCTATTCCTTCCATAGATTTTCGATTTCTTTGCATGAATAGGAAGCCCTAGGTGTCCCCTAGCCGTACGTATTGGTTTGGTGTCGAGTGGTATCCATTTCGTGTTCGTATCGGACACGTATCAATGCATATATGTAGGTGTTTGATGAAATGCTTGAATGGATTAAACCTTTGTATTTTCTAAAATAAATTACATATTTGGGAAGCCCTTGATGTGTGTTTTCGAACCCCTACTTACTGAACACAAATTCGTGTCGTTTCCGTGTCGGAAATGGCCGTGGACACGCTGCACGACACAGCACACGGGTGCCCTGCTACCCGTGTCCTGTTTTTCTTTGGATACGCCACGTAGACACCTCATTTTTGACACAGAGGTGGGGGCCATCACTGATAGACCCCCCTCGAGTCCCATGGACTCTCGTGTCGTATCGGACACGAAATCCATCACACACCGGTTTTATACTATTGCACCCGTACAGATTTCAGCTCTCTGACACGCATCGTTTGACACGTGCAGACGCGACCTAGACCCCTGGGGAGGTTCAGGCAGCTGCTCAGGATGATACCTTGCATAGTGTAGATAGCTTAGACTGTTCTTTTTTTTCGTGTTTAGCTGTTGTCTTTATTTTCAGAGTTGTATATTTTAGAGATGTTGAGACTGGTAGTTGTTGAGACTATGTTATTTTATTCTACTGTACCTCAGTTGAGGATTCTTATCTATTTCCATCGTGCTACATTCTACCTTAGATTGTGATTGAGTTGTACCTCTGTGTTGGCCTCCTTTTGGAGAATATATTCATGTTATGTAGTTATAGTTCATGACCTAGAACAACGTTCTACCGCCGACACTGCGGAGTAGGCTGGGCGTTGTTACGTACTCGTACCCTCACGGTGGGTGCGGGTCGTGACACGTTTTTAGTGGTGGCCCATGCAGGTCGAGTTTATGTAGTGGTATTCGAACTAGAGTATCACTACAGCCTGCAGTAGGATTAGGATTATTTTGAGGTACTCAATCACATTAGGAAAACTCTTAATCAGATTCCTTTTATTCAAATTTGCTACTTATTGTTTTTCCCTTGAATATAAACTGTCCTCCCTTGATTTTTTGCTTCATTCTCAGTAATTGCTTTTTGGTTTGATCTGTCTTCATGATGGTTATGAAGACACGATCTCATCGCTCCGGTTCGGGGGATACTATCGAGAGGCTGGCCACCTCTCGTCCTATTCATCAGGGCCTCGAGACCGCAGCTCCTGTTGTGCCGACTCAGGTTGGCGTTTCTGTTACATTGGAGGTGCACCTCTGTCTGTACAGAGACATTTTCTCATCATTCCCGATTTCTCTCAGCAGCGGTTTATGCAGCATCAGTAGCAGACCAAGGGAAACCCGCAGGGCGAGCTATCGTCAGGACAGTCGAGGATGCACAGACCATGGAGATCTCGCTGCAAGTTCCGTTCTTCTCGATTCTATTCCCGAAGTTGTCTTTTATAACTACCTTGAAATCCGGTTCCATCTGTTCCTTGTTGATTGATTAATTTTGTTATGTTGCTCTTTTGTTATGTTTTTTTTTGAGAAAATCATATGGGCTAGGTCACCTCAGTTATGGAATCTAGAATCTTCGATGGTCGTGTTAGTTAGCATAGTGAGGACATGTAGTCAGATTTTGGATGTATTTCTCGGATATGGGAATTTAAGGTTTTCGCCGCCGCATGCGGTAATGCGAAAATTTTAAATACCATGAACCTAGAGGTACGTACCTTAGTTAAGGACTCTGTGATTATCGTAGCCTTGTTCACTAGCATGATGAAGACTCTGGACAACATGATTTTGGACAGACGTATATGATTAACAGATTGTATCTTGAGAAGGATTTAAACATCATACCCTTTTGATTGTTATAAATGACTTAGGAGTAGGGATATTTTAGTTTTATAGAGCTTATTCGTAGGTAGTACCTTCATAGTATAATGACATGGTGACTTGTAGAGTGTCTGTACCCTAGAGGTGATAGTTAGCATTAGTGCTAGAATAGTAACCCATTGCAGATAATTCTCCTGTTATCTATAATACCAACCAGTTTACACATATAGGATGTTAGTATGCCATATAACCTTGATGATTATTTATTGTTTCCTCTATCCTTCCAGTGAGGCACCCAGTGACCAGAGCCTGTCCTTGAGTATAGTTGTAGTTCACCTAAGACTGAGAGGCCTATATACATATAGATTGCAGATGATATACTTAGGATATATGTGATGGGTTGTTGTTCTTGAGCTTATGTATATGTGGTATTTGTGATTGGTATGCTTAGAGTATAGGTACTTAGTTAGGGGTGACTTGATAGGATTGGGAAGTTAAGAGCTAGCCTATTAGAGAGTTCTTCTTTTTGCTAAATTCTAGTTGCCGACACTCAGGTAGCTAGCAGGGGTAAAATCCTAAGAAGTTGACCAGCTGATGACCAAGTACTAGGATGTTGAGAAAATTGACTAGTGATTGACTCTTGATGTTTGACCTAGAAGGGGGTGCGATCATCTTAATTTCGAGGACAAAATTTTTATAAGGTGGGTAGGATTGTAACACCCAGTTTCCAGATGAGTAATTTTGAAATTTTGTAATTATAATTATTATTTATTTATATTTAATACATATTATGATTCTTGGTAATTTTTAATCTTTTTAAACTATTTAAAATCATGACTTGTGATTAGGGTATTTCATTTATCATTTCTAGTTTGAGGGTATTTTGTCATTTTGGGGTTATTTGAATTTATTTGAATTTATGGAAATTTTTAGAAATTATTTTGGAATTGTTTGAATGAGGGTTGACTAGGTTGACTTTGACTAGCAATGACCATGGTAGACTAACTTAGGAGCTAACCCTAGTTGAGTTTGGACTTGGTTAGGTCATACAACCCTAGTTAGACTAGAGTTGACCTAAGGTTTAGTTATTTGACTCAAGTTAGGATATTAAGTCACAAGCCATGACTTATGGTTGAACCCTTGATTAATAACTTAGCCATAGAGGCCCAAGTCCATAGCCCATCACTAAACCCTAACCCTAACCCACTATGGCCAGCCACATTGGGAACCCACCCCTATTTATACTCTCTTCCATTTAGGGCTAGCCTCTTTTAGGAAAGAACAAGCTTAAGGAGGAGGAGGTATTTTCCCAACTTTAGAAATTCATAGAAATTCCATTTTATCTCCTTTTTCCCTCAAACAAGTTACAATAGGTTCTAATCCATCTGTTCTTACTGTTTATGGAAGAATATTTTAGAGTTTGGACAATTGGGAGGAGCTAGCTAGCAAGAAGAACCACCCCCTTTTGAAGCTTTTTCATGCAAATTGCACATATAGGTAACTTCCTATTCCTTCCATAGATTTTTAATTTCTTTGCATGAATAGGAAGTCCTAGGTGTCCCCTAGCCTTACGTATTGGTTTGGTGTCGAGTGGTATCCATTTCATGTCCGTATCGGACACGTATCAATGCATATGTAGGTGTTTGATGAAATGCTCGAATGGATTAAACCTTTGTATTTTCTAAAACAAATTACATATTTGGGAAGCCCTTGATGTGTTTTCAAACCCCTACTTACTGAACACAAATTCGTGTCGTTTCCGTGTCGAAAATGGTCGTGGACACGCTGCACGACACAGCGCACGGGTGCCATGCTACCCGTGTCCTGTTTTTCTTTGGATACGCCACGTAGACACCTCATTTTGACACAGAGGTGGGGGCCATCACTGACAGACCCCCCTCGAGTCCCATGGACTCTAGTATCGTATCGGACACGGAATCCATCACACACCGGTTTTACACTGTTGTATGCACAGATTTTAGCTCTCTGACACGTATCGTTTGACACGTACAGGCGCGACCTAGACCCCTGGGGAGGTTCAGGCAGCTGCTCAGGATGATACCTTGCATAGTGTAGATAGCTTAGACTGTTCTTTCTTTTCGTGTTTAGCTGTTGTCTTTATTTCAGAGTTGTATATTTTAGAGATGTTGAGACTGGTAGTTGTTGAGACTCTGTTATTTCATTCTACTGTACCTCAGTTGAGGATTCTTATCTATTTCCATTGTGCTACATTCTACCTTAGATTGTGATTGAGTTGTACCTCTGTGTTGGCCTCATTTTGGAGAATATATTCATGTTATGTAGTTATAGTTCATGACCTAGAACAGCGTTCTACCGCCGACACTGCGGCGTAGGCTGGGCGTTGTTACGTACTCGTACCCTCACGGTGGGTGCGGGTCATGACACGACCCCCACCAACCCGAAACCCTATATGTTATGCTAACAGAGAGAGAGAGGGAGAGAGAGAGAGAGAGCATACCTGAGGAGAGATATCCCGTCGGAGAGAGCTTTGCCGGAGAATGTGACCCGTCGGAGAGAGCTCGCCGGAGAAAGAGAGAGGAGAGAGAGAGGGGGAAGAGAGAGAGAGTTTTTTGGGGGGAATAAAAAATTTCTTCCGTCGGTTCAATTTAAGTTAGGTACAGTATTTAGCGACAGATTATCGACGGATGTATCCGTCGGTAGATAGTCGCTAAATACCCACTTGATTACCGACGGAACGTCCGTCGCTAGATAGACGCTAATTTAGCGCACCATTTTTTACAGATTTTGCCACCACAATGTTCGATATATTAGCGACGGACATGAATCCGTCGCTAAAGTTTCATCAAATGAGCGACGGATGTGAGACTGATTTTGACAAAAAAATAAAAAAAATTATCCATTTCTTTCTGACGGTAGCCCGTCACAAGGTAGTCGCGAGGCCGTCGCTATGGACGTCGGATACGGTCCGTCGCTAACTTCCGTCGCTAAATTACTGTTTTAGTAGTGGCCAGCACCGTGGCGATCCCGCTCGTCAGCGTCGCACGCGTCTGCTCCGTTCAGTGAGCGCCACACCTTGGCGAGCCGCTTCTCCTCCCTCTAACCCTCTACCATCTCTCTCTCAGACCGCCCGTGTCCTCGCACGCTTGTCCGTGCCAGACGCCCGGTGCCACACCGTGGGTGTGACGATGACCACCCGAAGCTCCTCCAGACCCGTACGGCTGACTCCACCTTATCGAGGCCAGCGTCGCCGATCGGCGATGAGCCATCCCTAAGCCCAGGCACCGCCGTTCCCCTCTTTACCGTCTCCCTCTCCCTCTCGAGACCTCCCGCTGCTCCGTCTTTCCTTCCTCTCGCTCTTGTCCTCTCTGTAATTGAAGGAGAACAACATAACATTGCTGTGTGTTTTTTTACTTTGGATCCGGCTATACACACCCCAACACTTACTTAGCACACCCCATTTTTTTAATTTTTTTTCTATTCTACCCTTGATGAGCACACCCCATGCTCCCCTTCCTTCCCCCCTCTGCCAACCCTTCTCCTCCTCCGACCCTTCCCCTGCCCCTCCTCCCCCGCTCCGTCGACACCCCCGACCCGCCTCCTCCTTCTCCTCCCCCCCCGCCCCCCTCATCCTCCTCCCGCTCCCCGATCCCGACGACCGACCCCATAAACTGTTGTTGAAATAAAACAAAAAATTAAAAACAATTTAGGTGTATTCACGGGTAGGTTCGCCCCTGGTTTGTCGACCTCACAGAGGAATGTTCGACCCACGACAGTCGAACTATAGTCTGTACGCTCGACCAACATATGTCGAACATAAGATGGCATGTTCGATTAGAACATGTTCGACTAGTGTTGTCGAACAAAAGAAGTCATGTTCGACCCGTATTTGTCGAACAGAAGAAGACATGTTCGACCAATATTTGTCGAACAGACCATTGCCCGTTCGACCAGTATTTGTCGTGCTCATCACAGAATATGGGGTGTGCTCAGCAAGGGTAGAATAAGAGAAAAAAATTAAAAAATGGGGTGTGCTAAGTAAGTGTTGGGGTGTGTATAGCTGGACCCTTTTACTTTACTTTTTGTTTTAATATTTTAATTATTAGTTATTGTTATTATTTTAAGGATGTTACTAGCTACCATTAGTATTATTATTTTATTATTTTGTTAACAAGTGTATCTATACCTATAATTTATTGTAAGTATTATTATTATTATGGTATTATTATTTGTTTATTTAATAATACTACTGTTATTTATTAAAGTATAATAAGTATTTCTAAAAATTATTTTTTCTAATAAAATATAGTGTTGACTCAAACTTGTATTTTGATAAGGATTAAGTTTTGAGCCTGAAATAATATTCTACAATTTTCAAGTAATTATTTAAATATTTTGATCCATAAAATAGAGTTTCCACTAAACAAGTATTTTCTAAAAAGTGTTACATCATTTTTTTTTATCGGTTATGGCTTATTATTTTAAAAAATTATTTGATAGAAATTACTTTTCTTTAGACTAAATTGTTTTCCTAGATTTTAAGTATTTATTTATAATATTTTGAATAAGAGAAAAACATAGTTTTAATTATAATTTTCAAATATAGTTTCCAAATAATAAGTATTTTATAGAAATAGTTATAAATATTGTATTATACAAATTTCTTTGAATATCTATTTTTGCCCATGACTAAATCAAATACTTTCTATCTACTTGCGAATCTCGAACCTCTCTATATCGTCCCTAGCCAATTTGAATAATCTGGATTCAATGACACGGTCCGTCCCATGAATTGAGACATCTTGCGTACTTATGACATATACAATTTTTTTGTGCCAACATGATCAAGTCACAAGTCAACTGCAACTTAACTCAAGGCAGGTTTCACTAGCATTATAACCTTTATTTTATACTGCATGTATCTCTATATCGTCTTTTTACTGTTACATCTTTATATTCCATGTTGTCATTGTTCATGATTGATCATGATTACTGCTTGTACACGAGAGTTAGAATTGTTAGAGTATATGTACATGTTCATGCATTACTCCTAGTTTATCGTGTTATTGGTTATTGTATCGTTAATGTTATCGTGTTGGACATGTACTTGTGAGATAGTCGGGTAAAAAAATACAATTAGTAGACATGTGGTATCCCAGTGTACCCCAGAGTTTATTCGGTCAGGAGACCGTCTGATTCAGTCAATACACCTCACGTGTTGACTCTCTGATTCCTAATCCAACCACATGTTGAACATTGGTATTCTAAAACACACAGTAAGTGATCTTTTGTTGCCATATTGTTCATTCATTTCCTTTCCATCGAGTCGACTGTCATATTGTCCTTATGTTATAACTATACTCTTTTGTGTCATGCATATAGTTTTTTTTCCTTATTATTGTTTTCTTCATGCATGTATATTATATTGTGTAATGTGGTGTTAAGATAAACTTGTTCCAATCCTGACTGGATATTTTTTTTCAGTTGACAGATTCTTGATGACTTGCTCTTTTGCTTTGTGTTCCTTCGGGTGGAGTTAGAGATATCTTGGAGGCCAAACATAGATTTTAGTTAGATTAGAAATTCTTGTATTTAATATTTAGCAGGTTGTCCCAAATATTATTTTAATGTATTAATGGATTTATAAATAATTATTGTGAATGAGCAAATAGATGTGATTTTGTTGTATTTAAGATTGGACCTAGACAGCGTACTGCTGCTGCGACGTAGGCTGGACTTGTGCACGCACTCGCATCCCGAAAAGCGGGTACAGGTCGTTACAGATTTACCGAATCGTTTGTCCTCGCTGGAGCTTGATGTAGTACGAGTCTTGAGTTGCACTCGTACAAGGCAAGATGACAGGTTGGTTATCTTTGATTCAACATTTAGCAGCGAAAGAAATAGAGTGTACAAACAATTATTTCAATAAGCAGCAGAATTACAAGGCTTTCAATAGCCCAAATGAATCTGCCAGATTGGCTTACAACACTCAAGTTCTCTCTTGCCCACAAAGGATTTCAGCGTTCCATACATCATGTCTTCTATATCTCGGCCGTATCAATCATGTTGCAAGTCCGAGCGTCAATACGGTCGCATACTTCAAAATGCTACGACATTCTATGCCTCAATGCGTCTAAGCGAAGCTCCACCATGATCAATCCATTACCTACATCCTGTAAGCAATCTGGTAGGGGATCAGTACTAATCCTCTCATGTATCGATCAAATCTACTTTACTAAACCGATATTAAGTAGATATGAATCATGTAGCTTAAGTTATGATCTTTCTATTTTTGCCTTAGGGTCGATTTTATATCATATTCGAAAGCAGTAAAGCATGTATTTCATGGCAAGTATGTTATCATTTATTCACGAAAGCAAGCAGGCAACATATAACAATCTCATGTTTGTTTCTTGGTGCGATTTCTCACCAACAATGATGCACTCGCGCTTGTACCGACACAAGTAAATATGCCTACCATCTTTCTATGTCATGTTATAAGTGATCGTTGTACAGGATCTCTGTGTGCCTGTACCATTCAGCCCACCGTCCTCTATTTATATGAAGATCACTGACATTCACCATGTCAGAATGGAGTATCTTTCTCAACCGGCATTACAATGTTGCCCATTCATCCTAGGTTACAATCCTTACTGAAGGTCCCGCAATGCATCAGTACCAAAGCATGATTATTCATTCCTCCTAGGCCGAATATTTTCGCTGCCTGGCGATCATGTTCAAGGAAACGATTGCACGGGTTAATTCAAAGTCCATTTGATCATGCAATACGCATCAACTCATACAACCAAACATGTCTAAGTCCAAAACTCAGACTTCACATCATTTCGTATTTCTGACATTCCTTCTATGTTCTCACATTCTTTGTAGGATTTTATTCTTTCGATATTTTAATGCCTCAATTCAAGGTCCAAGTGAACGACCCGAAGGTCCCAAATAATTCAAGCATCATACTACAAATTAACGTTCAATGATACGAATTGAATTATAACATAGTCCAATACACACCATTGAATTAGCGTACCATCCCCCCAACCAAACAAGGATAGGAGATAGCACCATAATTCACGATGACGTATCTTTTCATGCTACGAATCCAATATGATATCCGGACCACAACAAGGTTTAGTACCTTCTCATCGAAGTAGTAAGCCATACCTACAACCAAACAAGGACAAGATGTGACAAACTAGTCCACGACAAGTTACTGTTCCAAGCCACAGTCAGATACAAGTACCCAAACCAAGCGTACTATACCTAACAGATAAGGTAGTCTAACCAGTCTAAGTGTATTCAGTTTTAAGAACACCCTTCAACGCATGGGCCCTAGCTAAAATGGGATCGGCATGGTCCCCCCATGGGGCACCAGAGGCCCAATCAATAAGAGCATAATGATCCGTAGAACGTTAGTGGCCGTCAGTAATCATGGGTCATATCACACCGTATCTCCAGCAGAGCATCCAGATCAAAAAGAAAGTGCATCGTAGCCCATACGCTAAGGAATTGTTCTCCCCGCCCAATGCCTACTATGTTGTATCCACAACACAGAACCTCTATTAACCGCTAAGTCAAACTAATCATGTAAACACTATCAGCGGTTAATCCTATCGCACGGCTTATACGTACTGGTGGCCAGCCAGTCACCCATGTCCGAGTTTTATATGCGACACACGACTTCGTATCACAAACATATCAAGGCCAATGTATGCAACACAACAAGGGTGGTCCCTTAAATCTAAGGTTGATATGCATAAAAAATAAGTACGGGACTACACAGTAAAATCCATCTAATCATGACAGTGTAGCACAGTTTATTTTGCAGAAAAATAAATAGTGAATAAATGCATGAATATGAGCTATAGTAAAATAAACAGCTAATGGCAAGGTATCTTACCTGGTATGACGTCCGAGGTGGTGCAATGATCATGGTGGCACAGATTTTAACTTTGGTGGAACAACTACGGAAGACGACCTCCGATGATGGCACATGTTATTCCATCGGGTCCAGGACGGTAAGATTAGTTAGGGTTGACATAATGTAGAATTGGCAAGGGAATAAATGATGGGATGAGACACGGACAAGAGGAAAATCGAAGAAAATTAGAGATAAAAATATTTATAATATTTTGAAAAACTAGAAATTATATAAGTATTCGAAAGACATAAAATCGTTTCAGGCAAACTCTAATTTTTGTCAAATAATATTTTAGCTCGAAACTATATCTTCAAACATAGTTTTAGATTGATACAAAATAATTTTAGAAAATTAGTTAAGGCTTAAACCAAAATTTTATCATGAAAAATATTTTATTGTTAAGATGCTATGTATTAAAATACCATAAAAATATTATAGTATATTTTAGGCTAAAACCTAATTTAAAATCGATGTAGGCAAAATCCCTATTATAAATTTTTACAAAATATTACCTATAAATTTTTACAAAATATTACCTATAAATTTTTACAAAAATTACCTATCTTTATGTTAGCAATAAATATTTAAGTAAAATAATATTAATACTTAGTAAATATTGTATAAAAAAATCTCAATTAATATTAATATTGTTAATGAAACAAGGTAAAACTACTAAAAAGTTTTAGTAGAAAAGCTACAACAGTTCTCTCTTCAAGGCAATACTACTACTAATAATAATAACAACAACAACTACAATAATATAATAATAATAATAATAATAATAATATAATAATAATAATAATAATGTAAACAAATCTTCAAATTAAGGTGTCTGTTTCTTCTCGAAAATAATGAAGTGACTCACAGAATCAAAAAAGAGCATACCAATTAAAATAAGTCTGAAGAAGGAAGCTCAGAAGCATACCAACTTAAAGCTGAAGGAGGAAGTCTAACATTCTTCGAGTGAGGTCCCAAAAATTTCCCAAAAGAGAGGAGGAGGGAGCCGGGTGGAGTAGTC
Organism: Iris pallida; assembly: GCA_029216955.1. Lineage (NCBI taxonomy): Eukaryota > Viridiplantae > Streptophyta > Magnoliopsida > Asparagales > Iridaceae > Iris > Iris pallida. The sequence continues at coordinate 2,217 of JANAVB010043156.1, read as the reverse complement.
GGATCTGGAGGAGAAAGGTGCCGGAGAGGCGCCGGTCCTCGGCAGTGCAACAGTGTCTGTGGCTGTCGCAGCTCCCGCGGAAGGGTGGTGAAGGCGTGGAAGGAGCGAGGCGGCTGGACGCCGGGGTTCTCGAGCGCACGGGCGGCGCAGGGGGCTGTGCGGGCAGAAATAGAGAGGGCGGATCGGTGGGCGGAGGCTCCTGGACGCATGGCCCTGGCACGCGATGCAGCAGAGGGGCTCTGTGGCTGCGAAAGCACGGCAGTGAGGACCATTGTGCTGGCAACGGTGGACTAGGTTCGCCCATGGCAGGCTCGACGAGGTAGAGACAGGGAGCAGATCTGGGTTTGGGCCGGAATTGGCTCGGGGAGGAGGGCTCGGTTGCTGGGTCGGCCACAACGGAGGGCCGACACGTGGTTGCAGGTAGGTGAGTGGCCGTTGCTCTTTGGGTTTTTAGAGAGGTTTCTCGATCTAATTTTGTTGCCGATGGTAGTGGTGATGATGTGTCGGAGATGGATCGGGCGGTGGCCATGGCTGTTGTCGGGGGTTTGTGGTAGAGGTGATGGCCACGACGGGTGTGGTGTTGCTGGGTTCGGGTTTGGTGATGACCTTTGGTGGTGGTTGGCGGCTATGGGTTGACGGGACGGAGGCTGTACAGAGACAGGCGTAGCGGTGAGGAATTGGGGTCTGAATCGTATCGGGTATGACGAGTGTGTCCTGCGAGACACGAAGAATTAACGGGAATGGTGTTCCGTGTATCAGACACGATGAGGATAATTGTACTTTTATAAGAAAATTGATATAGTGGATAGTGTCACGACCCGACCCACTGTGAGGTACGAGAACGTAACAACGTCCAGCCTACGCCACAGTGTCGGCGATAGAACGCTGTCTTAGGTCAAACATCTACAATATAAGGTACCTGAACAATATATACACTCCGAATGAAGGTGACATAACAGAACAATCTCAATCACATCTAAGGCAGATACAGACTAGTAAGGTAGATAGATAGATCAAAACCACAATGTCATACAAATAAGAAGAGAATCTAAGTGTCTAAGATAACAACTCAGAACATCCAGCTCAATACAAGTCTCTAAATATATACAACATCTCAGAACAACAACTGGAAGTCGAATAAACAATGCTGAAAAAGATAAGCCTAGCTATCTAGCCTAGACTATGGGAGTAGCATCCTGTACTGCAGCTGGGTCCTCCAGAGGAACTAGGTCGCAGGTGTCGTCTAAGCCTGCTCCGTAATAGGTGGTGCATAGGGCCTCATCCTCATCCTCTGTAATATTTTCAACAGGTCCAGTTAGGACAGGAGCGAGCACAATACATCTCACGCAGTTCATATCAAGTTAGGAAAAATAAAGCATACAATAGAGTAAGATACATGAAACGCTGAAAAGAGAATATATGAAGTAAATGAGATAACTGTAAGAAATATCTACTAAAATAGAGAACTAGCAGTGACTAGTGAGTCAGAGTAAAATATAGACATGTGAATGGCATAGAAAGATTCATGACTACAGCTAAGAGTGATTCATGACTACAACTACTTGGATATTATTCACATGCATATTTCTTCTCCTCCATCCCAATCATACACAAGGATCTGTTCAAGTTATGTTAAGATTCGTGAAACTTCACATGGCTCATAAAATGAGTGATACGTAACGGTAATTCATGATGGCTCTGTGAACATGAGAGTACATGTGTCAAGCGATTCGTGAATCAGTGAAAGCATGAGATACGTGATGATTCGTGAAACGCACAAAACATACAGTATCCGATACCGAGGGGGATAACATCTCATAAAAAGATCCTATAGTACCAATCTGTGCTACCAACGTGTCAGCATCAAGTAAAGTAATCTAGAAAAAGTATAAATCCTAGCAAGTATGAAACGGTCAGAGAATGTACTCGCCTGGTATCTGAATAGCTGTAGTAAATGTACTGTCCGAGATGAGGTACCTGACTCCTAGTTAGAGCAACACAAGTCAAGATGTATATGGGGATAAAACGTAATCTACAATGTATCGCATGCTGTCTAGGTCAAACTAGCTAAAGTCGCACTTGGTCAACTCTAGTCAACCACACTAGTCAAATTAGGTCAAGTCCTAGCCCAAACAAGTCTAACAAGTCTCACTAGGCCTAAAAAGCCTATACTAGTTAACACATCAATACAAGGATCCAAGCCAAACACAAGTCACA
>JANAVB010043155.1:0-33372 GCA_029216955.1 Iris pallida | reverse complement strand
TTTTGGTCTTTGATGATATTGTCGTTGCTGTCCATAATCTGATGAATGGTGAGTTTCTGCCTGCGCCCATTGATGCAAGCGTGGAAGAAACTAAAGTTTTTGTCTCCTTCGCTATCCCATTTAAGTCTGACTTTCTGCTTCCAAAATCTGTTTCTACTTTGAACTGGAATTTAAAGATAGCTTTGGTGAGGTTGAGGGCACTCCTGGCCACGGGGGATCTATCAGTCATAAATTTGATCTCAGCACGGAGAACATCATCCTCTGCCACCCGGATGGCTTAAAAAATGTCCCCGTAGGCTTGCTTGCTCCAATCCGCCAGAGTTTCTCTAGTGGCTTTGAGCTTGATAGCTACCCTAGTAAGGGGCTCAACATTGTACGTGCTATTCCAGGCTTTCGAGACGACCTCTAAGAACTGCGGGTGGGCACTCCAAAATCGAGGAAACGAAGCTCCTTTTGTACGGACCTAGTTTGCTGGAGATACAAACTAACAGAGGAGCATGAACGGACTCGGTGGCATTATGGTGGGAGAGCTTGGAGGTGGTGCCCATACTGTGTCAGTGATCATTCGTCAGGGCCCTGTCCAGGCGGGAGTATTGTCGGCGATCGCCATCCTGTATGTTGCACCAAGTGAAGGCGCTGCCTGTGAACGATAAGGGGGTGAGGTTGGCGTTGAAAATAAAGTTGTTGAAGTCTTGCATGGCTGGGAGGGGGGTGGCCGACCTCCGATCTTTTCCTCTCTACACGTCACGGCATTGAAGTCCCCAATGCAGAGCCAAGGAAGATTATTGTGGTGGAGGTAGATGTCCAGCAGGTTGTTCCACAGGCTTTTGCGCTCGAAAATGTCAATGTTGCCACGGACAGCGGATAGGATGACCCTCTAAGGTAATAACGGGTGCTCCATCCAGCATTATAGGGCCTGCTTGGAGTCGTTGATGACCCCGATCTTGACGTCCTTCGAGCACAGGATCCAAATGTTGTATATGCCAGCGATGGCTTTGGGAAAGCCAAGCTGCAACTGTATGGATTTGAGGTTCTTGTGGCAAATTTTGGGTTCAATGATGATCAAGACGTCAATCTTGTAGGTTTTCTTGAGGCTGGATATTCTCCTCTTGGTGGGATTTGTTCGCCAGACCCCGAACATTCTACGAGAGGATGTTCAGCATTAATGGAGTTTGTTGGGAGGTTGGTTGGCCCAATTAGTTGCAGACCTGGTTCGAGCGGTGGATGATTTATCGGAGCTATTCTATTTGGATTTCTTTATAAAGTTTGAAGCCTTCTCCAACAGGGTAGTGGATGAACTGGATGTGGGATCAATGTGGTTGGTCGGGGGTTCTTCTTGCTGATCAATCAGATCTTCTGCTGTATCGGACATAGGGTCTTGGGGAAGAATGGGGATAGAGTCGTCCTGGTTGCCCATCAGGTTGCCTTCCAAGTGGAGAGGAAATCCGCCTGCGAAAACCTGTAGTCCTCTCGTAGCTTGGTCTGGACCCAGGATGGCCAAGGCTTCTACGACGTCGATATCCTGCGGATGCTGGAGTTCGGGAATGACCTCCTTTTCGGCTTCCTGAATGGCGCAACTGACTTCCAGTGGGTTATGGGGGTCCTCGAGCTCCGACGAGTCCTTTTTTAGGGCGCTAAACTTGTTGGAGAGGTTCAGAGTTGGTGGGTTGTGGAGGACCACCGCTGTAGCCGTTGTTTGGGTCTCCGATGAGGTCGTCGGGGATTCTTGTTCTGTTCCGCTTGCGTTAGATTGAAACCTGATGAATGGTTCAGATTTAAATGCATACCAAATTTATGTCCATAAGGGTCAAATTTGACATGCATGCTAATTGATAGTATACTGTATTAATTAGTGGTTATTTAGTTTGGCATGCATGCAAATTAATACCAATTATTCTATCAAACATGAACCATTTATTTATAAAGATGTGCGGCTGAGATTGCGTGTTAATTTAGATGTCATATTGTATGTGTCACCTGATCCCTACCCTATATATATATATATATATATATATATATATTATATATATATATATAATATATATTATATATATATATATATATATATATATATATATATAAAAGTTAACTTCCAATATATAATTTCTATATTGGAAGTTAACTTTTATATATATATAGATATATATAGATATATATATATATATATATATATTATATATTATATATATATATATATATATATATATATTATACAGTGAAGTATGGACTCAAAAGCAAGAGAAGTAGAAAAATGAAAAAGAACAGGTGCACAACAGCACGTCCCAACGCACCACGCACGACGCCCCGCTATCTAGAAAGTGCCGTCCAAAATTTCTGTTTCGTGTTCCCCCCATATTTTGCATACCCCAATCATTGTTGGTGCTTTCTTAACATGGAGAGAGCTTGTCTCCACATGCCTTGTAAATTTTAGTCCCACATCGGAAATGCCCATGAGTTATCTCAACATATATACTTGCGTGTGTGTTGTGAGAGATGCACATGGGGTGGTGACCCTAAGGAGGGAACCATGTGGGTAATTTTACAAGGAGGTAAGAATAAGGCTCCAAGGATTAAGCATTAATGCTTTTGTCATTCTCTAGGATTAATTCTATTTGGAGCTAAGCCCCAAAGGGGCTTAGCGACTCGGACTCGGACTCGGGCTCATGGGCTCATGAGGCGTAATGTGGCATTTTGTCGGTGCATTTTGCACTTAGCACGTCAGCAGTCATGCGGTCTTTATGCGGCTCATATGCGGCCATGCGGTCTTATACGGCATGCGGCTCATATGCGGCTCATGCGGCCATGCGGCACATGCGGTTCATGCGGCTCATACGGCTCATGCGGCACATGCAGCACATACGGCACATGCGGTCCATGCGGTCCATGCGGCTCATGCGGCCCATGCGGCTAATGCGGTCCATGCGGTCCATAAGGCCATTAGGTTCATGCGGCCAGGCTGCTGCTGCTGCCGCATGGAGGGATCCGCTGACTGTGCAGATTATAAATCAGTTATGGAAAGGCTGAATCAATGCGATTAAATCAGATCCTATCTTTGTGGGATTTGAATTAATTCAGATCCTATCTTTGTGGGATTTGAATTAATTTCGTGGGATTTGAATTTAATCTCGTTGCTATCTTTGGGATTTGATTCAATCTTTCCATAACTGAAGGGGCGGCTAGGGTTTCCACCCTCTCTCTAAATAGTCTCTTCTGGCCTCTTTGTGATTACTACGAAAATTACAAGTCAGAAAAGGAGAAAGAGAGAGAGAGTTGCTGCCGCCATTGCAAGTCCATCCGAGGAGTCAGAACAGAGGTGACTTCGAGCGTTCCATAAGTTCTTCAAACTTGCTGGTTCCTGGAAGCAGATCGTGTAGGACGAATCTTGCTGATGGAAGAGGAGTCATCGTTTGTCTGTACGTGGACGACATGCTAATCCTAGGTACGGATATAGGCTGTGTCACAGAGACAAAGGAGTTCCTCTCAACCAAGTTCAGTATGAAGGACTTGGGGGATGTAGATGTTATCTTGGGCATAAAGATCTTCCGGACAGACACTGGAGTAGCGCTGTCACAATCTCACTATATTGAGAAGATGCTCACACGCTATGGGTATAAGGATCTTCCAGGGATCGATACGCCATACAGGTGTGATCAGAAGCTGAAGCCAAATTCAAAGGAAAGCGTCAGGCAGCTGGAGTATTCTAACGTTATCGGAAGTTTGATGTACGCAAACACTGCCACAAGGCCTGACATAGCTTTCGCCGTGGGAATACTGAGTCGGTTCACAAGCAACCCAGGGGTTGAGCACTGGAAAGCTGTGAAGCGGGTGATGAGATACTTCAAGAAAACTCAGACATATGTACTGCACTACAACGGGTATCCGACAGTAGTGGAAGGCTTCAGTGATGCTAGCTGGTGTTCAGAGGTAGAAAGCGAGAGATCTACAGGTGGATATGTTTTTCTTGGGTGGAGCTGCTATATTGTGGAAGTCGAAGAAGCAGACTATACTTTCTCGTTCCTCCATGGAATCTGAATTCTATGCACTTGAAACTGCAGCAGATAAAGCAGAATGGCTTTGGAAGCTCTGTATGATTCCAGTGGTTGGGGCTCAGATACCGACGATACCGATATACTGTGACAACCAGGCGACTGCGATAGTGGCATCAAATGACCTCTTCAACGGGAAGAAGAGGACTGTACGGTTGAAGCACAGGGCAGTACACGATCTTATCAAAAGAGGTGTAATTGTAGTGGTTGATGTTCGGAGTCAGGAGAACCTGGCAGATCCGTTCACAAAGGGCCTCAAGTGCCAGTTCGTCGATGACACAGCTTGTAAAATGGGCTTGAAGGCATTCTGATAGTGTCTTTGTAATCCTACCATAAAGTTTTATGCTATTAGTTTAAAGAGAAATCTACTAGGCATCTAACTTTTGGTTCAAAGGAGGATCACTGACTGGGAAACTATCAGGTAACAGTGGGTACTTATTCTCTGGAACATGGAAGGGATACGGACCTATAACCACTGTTGTCTACTATGTATTTTTCTGCAGAAAAAATAGATCCTGTGGAAGGTTGGCTTAAACGCCTTAATGAGTTCTCAGGCAGAGTGAATGCCTGGTGTGCTTTACAGGAAGCACGGTAGAGCAGCACTACAAGGAGTGAAACTCCATGCTACAGTGGGGTGACTCCACCATGAGGTTCCCAGGTAGGGGTAATGCCTCGGCTTTGCAAGCCAAGTCACAGCGGCGTAGCACCGCAAATAGGCAGGTAACCTAATGCTGTATGACGTAATTAAAGAGTTGTAGACAGCACTACAAAGGGGAGGATGGCCCCATGTTATAGTGGCACACCACGATGAGGTACCCAGGTAGGGGTAAAGCCTTGGCATTGCAAGCCATGTCGTTGCGGCGTAACACCGCAAGGAAGCCTTAGGCTTCATGCTGGGTAGTTTGGCACTAAAGAGGCTTGTGACCTCATGCTACAGTAGTATGACACTACGATGAGGTTCCCAGGTAGGGATAATGCCTCGGCTTCAGGCCATGTCATAGCGGTGTAGCACCGCAAGGAAGCGCAAGGCTTCATGCCATATCTCTTTAATAAAGAACTCACCTATAGTGTATGGAAAGAGATATCAGGCCGTTCTTAAGGGTAAACTTGTAGACGCCCAAAATTTATACTGAAACCAGGCTGGCACAGGGCCTTTAATGTGCAGCCAGAAGCAATAACTACACTTTGTGAGTGGGAGGAATTACAATTGTGGTGCAGAATTCAAGGCATAGTCAATTCTTGTATCACATTATTATTTAACCCATGCTGGAAGATTCAAGTCGTCAGCGACATCTATCCTAATGCAAAATGGACAGTTACTGTGGGAAACGCTCAACCCTGGACACATATATATGTTGTGATATGTGGGGGATTGTTGGTGCTTTCTATACATGGAGAGAGCTTGCTCTCAACATGCCTTGTAAATTTTAGTCCCACATCGGAAATGTACCATGAGTTATCTCAACATATATACTTGGGTGTGTGTTGAGAGATGCACATGGGGTGGTGACCCTAAGGAGGGAACCATGGGGTGATTTTACAAGGAGGTAAGAATAAGGCTCCAAGGATTAAGCATTAATGCTTTTGTCATTCTCTTGGATTAATTCCATTTGGAGCTAAGCCCCAAAGGGGCTTAGCTACTCGGACTCGGACTCGGACTCGGACTCGGACTCGGGCTCATGGGCTCATGAGGCGTAATATGGCACTTTGTTGGCGCACTTTGCACTTAGCACGTCAGCAGTCATACGGTCTTTATGCGGCTCATATACGGCCATGCGGTCTTATGCGGCATGCGGCTCATATGCGGCCTCATGCAGCTCATGCGGCCATGCGGCACATGCGGCTCATGCAGCTCATACGACACATGCGGTCCATGCGGTCCATGCGGCTCATGCGGCCCATGCGGTCCATGCGGTCCATGTGGCTCATACGGTCCATACGGCTTATGCGGTCCATGCGGCCATTAGGCTCATGCGGCTAGGCTGCTGCTGCTGCCGCATGGAGGGATCCACTGACTGTGCAGATTACAAATCAGTTATGGAAAGGCTGAATCAATGCGATTAAATCAGATCCTATCTTTGTGGGATTTGAATTAATTCAGATCCTATCTTTATGGGATTTGAATTAATTTCGTGGGATTTGAATTAAATCTCGTTGCTATCTTTTGGGATTTGATTCAATCTTTCCATAACTGAAGAGGCGGCTAGGGTTTCCACCCTCTCTATAAATACTCTCTTCTGGCCTCCTTTGTGACTACTACAAAAATTACAAGTCAGAAAAGGAGAAAGAGAGAGAGAGAGAGAGTGTTGCTGCCGCCATTGTAAGTCCATCCGAGGAGTCAGAACCGAGGTGACTTCGAGCGTTCCACAAGTTCTTCAAACTTGCTGGTTCCTGGAAGCAGATCGTGTGGGGCGAATCTTGCTTTGAGCAACGGTGTTTTGACACCCCAGCAACTGTTCTTCATAATCTTCCTCCAGATTATTGTAACTCATTCTGTCCCAATTGCAACACGTTTGCAAGGAAGAACGAGAGATTCTCTTCTCTATTTCCCTCCTTCAGATTGTAATTTGGCTATTTGTTTTATTGTACCATCGTAGATCTTGAGTTTGATCACTGTAAAGTTTTTGTGTGACATCTCAGATCTCGATTGTATCAGTTTTTCCATCTTTGATCAAGCCCCGGGACTAACAATCATCTTCCCCACTTGTCTAGTTTCCTTATGTCAGCTGATCGATGTTGATCTGGTTCTCTTTGTAATGGAATTTTTTATGGTTCTTCCATAGGACCCAAACAATGACGACCACAACAATCCGATGACCGTGTGTAGAATCACCACATATGAGCAGCAGGTCAGCAATCCCCTCGGTCGAATTCAAGCACACGACGACCGAAGCAAGACCAAACCTGCGAAGCCAACTCTCCCTCGGCAAGAATGTGACCTGCGTATTCAACCTAATGGCGTTCACAATAGTGACATGACGAAGCAAAACTGAAGCCAAAAGTCGTTAAGACGTCGTCCGTCGGAATCCTATTTTCTCCCTCCAGATTTGGATGGCCCACTTCAGCGGTATACATCTGATCCAGAAATCATCCAATCTCTGTACGACGAGGCTAGGTGATCGAGCCAGCACCCTAGCAGACTCCATCGAGAACGTGCCAAGGGTGGACCAGTACACCTCGTCCGATGCGTCCCCGAGCTGGACCCCCGCGTCTGCAATAAGTTGCCGCCCCGGCCACCCCAATAACTCCTCTGCATGTCTCTAGTTCCACCTGCCGGAGATGCTACCCAGGTCCTGAATCCTGCTAAGCGCGGGACGATAGAAACCGGACGCCGCAGACCCTCCCCCCTCCAGTTCTCCCACAAGATGTTCAACTCCTGTAAACCCCCTAAATTTTATTACGATTTTTTTTAAATTTGGTATCAAATTTTTTTTTCGTAATTTTACGTCGCGTACAAGTTCACATTTTTCGTATTTGTACGTAGCGTACAAAATTGCGAGATGGTATATATTTTTATATACAAATATTTTATTAAAAGAATTCTTCGAATAGAAAATAAGTATTTTATTTTTATTTATTGTGTCGCGTCGAGATTGCCAGACCTTTATTGTTTATTTATTTATAAAGAAGGCAATTTTATTTTATGATACAAATGATAATTTAGAAAAACTATTGCTTATGTCAAAATAGACTACTTGTGTGCGAGCGACATAAAATTTATTTCATTGTCCACTTTGATTTTTTTTTCGAAAACTAATTGTTTTGTTTATTTATAAAAATGTATTCCAAATATTTAAAGTTTATTGTGAATTTCAAAATTTATTAATAATTTTTATTATTTATAAAAAGTAATTTTTAAATTTTTTAATTTAATATTTTATTAATTATGATGATTTAAATTGGAAAAGATTATATTGGCTTTATTTTAAAATAGCTTTAAATTAAAAATAAAGTCTATCTAGATTGATTCAGGATTTGATAAATTATTTTAAATCAAATATGTAATTATCTATGGGAGGATTTAAACCTTCATAGTTCTTATATATCTAGGAGTCCACCTCCTATATGAGGAAAGGCCCCTTCCTCTCTTTTTTTCCATAAAAATTCACAAACCCAAATTTCCATCCAAGTGTCGGGCATCGTGTCTGTGTCGCCTTTCCCTTCCACTATATTATCTATATAATTACAATTCTTTCCGACCCCGTGTCCGATAAACCCAAACACGAATCTAGTATACAGACCCCCTTTCATGTCGGACACATCCCGACACGATGATCTAAACCCTAACCCTAAGCTAATCCCACGCTACCCTAACATCGGCCAACTGTCCGCCCCATCTCTGCCGCCCGGCGCCCCTATCCTGGCGTTCCTTGCCCCCGACCACCAATCAACCACATCCTCCGTAGTCGCCAGCCTACGCCCTCACATCCCGACCACCACCACTTTCCTTCCAACGTCATCGTCACCGACAACCACGACGTACCACAACCCACTGCCAGAACCCCCATCACAGCCAGTGAACCACCACCACCGCAACCCTTTGTCACCACCACAGTCCGGCCACACCCCCTACCAGCAACATACCGTCGGCTCCACCTAAACCCCCAAAATTCGTCAACCACCGCCACAAACAGAAAACACAAAACCACAATCATCCCGTCGTCGTCATCATCATCACCACCACACCCATGGACATCCGCCTACCCGGTGTAGTGCCCCGTCCCTACATCATGTCCCGTTTTCCGTCCACGGGGTGTGCGTGAAAGGAATATTATCGCCATCGAATCGATCGGAACCGATAGGTCAGGATCGAGCGAATCGGTCGAACGGGAGCGGTTGAAGTAAGATCCATTCCGCGTTATGGAATGGCTTCTTCAGAACCAAGTCCCATATTCAGCGGATTGCGCCTCAAGGATTGACTCTGCGACTGAGTCGGATGAGATCTTCCGTTGCTCTTTTTTCACGCCGCTTGCGTTGGTTTTGGGCTTTGGTTTTTGGATGCATTTTCGTGAATATTTTCGATGGTTTCATGGCTTGCATTTCGAAACTCGCATTTTCTATCAAACTTTTGAATAATACAGTGTTCTAATCGGTTGCTTGTCCGATTTTAGGTAATTGCGTAGGCGAAGTCTAGTGCGACCAACAAGTTCTCTCGCCTCAAGCAAAACTCAAGGTAAGTGGCTAACCCTTCTTCCCTCGACCCTCTTCTCCAATACATTATCAATACTAGACATGTGTTAGGCTAGATGTAATTCTACAGCTACAAATGATATCCCAATAAACGGTTACACGACGTCTCACGTACACAAACTATAAAACTGCTTGTCATATAATTTTATCGTGCTTACAATTACCATATTATATAGAACCGTGCTAAGAAAAGACGAATCGATTAAATGAATGTCGCAACAATACCATAAAGATGTGCCTTGAAATAACGGTTAACTTAGCACGGTCATGGACAACTTGTCGACAAGGACGATTGTTTCTTCGAACGGTATTTCGAGGCTACGGGACCGTTCCAGCCTAGGAAGAAACACGGATAACTATGCCGGATGCATGCTACGGTAGGCAGTGGCTTTCAACGGGGCTCGCTACCTATGCTGAAGGACCTCTGTCTTACCAAGCTATATGTCCAGGATGGCTTGTCATGCCAGTGACCATCACAAATGCACTCTGTTATATTTTCTTATTATCAATATGACAGGAAAGAACATGGTAAGTTTACGTCGCAACGACATGCTCTGCAGGGGGTAAGACATATCATCGTTATACTATTCTACCTTCAAATATTGGTTTGAATTGACTAGGATGTCTAGAAAGTTCGCTAAACCTTTGCATGCACGTTCACTTAAGTTCTTCAACAAATGAGAGCACGAGATTTAAATTGCCATACAATAGTACAAAGTGTAATGTACTGACCCTCGCTCTCAACAGGTACCCAGATCCAGATAGCGTGCTAAGGGAATTAAGGCGATGCTCATTTCTTTTAAAGCCTTGCTAGCGCGAAGGCTAACTAAACAACATTTGAAGACTCTAATTCAATTGCATCATGCAGCACCAAATCTAACCGATCCTTGTGCAAGCGCAACTTAGGCTTGCATGACATCACGTCTGGGGGACGACTATCGATTCTACCGAATCGAGGGCGTGACATAATGGTATCAGAACATGACTTTACGTCCTTTGACCTTCCGTTCTAAGACTCGAACTCTTGATTCCGTATAGATGAGATAAGTCGTTCCATACGAGTGTCCGTAATACGTTTTGTGACTAATGTATTTTGCCTTCAAAAATCCTAAAAGGCACGGTGGTGAACGTGGTGGCAAACGAAGAAAGCGCTTCGAGCGGCTCGAGTAGCTCGAGGCCCGGACCCTCTAATGATGCCATGGAACGGATGTTGCGTATTCTAGAAACTCAACAACGATAAGCTGAGGAGAATCAACGCCAGAATGAGCATCATCGATGGCTGACGGAGGCACGCCAGACTCAGTTTGAGGCCCGATTCGATGCACATTCAAGTTACAGCAGAAGCAGCTTGATACTCTTCAGCAGATCATTCAGACAGTTATGGCCAACAACAACTCTGCGACAACCCAATCCATAGCCGAGCCTGCGGCAAGAAAAATTGAAGTCGAACCGGAGGTACCCGAGCGTCTACCTGCAGCACCGAAAAGTCTCAACTTTGAGGTGTCAAAATTCAACAAAAGTTTCCGCACTCCCTTCAGCGGTACTGAAGACCCTTCCGTGGCGATCGATTGGTTAGAGGTGTTAGAAGATAACTTTGAACTTCTGGGCATTGAAGAGTCCAAGAAAGTCGCCTGCGCTCAGTTGTAACTCAGATTGAACGCGCACGACTGGTGGGCCGTACAAAAGCGAGCAATCTGAGGTTATGATGAGACTACGGCGATTCCTTGGGCCACCTTTCGAAAGGCATTCGAGATCGAATACCTCTCTGCCGCCGTTTGACAAAAAAAGGAAAATGAATTTATGCAGCTAAGCAAGGGAATATGACGGTGCGGCACTACGCAGCAGAGTTCAACAAGTTAGCAAAATTTGCTAGAGCTTTTCTGCCCTCCACGCAGAGTCATGCTCGATGGTTCAAAGTGGGTCTACGACCATCTATTTCTGCCCATGTGTCTATTCTAGAATACAAAACGATGGGGAGTCTCTCAACCACACCATCCGCCTTGAACGCCAATACCCTCTAGTTACTACCGGCGCTGTGCATACCTACCATCACAGCATCCTAGCCATATGGGAGGTAACAACATGAACAAACGTTCAAACATTGGGCACCAGAGTGAATATCAGGTACAGAATCAGGGACCTTAATGTACCAAATGCAACCGGAACGGACATCTTGCCGTCAACTGTAAAGTTCATAATGGCGGGTGTTTCATCTGCAAAAAATGGGGTCACTATCATGGAGATTGCCGGAACCGAAGAAGAAACTTGAATATGCCTCAGCATCAACAACACCGTCCGGGGAACCAGGGTCCAGCGCCTCGAGCCCATCAACCCGCACCGTAAAATGGCCTAGACCGTCGCCCCAATGCCCAGGACCGCGTCTACACCATGTCTCGAGATGATGTGCTTGCATCAGATACGGTAGTGATAGGTATACTAAATTTTAATAATGTGCCTGCTCATCTGCTATTTGATTCAAGTGCTCGCATAGTTTTATATTGGTGGATTTTGCCGTCGAGTACAAATTTTCTATAACATCATTAGATCTCGCGCCTTAGCATAAATACACCTTCGGGCACACCACTACTAACGAATTTAGCCTACGATGGCAGAATTATCTGTATCGGCGGTCAAAAGGTCGGTCTTGACGTGATAGTTCTAGATATGAAGGACTATGACATTCTGGGAATAGATTGGATCGCCCTTGCAATGCCACCATTGACTGCGTAGGAAAGAAGGTCACCTTCCGCATACCTGGAGTGCCCGAATTCTGCTACTCGTGTGGTGAAGCATCGTCGACGTGTGGTGATTTTGGTAATTTCTGCTCGAAGGATGTTGCATTCAGGATGCGAAGGCTACTGGCGTCCGTTCATGACACGCGATTGGATGGTGCAAACGTAAGTCAGGCCGACGTTGTAGCAGAATTCCCCGATATGTTAGTGGGAATTCTTCCAATAACATATGTCATGAACAAGCTTGATAAAGATTTGGGCTTGCAAAAACTAGGCTATATTAGCATCATTAGTCTAGATAGTAAAAATATAGACACGAGATTAAGATTGAAATAAAGAACAATTATGAATAGTCTAAGAGTCATAAGGATCTAAGTCTTGTTTATTCCTATACCATCATTCTATGGTTTTATTTACCAAGGCTTGGTTGACCAAATGAGTTAAATTCCTCTAGTCTCTATGGTCTAGTTAATACTATTTGTATTCCCTTAATGATCAAGGGTGTGTCAAGTCGTGGGGTATTCTACCCAACTTAAAGAATTAAGCTAAGGGTGATTGGGACATCTAACTTAGTAGGGTCAATCTCTAGCAAGCACGAAGGAAAGATAAGAATAGGGATGGAAGGAAGGAAGCAAGCAAGATGCAATTGATGAGTCAAACGGTAGATAAATTCAAGGAAAGAGGTCAAGTATGTGGATGAGATCCTAGACTTCTAATCCTATACGCAGGCTTGCTTGGTACGGTAAAGTAGCCAAACAATTTATCTTGACCTGCATGGGCCACCACAAAACATGTAACGCCCCAGTCCCAAATACGTAGGACTAGGAAACGTAGACATGCCAGCTGTATTCATACGAAGTACATAGGCCTCATATGGATACATAAGCTGTAAAATGCAGTAGAACCACAACTAATCTCATCCACGCAAAATAAATGAATAAAAGACATCATATAAGATAATAAATTTTTCTTGATACAATATGTTGGGCGGAGACAAATCCACTACCAACAAAATAAGGAAAAGTACATAGAAAATAAAATGAGTGGCGAGCGAAGCGAAGACGATCCAAATGCAATCATCCTCGAAGAAATGGCGATGAACACGGCTAGAGCTAGAATACCTGCGAAAGATAATAGCACGCACCTGAAGAGATAACCAGGTCCTCAGAGGGACGTAACAAGACACATAATATCATGCCATATAAACTGAATAAATATTGCTCAAATAAATAAGTCAATTGAATTTATAACATGGTCCAATACGCACCTACTGAACGAGCGTACCATCCCCCCAACCAAACAATGACAGGAGATGGTAAACTAATTCACGGTGACGTATCTTTCCATGCTAAGAATCCAATATGGCATCCGGACCCCAACAAGGTTCAATACCTTCTCATCGAAGTAGTAAGTCACACCTACAACCAAACAAGGACAAGATGTGACGAACTAATCCGCGACAAGTTATTGTTCCAAGCCACGGTCAGATACAAGTACCCAAACCAAAAGTACTCGTACCTAACGGATAAAGGTGCCTATCTGTTCTAAGTGAAATATAGTTAAGAATAATCCTTCCTACGCATGGGCCCTAGCTAAATAGGATCGACATAGTCCCCCTTGGGGCACTAGAGGCCCAATCAATAAAAGTATGGCGTTCCGCAGAATCGTCAGTGGCCGTCAGTAATCTTAGTTAAGCTGACCCACGTCTTCGGCGGAGCTCACGGGTTACAAAAGGGAAAGTACATCGAAACCCCTACGCTAAGGAATTGTCCTCCTCGTCCAATGCCTACTGTGTTGTATCCACAACACAAAACCACTATAACCGCTAAGTCAAACTAGCATGTAATCTCTATTAGCGGTTATTCCTATCGCACGGCTTGTACGTACTGGTAGCCAGCCAATCACGTATTTTCATGTTCTACATGCGACACACAACTTCGTGTTACAACGTGTCAAGGCCAATGAATGCAACACACAAGGTGGTCCCTTAATTCTATGTTTAATGTGTAAGAAAAATAATACATAGCAGGAATTACAAATGAACTGTAAGTTCTAACAGTTATGCCATGTATCACAGTTTATTTTGCATAAAGAAAATAAATAATGCATGAAATATGAGCTAAAATAAATAAAGAGCAAATGGCAAGGTGTCTTGCCTGGTAGGACGCCCGGTGTACTGCAATGATCACTGTGGCATGTACTGCGACTTCGGTGCAACAACTATACAAGGAGACCTCTGATGGTGGCACGACAGTTCCATTGGGTCCAGAAGGGTCAATTTTGTTGGGGTTGACATAAGGTAGACTTGAATTGGCGAGGGAACATGAATAATGGGATTGGTTATGGACAGGAGGAGATTCAAAAAAAAAAGAATAATAATTATATGATTTTAGAAAAATAATTTATAATACTTGAAATATAATATTTATTAGTCAAAATATGCTTACAAATAAATATCAAAAAATCAAAAAGTCGATTTAAGGCAAACTGTAAGTTTTGTCAAATAATATTTTTGGTAAATCTATCTTTGAAAATAGTGGAAGAAATAATATTTTACAAAATCCTAAAATAATAATATTAGCCACTAATAATTTTAATAGTATCAACAAGAATATTCATAATAAAGATAATTGAACAATAATATTATAAATTATCATTTATAATCACCAGCCGGATATACTGGAAGAAAACCAAGAAATCAAGTAATAATGATAATAATAATTATGAGTAATACTAATGGTGTATATATAATTACAAAATAGAAAATAATAATAATGATGATAATGATAATAATAATGATAATAAATAATAACAAAAATAAAATTTTTAATGAATGTAAAATGGGACAAAACCAAGGCAAAATTGTATCTAAAAGTAATGCATATTGTATAACAAAAGTTATACAGAATAAAAAAATTTAAATAATAATAACAATATAAAAAATAAAAAACACAACACTACAGTGCTTATTTCTCCTCAACCGAAGAGAGATGAACCACATATTAGAAGAGGGGAAAAAGGAAAGGGAAGGGGATTGGTGAGAGCAGAGTGGGTGAGGAATTAATCGAGAGGGGGAGAGCTGACCCGAGCGGGGCGGTGCGGGAAATACCATGGCGGAGAGGAAAGGGTATGTGGCGGAGAAGAGAATGGCCGAGGTGGGCGACGCGGACCGGGGTGATGGCGAGCGCGGTTGGACGCGGCGGTGGCCAAGGGCGACGGTCTAGGCTCGGCTGAGATGCGTGCGGCGCTGCCTCGTCGAGTCCGGCGAGGAGTTTGGGAATGACCGGCGGTAGAGGAGGAAATCAGTGGGAGAGGCGAGAGGCGGCGGAGGTCTGGAAGGGGGCGGCGGTCCGGCGCAGTTTTTGACACGGCCGGAGGTCTTGGCTCTCAGCGAGGATGGCGGATGTCGGGGTGGTGCTGGCGTCGACGGAGGTAAGCTTAGGTTAGGGTTTTCTTTTTCCTTGTTCTTGGTGGTGGTGGGTTGGTGACGGGGTCCGGGGGTTGGTGTCGGAGGTGGTTGATGGCGGTGGGGTGGCGGAGTGCGGACAGGGCATGGCTGAGTCTGAACAGGGTTTGGTCGGTTGGTGAACCCGACGTTTGTCGAGTTGGCTGGGAATGGCCGGGACGGAGATTGCGGTGGCATCGGGTGTCTGACGTGGAGATGACGGCTATGGGGAGGAGGCTGTGGTTAGGTTAGGATTAGGGATAGCTGTAATTGGTGTCGTCGTGTCCGGGTGTCGGACAAGACAAGGGGCATTGGGATTAGGGTTAGAGGATTTGGGTTGCTATGTCGGAGTTGTCGACATAAAGAACTAAATAATGTATTTGTAAAGATGGAATAAGAGTTGGACGGGGAACACGGACACGATGCACGCACGTTAAATATTTGTGGAATAAATTATTGTGGATGAATAATGAATTGGAGGAGTACCTGCCTATTTATAGAATGTGGGAATTCCCAATTAGATAAGAACTAGAAATATTTAAAACCCAAGTAGATAATTCATAATTTAATTTAAAATCAAATCCAAATCTAAATGTAAATCTAATTTAAATCAAATTAAATTTTAGTTTAAAATCAATGTGATAAATCAAATTTCAAATGTTTCACTATTTAAATAAATCCATAAATTCAAATCAAGATTTAAATCGCCACAAAAATTTTGAAATATATTTTCCAAAATACCAATAATAATTTTGAAAATAATAAATATTTTTAAATATCTATTTTGAATAATAAAATATTAATATTAATAAATCTCGAAAATTACATTTTTATTAAAAATAGACTAATAAATAATTACGAAATATATGTATGCACAAATAATGTATACATGATTATGCTTTTTCTAGTATACAATAAAATATTATTTATGATTAATAAGGCTTTATAAAAAAATAACAAACTTAAAAATGTTGGAACGATAATAAAATAATTATTATGTATATTATTTTGAAACTATAAAAATAGAAAAATAATATTTTAAAAAATATGTACGCTTGCACATAATCGCACTCGTCGAGCAATTTCAAAAATTTAAATTTTCGTACGCGACGTACAATACGACTACGCGACGTACAATAATAAAATTTTAATTCAGTATCAAAATTGATAAAAATATAGTAGAAATTTAGGGGTTTTACACCCCCCGATCGAGTAATCGAATTCACCATCGATACGTTCTCTGATACCCGACCGATCTCAAAAGCTCCGTACAGAATGGCTCTTACTGAATTGAAAGGGCATAAGGTACAACTACAGGAATTACTTGACAAAGGGTTCATCTGTCCAAGTGTCTCGCCGTGGGGTGCACCTGTGCTATTTGTCAAAAAGAAGGATGAATCGAAGCGGCTCTGCATGGATTATCATAAATTGAATAAGGCCACCATCCAGAAAAAATATCCCCTGTCCCGCATCGACGATTTGTTTGATCAGCACCAAGGTGCCACGATGTTTTTGAGGATTGATCTTCGATCGGGTTATCACCAGCTCAAAGTCAAGCCCGAGGATGTGTCGAAGTCTGCCTTCCGCACTCGTTACGGCTACTACGAGTTCTTGGTGATGCTATTTGGCCTGACGAATGCTCATGCCGCCTTCATGGATCTAATGAATCGGGTGTTCCGCCCGTTCATCGACAAATTTGTAGTAGTCTTCATAGACGACATTCTCGTCTACTCGAAGGATCGGACGCAACATAGAGAACATCTGCAGACTGAACTCCAAACCCTCCAAAAAAATCAGTTGTATGTAAAAAGGAGCAACTGTAAATTCTGGCTGAAAAGCGTTGTCACGACCCGCACCCAAGAGTAAGGGCACGAGACGTAGGTACGTCCAGCCTACGCCGCAGTGTCGGCGGTAGTAGAACGTTGTCCTAGGTCAACATACATCTAACAATATAACTCTAAACAGTTTAGACTCCCCGAATGGGGGTGACATAGCAGTAAATAAACTCAATCACAACTAAGGAAGAGATAGCACGATATGATATAGAACTCAAGGAAATACAGATGATAAAGTAGTCTAAGATAACATCCCAGCATAATCCAGAGTACAAACTCAGCTACAGGATATGAAAGAATATATACAACTCAGAACATCCGAACAGAAGTAAAGTCTAGCTAAACAGTCTCATGACAACATAAAATAAGATAAGCCTAACTAAACTAGTCTAGGCAATGGGGGTGATGTCCTCAGCTAGAGCTGGGTCCTCCTGAGAGTCCAGCTCGCAAGTGTCGTCTAGGGCTGCCCCGTAGAAGGTATCCACACAGGCCTCCTCCTCGTCCTCTGTAATATTTTCAACAGGTCTAGTCAGGACAGGAGCGAGTACAATACATCTCAACAGTTTATAGCAGGTTAGAAAATATAATCATGCAGTAAAGTAAGATACAAGTACTGAAAGAAGTGCAGTATGTAAACAGAGAGAGAACTGTAATAGAAATATCTACTATAAATAGAGACTAACAGTGGCTAGTGAGTCAGAGTACAATATATACAAGTAAATGGCATAGGAGATTCTGATGCTACACTACTTGGATAGTATTCACATGTCTAATTCTACTCCCCCGTACCCCCAATCAATACACAAGGATCCAACTAGGTTATGTTATGATTCCATACAAAGGCCCCCGAAGGGTGATACATGGATGTCTCATAAATGGGGATTCTAGGAGATTCTAGGATGCCCAGTAAATGGGATAAGGATTCTAGGAGACTCTGTGATCATAAGAGTATATGTCACAAGTGATCAAAGAACCAATGAAGCATAGTGATACGCCAAGAAGTGAAACGCACAGAACATGTAGTACCCGATGCTCCCTAAGGATAACATCTCAAGAAGGGATCCATATAGTACCAATCCGTGTTACCAACGTGACAGTAACAAGTAATTTAATGCAGGAAATAATTCTAAGCTGGATATAAAATGATCAGAGAATGTACTCGCATGGTATCTGAGTGTCCAATATGAAAGTACTATCCGAGGAGTGGTGTCTGGCTCCTAATCAGAACAGCACAAGTCACAACAAGTCTAAAATGATAACAAGATGTAATTCAATGCATTCTAAATGAATCTAGGTCAATCTAGGCCAAAGTCAACTCTTGGTCAACTCTGGTCAACCCTAGAAGTCAAACTTGGTCAACTATGGTCAAACTAGGTCTAACAAGTCTAAACTAGGTCAAACTAGCCTATACTAGTCTACATTAGTCTATACTAGGTCAATCAACCTACACTAGCTAGTACACAACACTACTAGGCTACCCAGACCAACTACACATGTTAGTTGGCATTCACACATACCCTTAGACAATGAGCCATAGCTATAGGCTATAGGCTACCTAATGTAGGCATCACATGGTTATATATATAGATACACATTTATATTGCATTCCTACATATTACATATATATGTACATTACATAGGTTATATTTGCAATTATTAGGAAACATCACATATATATATAATACATAAAATTAAAAAAAATAAAATATATATAGGCTCAACATATATACATATAGGTATACATTACATATATTATATATGTATACATACTATACATAAACCTACATTTAAGAAGACTAGGAAATATATATATATAGAGAGAGAGAGAGTATATGTGTGTGTGTGTAGAGACTGAAAGAGTGCAAGAGTGTGTGTGTAACCTGGACAATGAGGTGAGTGTGTGTAAAATAGTGTGTCAAGGAACCATGTGTGTGTGTGTAAGAGAGGCAATGTGTGTATAGGTAAGGGAGGGTGATGTGGGATATGTGTGTGTGGTGTGTGACTGTGAGTGAGTAATGAGTGTTTTAGAGAAATGCATAGTGGTGTATAGTGAGGGTAAGTGAAATATGTCAATCCTGGAAATAGAATAGCAGGAAGGAAGAAAACCAACTCACAAAATCAGAAAACTAAAACTATTTTTCCAGTTTACACAACAGTCCTCATTGACAGTTTTTAAACCTAATATTCAAAGCTCCAAATCGAAACCAATTCACAACGAAACATGCTCAAATTCCAACCACAGTTAGTTCAAGTATAGGAGAATAAATTTAGGGACTTAAACCAACATTTTAATATAATTAAATAGGTTTAAACAACTGTCCAAAATCAATTTTGAAAACTGGAATTCCACATAAATTACATGTATCAGTTATTGGGGGTAAATGAGGATTGATCAATCAAATCGAGCTAAAATGTAAAAACAGAGGTTGGTAATACACAAACACATTATACACGTGTCAAACAATATATTCGTGTCCACCAAAGTGGACACAAACGTGTCCAATCGAGTAACACCTAAAACAGTGCAAAACTGGCACTGTTCAGTGCACTGCGTCGTGCACGTGTGCCCGCGTGTCGTGCACACGACACAGTCCAACCTAGGACTCGTGCACACCAACCTAGGTAGACCATCTATAGGGCTACCCAATAGGCTAGCTAACCCGTGTCCAAGTCGTGTCAGTGAGTGACATGAAGCCCATATCAGTGTCAAGAAATTCCTGACTGCACTGTCAGTCCCGACTAGTGCAACGAGGATAACTCTCTCGATACGCCACGTGGGCCCCTGAAACTTGACACGTGGCGTTTCAGTGAGTGCCCCAAGGGGTGTGTCAAAACTCGTGTCAAGTGGTCGAGTATTGTGTCCTGTGGAGCCCCCGCACAGCAGGACACGCACACAGCCCCGCAGCGCGCGCACCCGCGTGTGCACGTGTCGAATCCGACACGATGCGACATAGGGACACCCCAGACCAAAGGAAAAGTGTAAGCGACAACAAAAACTAATTTCCTATTCAAATAGATTTCGAAAATAACACAAAAAGTTTCTTTGTGGCATTTTCACAAACACCTACACTATAGGACTGATACGTGTCCATATAGGACACGAAATGGACTCAAATTCTAGGGTTTCCTATTCCTACAGTTAGCTTAGGACTAGGGCTCCCTAGATATGTATAAAAAACTAGAATTTCTTGGTGTAAATAGAAAGTTACCTCTATGTATCAAAATCCCCAAAAAGCTCTAAAGAGAGATGTTCCTCTTGATGGTCAAACTCCTCCAAATTGATTTGAATCTGAGAATAAAATATAACAACAGCAAGAATACTAAAATTAAAACCTATTGCAATTTTTTTGGGAGAAAAAAGAGCTAAAATGGAATTTCTAGGAATTTTTGAAGTTGGGACAGTACCTCTTTCTGAAGCTTGTTCTTCCTTAGAGGCTAGCCCTAATTTCTAAGAGAATATTTATAAGGAAGGATCACAAGGATGGGTTAAGTGGCTGGACAAAAATGTTATGGTTAGGGTTGGGCACTTGGCTAATGGGCTTTGGGCTTAGTCATAAAACAATGACTTAAAAATCACAAGTCATGACTTGTGGTCAAAATCTTTCCATTCAAATCTCAATATTCCTAATTGTTTTCACTAACTAGAGTATGGTTAACTTAACTTAACCTAGGGTCTCATATCTAACCAAGTCCAACTCAACTAGGGTTAGGTCACAAAGTCAAAGCTAGTCAAGGTCAACCTAGTCAACCCTCATTCAACAATTCCAAAATTTTCTAAAAATTTCCATAAATTCTAATAAATTCAAATTACCCAAAAAATGTCAAAAATACCCTCAAACTAGAAATGTGGTAGTGACCAATCTACCCTCCTTAAAAGAATTTTGTCTTCGAAATTGAAAGGCAAAATGCAACTAATGAGAAGGATAGAAAGTATACCTCACGGTCCAAAAAGATATGGGTAACGCTCGTGCATCTCATCCTCCCGCTCCCAGGTAGACTCTCCTGGAGAATGATGCCTCTATGCGACACGTACTAAGGGTATCACCAGGTTCCTCAGAACCTTCTCCCGTCGATCCAGAATCTCCACTGGCTGCTCTGGATAGCTGAGAGAAGGCCCAACCTCGATCTCTGAATGATCGAGCACATGGCTAGGGTCATCCACGTACCGTCTCAACTGTGATACATGGAATACGTTGTGGACCCCCACTAGCACAGGCGGCAAGTCTAGCTTGTATGCAACATCTTCGACTCTCTCGCTGATAACAAAAGGGCCGATGAAGCGGGCTAAGCTTCCCGCCTCCACCAAAACGTATCGTACCACGAGTTGAAGATATCCTCAAGAAAACCTGGTCTCCGACCTAATCACAAGTAAGGTCTAATTAATAATAAACAAATATGATAAAAAATCACAAACAACAAACCTAAATCTAATCCTACTCTAATCTGTACCTCAAACTCCAACGGCCTCCGGTGGCTATCGGCCCAGTGCCGATGTCTGTCCTGCGCCACGCAAAGTCTGTCCCTGATGAGCTTCACCTTCTCGGCTGTGTCAACAACTATCTCTGGCCCCAGTAAAGCTCGCTCACCTACATCATCCCAAGATAAGGGTGTACGACACCTACGCCCGTACAGAGCCTCGAAAGGTGACATATCAATGCTGGCCTGGAAACTATTGTTGTAAGCGAACTCCACCAAATGAAGATGATCCTCCCAGGAACCTCCAAAGTCCAGGACGCACGTCTGCAGCATATCCTCAAGTGTCTGAATAGTCCGCTCTGACTGTCCGTCCGTCTGGGGGTGGTATGCAGTACTAAAATTGAGCTGAGTACCCAAGCTGGTCTCCAGACTCCTCCAGAAATGGAAAGTAAAGTGACTATCCCGATCTGAGACGATGCTGACCGGAACCCCATGAATCCTGACTATCTGCCGCATACATCTCCGCCAGCCTCTCTGTAGACGTACCCACCTTGAATGGAAAGAAGTGGGCCGATTTGGTCAAAATGTCAATGATGACCCAAATCGCGTTTTCTTCCTGGTGTGCACGGCAAACCTGATACAAAGTCTATATTGATATGCTCCTATTTCTACTCGAGAATGGACAGCGGCTGCAACAATCCATCGGACCTCTGTCTCTCTGCCTTGACCTGCTGACAGATCAAACACCTAGCCACGAAGCGAGCCACCTCCCGCTTCATCCCGGACCACCAAACTTGCTCCCTCAGATCTCGGTACATCTTGTTCGCACCCGGGTGTATAGAGTACTGAGATCTGTGGGCCTCCTGCATAACCTGCTCTCTGAGATCTTTGCTGGACACACATAATCTGGAACCGTGCCTCAAGGTACCATCCTCTGTAAGAGAAAACTCGCCCTCCAGCAATCCTGCTCGGACCTGCTCTCGGAGACACCGCAGAGCAACGTCCTCAAACTGTGCCGACTTGATCCTCTCCACCAAGTTTGACTGAATCTGCATGCCCCACATCTACATCTGTACTCCAGGCACGATCACCTCATTCCCAAGGCTCTCTAAGTCTGCAAGCAAATGCCAATCCATGGTCAAACATATGGCTGTCGGATACCTACTCAAGGCATCGGCAACCACGTTGGCCTTTCCTGGGTGATATTGAAGTAGGATGTCAAAGTCCTTCATCAACTCTAGCCATCTGTGGTGCATCATGTTCAACTCCTTCTGAGTGAACACATACTTTAAGCTCTTGTGATCTGTGAAGATCTCCACCCTCTCACCATACTGATAATGCTTCCACAACTTCAGAGCAAATATCACTGCTGCCAGCTCCAGGTCGTGGGTAGGGTTCTTCTCATGGAGATGTAACTGCCTGGAAGCATAGGTAATCACCTTCCCATGCTGCTACAAGATGCAACCCAGTCCCTTTCCTGAAGCATCACTATAAATAGTGAATCCACCTGATCCTGAAGGCAATGTCAGAATCGGAGCAGTCGTAAGCCGCTTCTTCAACTCATCAAAAGCTGCCTGACACTCCTCTGACCAAATGAACTCAGCATCCTTCCGGGTCAACTGAGTCAACGGTTATGCAACCCGGGAGAAATCCTGCACAAATCTCCGAAAATATCCTGCCAGCCCCAGGAAACTCCTAATCTCTGCAACTGAAGTCGGCGCTGCCCATGCCTCAACTGCTACAATCTTTTTGGCGTCAACTGAGATACCATCTCCAGTCACCACATGCCCCAAAAAGTCCATCCGGTCCAAGAAGAACTCACACTTCAAGAGCTTTCCGTAAAGCTGCTCCTTCCTGAGAGTCTCCAGCACGATCCTCAAATGCTTCTCGTGCTCCTCCTCAGTCTTAGAATATTCCAAAATGTCGTCAATGAACACCACCACAAACTGATCCAGATACTGGTGGAACACCTTGTTCATAAGGTTCATAATACTGCTGGTGCATTAGTTAGCCCAAACGGTATAACCAAAAACTCAAACTGCCCGTACCGCATCCTGAAAGCTGTCTTGGGAATATCCTTCCCCTTTACCTTCACCTGGTGATATCCCGACCTCAGATCAATCTTGGAAAATACTCGAGCTCCGCTCAACTGGTCAAAAAGATCGTCGATCCGCGGCAGTGGGTATTTGTTCTTGATCGTGAGGTTGTTGAGTGCCCTATAGTCAATACACATCCGTACTGACCCATCCTTCTTCGGCACAAACAATACTGGTGCACCCCATGGTGACGAACTCGAGTGAATGAAGCCCTTGTCCTATAGCTCATCCACTTGCTTCTTCAGCTCCACCAGCTCGCTGTTGTTCATCCGATAGACATGCTGAGAGATGGGTTCCGCTTCTGGAACCAAGTCTATCGAGAACTCTATGTCTCTGTCTGGTGACAATCCCGACAACTCCTCTGGGAAAACATCCATATACTCTGCTATCAAGGGGTATGGAATAGCCTGCTCCTCGACCGATACTCAACAGAAGACTCCGCTGCTCTGCTCTGCTCTGCCTGACGTCTGGAGTACTCGAACTCTGGCTCCTCCGACGCTCTGAAGAGAACTCTACCCCCTCTCCAATCAATGCTGGCGTGGTGCCTGCTCAACCAATCCATGCCTAGTACTATATCGTAGTTCGGCAATGGCATTACGAGCAGGCTCACCTCCTACTCACGGCCTTCCAAAACTACTCTCCGACCCTTACAAACATCACTCACGAGGATAATGCCTCCCCCGGTCGTGATCTTGTAAGTCCTAGGAAATAATTCAGCTATGATACCGTGTCTAATCGCAAAAGATACTGATACGAAGCTATGCGAAGCACCGAAATCGAATAATACAAAAGCTGGACTGGAGTCGAAAAGAATCGAACCTGCGATCAGCTCTCCTATCACCTCTGTATCTCCAGCTGCCATGGCGAAAGCTCCTGCTGGCCTCACCTGGCCTGCTGCTGGTGCTGGACGAACCTCTGCTGCTGTGTCGGCAGGGCTGGTCCCCTCTGCTGGCCTGCTGGAGCTCTGACTGCTGCCCCCTGAGCTGCTCGTCCCATGCGGCACTCCCTCATCTGGTGGTCTACCGAACCGCACACCAGACACTGGCCCAGCCTCTTCCGGCACTCATTGAAGACATGTCCAGGCTTCTTGCAGTAGGCACAAGTAACACCCTGTCTCTAACCATGTTGGTGCTGTCTCGGCTGCTGTTGTTGGTAACCTGGCCTCTACAGGATCGGCTGTGGCTGGAACTGCCTCAGCTGCTGCTGTTGAAAGTGGGGCCTCTTGGCCTGGCCCCTGCTGCTGCTGCCCCCAACTGGGTCTCGCCCCCTCTTGAGCCTAAGCTCAAGATCATCCTCTGCCAACAAGGCTCCCCTCAAGATCTCCTCGAAAGTGGCATCCCTGTTGCCCTTGGTCAGGGACTTGATCCTTGACCAGACCCTTTCGGAACCTCTGGGCCTTCGCTGTCTCGCTCAAGCCCTCTACAAACCTGCCGAGGCGGCCGAACTCCCCGTCGTACTCCTCCACGGAAAGGCTCCCCTGGACTAGGCTCTCGAACTGCGACTCCAAGGCTCTGAGTGCTGAATCTGGGAAGAACTTCTTCTTGAAGAAGCCCTTGAACTCCTCCCAAGTGTAATGCCCCGCTCCGCACGAGGCATTTGGTTGGCTTATTGGATGGGATCAAAATATTGGACCGTGACTTATATTAGGAATCAGAAGAATTGAGACTGATGCAATCTCTCTTAGCTGGCTAGACGGAATGGGTATTGGAACGTGGCCCGCTGGTGGAGCTATGCATAGTAGAATTGTGTGATCGGAACAGGAAGACCCTTTATTGCAAGTGAGTGGAACTGTCCTTCCTCCTCCTTGCTCCTTCATGCTTAATAAATGAAATATTGAAATGCTATGAACTGCCCCTAAATGTCCCATATGTTAGTTGCTGAATAATAGAGATGCTTATGCTGAGAATTATTGAAATGTACAATACATTGAACTGCTAATGTGATTCGATGCCTGAGATTGAATTGATAACCTTGATCCTTATGTTTAATGCTGCTGAAATAACAAAATACTTGAATAATAAGATGCCTTGTGAATAATAGAATAAAAAATGAACTGGCTGTGCTATCGACCCAATGAACTGAATAAAACACTAGAACCATGTACTCTCTGTATACCTGTTGCAAGAATGTAAAATACTGCCTGTCCCTTATAAGAAATGAATGAATGAATAAATGTCCCTATAAAATGAATGAATGTTACTTTCTTCTTAAGAAAGGAATGATATGAGATACGCTGCAATGAAGCAATGAATGAGAAAAGATAAAGCTGGGATCGTTGAGATCACCAAATGAAATGGTAATGATAAAATGAATAAGTTATTGTATATGGCTAATGATGCACTGTTGCCTTTACTTTCCTTAATATATTTTACCATACGATTTTGTTCACAATCGAGTCGGACACGCATTCGCATGGCCATGGACAACTTGTATACAAGGTTTGAGTAATAATTTCCTCGAACGGTTCCTAGGGCCCTGGGACCGATTCGACCTAGGAGAAAATAATGATGAGTGCTATGGGAGCACGGATAAGACGGGGTGGCATAGAGGCTCGTCACCTACTATGCTGACCGTATTATCTTAAAATGAAATAAAATAAAAAGAGTCCATATGGTTTAACAACACCAGTGACCGTATTGTCGGGATGCATGCTAATGAATATTTTGTGCAGGCAGAGTAAGTATATCGGATAACCTGTATTTGATGTAGGTACGAGAAGTCGGCTATCGATAAGAAATCACATAATTGTGATATTGTATAAGTTGGTTTAACTTGCCTGCTTAACATGTTCCATTCAGTATGCTAGAAAGATGCCTTGTTATAAATAGTGCTCAAACATAACATCCATGCTAAGTGATACTTGAAGTGAGAATTGTCATAACATGTTTAAGATGTTAATGTTAACGATGCCTCAATGACGCCTTTGCATGATAACACCAAGAATGCTAAAATGATATGTCCACATGAATGCTACTAAGAATATGTTTACATGCTTCACTCTGATTATTGCCCATGAACTGTAAACTGATGTTAGACTCCGAGTAGAAAGATCACTCTAATAAATGCTTGCTTAAATGATCACTTTAATGTTGGTTTATGCGAGTGGGTTGGATTCTGCTCACCAGTACATAGATGATGTGCTGACCCTCGTTTTGTGGGCAGGTGCTCATGTTTGGGATATTCTACACACGAAGATTGGCTTGATTGGTCCCGCGGCATCGAAGATTTGTTGGGCATACAGAAGCTCTCCTTGTACAAGATGATGTCTTCTGTTTATAAAGGGCATAATGTATGAAACATTGTAATCAGTTGTATCAGTGAGAATGTAAGCCAAGTCAGCATATCGAGTTGTAATCCAATGTATCCAAGCATCAAATGTAGACTTTGTAGTATTGCTCAATTGGCTTTCAATGTAATGTGAGATATGTTGTAAGTATTGTACTTCAATACAAGTCTTGTACTCTTTTTCAATTATCAATAAAGAGAATAAAGTTCTATATATCTCTGTGTGACTTCAAGTTATCCTTTTATCTCCGCTGCCATAAAGAAGTGATGTACTTCTTCAATGAGAAAGATTGTCCTCCTAACTTCAATTTGTCTGCTTCTGCCGCTGCAATGTGTTCCTATTTGAAGAATTATCACCTATGTACCATCTTTGCCTTGTACAAGTGCAATACCAGACTTGTACGGCATCACGCCCAAGCGAGGATGATCGATTCCAAGAGATAAAATATGTCAATAAATGACTCTACGAATCGGGGCGTGACAAATTGGTATCAGAGCACGACTTTACGTCCTTGGTCTCTTCTTTGATTTATTCCAAATCAAAGTTGCATCGATGATTAACCAAAGTTGCTTCCGCGATCACTCAACGTTGCTTCCTCGATTAAATCAAAGATTGCTTCCGCGATTATGCTGTTGTTATTCGGTAATCATCCTTATGTTATCTGTGCTTAAAAGTTCGTTGACCCTCTTGGCTGCTCACTGGATGTTCCATACAATAAGTCTATATACATTGTGATGTCCCTAAATGAATGATTGTTGTTGGTTTGGACACAAATAAGCCAACAATAACTCGATGCCATAGTATGCTATATTGTGAATGCTGTTTAGAATGTGGGAATAAAGGAAATGGCTATGTATACTGTAATAAGTTGAGAATTGCATGTGATGTTGGAAAGAGTTGGGAATGAAATAATTGATGGATGAGTTCAACAGAATTGCTGAATTGACTCATGTGTGCTGGCTACTGCTTTCGAGACCCTAAAAATGTTGGTTTGTGATATTGAGATCCCAAGATGTTGGTTAAGTATTGTGATCATTATAGATCATGAATGTTCGTAATAGATTGAGTTGGTATTGTTTAAGGATGGCTTCGTTTCTGAGTGGTATATTGCCTCTACCACCTCAGAACGAGATGTATGTTGACCCTTTCCATAGAATAACAATGAGACTATCTGTGAGTACTGGGTAGTGCCGAGACTTAGCTGGGAGTCATGTATTGTGGTTAGATGACTCGAGTGTCCCTTGATGGTGATGTTAATTGAGTAGCGAGATTGGCAGAAATTGTAACCGGTGGCTTGGTTAGAAATTGTTTAGTCGAGTGATGACTGAGACTAGTAAGCAGTTAGTATGCTATGGATAAATAAATTTGTCTAGAGAATGTTGTGGCTTAGAACATCTGATTGTTGACTTCGATTGGTTGGATATAAATTAAATGTGGCTAATACAAAGTTGGTTGCGTAGCTGAAAGTTTTGAAAATATCGTCGGTGAATCAAAGAAATATTAGAGATCTACGCTTTGACCCTAAGGTGTAATAGATGTTAATCCATCTTGATCACCAAAGGATAGTCGTTGCCTATGTGCATGTATGCTGTAGAATTTAATGGGATTAAAAAGTAACAAGTAGCCACTTTGACTATTGTGTTGCCTAGAGGATGGTTAAGTGATACATAAATTGTCGGATTGAATGGATAAACTATTTGACCATTGCTGCATGAGATTTAAGAATGCCCGTAAGATAGTTTGATGATTGAGAAACGAATGAAATTGAAAAATTTCAAACGTGTTGGATAATGTCGGTATAGGTGATTGTTGGTTGGGATATAGATTGTTGGCTTATGACTTAGTGGTGTGACTTCGTCATACAGACCGGATGGTATGATTCTATAGTTATGTTAAGACTATCAGAATCAATGACCTTTGAGTAGTTAGCCTTGGCTTATGGGTTCGTATGGGTACAAAGGAATTTGGAATAGAAATTGAATCGTTGGGAATTTTACTTGATAGATTATTGGAACGATGAGAATCGTATGTCGGATTGGGAATTGACCGTAATATTGATAGATCAATCTTAGTCGATCGTTGGGTAAGTCTAGAGTGAGCCTCTGTGGGAATTATTTCCTTGAGGAAGATACTAGATAGATAGACTTGACCCTAGAAATCGTGGCCTGTATGACCAATTGTTGGCATAACCGACAATGGCGAATAGTTACTCGGACTGAGTCGATACCCTTAGGTTTGGGTAGAGTTCCTTAGAACTGTTGGTTGCTTGTTGGCCTTAAGAATAAGAAACTAGTATAGCCCTAGTAGCCGTCCACTCTAGGAAAGTCACCTGAACGATTAAGTTTAGCTGTCAGTGTAGCTAACCTTAGAGACTGACTGAATAATTGGTGACCATTGGAGACCCATAGGATGACCTTGTGACATTGAATGAGAGACTGTGATAATGAGTATTGACCTAAGGGTATGTATGCTTCAACTTGTATCTTAAGAGATGTTTGACCCTAAAGGATTATATGTCGGCCATAAGTGGGAATTGCAATGGTAAGGTAAAACTTGAGTGTACCTATAGTCGGGTAGCTGGGTTAACCCTGACAGTTGCATAGAATTGTACCCTTGGCTTGGGTAATCGATTGTGGGTGACGTCGGATTGTATCTTATAGAAAACATAAATTGCCTCGGTGAGAAATATTGTTGAATTGGGGAGGAATATGATTGCATGTTGTGAATTCTTGATATGATTGGCTCTAAGTTAAACCCTTGATCGAATGTTAGAAATGTTATGCTTGGGTATAGAGCTTAACCAAGTTGTCCCTGATGTTAAGTATTGTAGCCTGGAAGATAGTGATTGTGGCAAAGTGAATAAAGCAATAAGTCAAATGAAAGGATGCTGAGTCGGATTTAGAAAAGAGAGTTATATTGTGGCTGATCGAATCGCACTAAGATGAAAGTTGGCTGAAGTACATATGTTTTGGGGACGCCTAAAATATGTGTATGGATCCAGCCGAAGTGATTGGTTGCGACTGAGATAACATTATGGGAAGAATTTATCGCACTAGCGCGGACTTTGGCTGAAATGCATATATTTTGGGGATGCCTAAAATATGTGTATGGATCCAAACGAAGTGATATGTTGCGACTGAGATAGAAATGCAAGGAAAATGTTGGCGAATCAATAAGAAGTTACAAGTAATTGAAAAAGAGATAGACAGATCGAATCGTTGATGGATTTAAATAGTACAGTTGGATAGCTATTTTAAGATGACCGAGTGTGCTGAAATGAATATTGAATTGAAGCTGAATGAATAACTCGTTGTGACTAAGTGAATCTAGTAGAAGAGTTGTTTTCTTAAGTTTCGAGGACGAAACTTTTTCTGAGTGGTATATTATGTAATGCCCCACTCCGCACGAGACATTTGGTTGGCTTATTGGATGGGATCAGAATATTGGACCGTGACTTATATTGGGAATCGGAAGAATTGAGACTGATGCAATCTCTCTTAGCTGGCTAGACGGAATGGGTATTAGAATGTGGCTGGCTGGTGGAGCTATGCATAGTAGAATTGTGTGATCGGAACAGGAAGACCCTTTATTGCAAGTGAGTGGAACTGTCCTTCCTCCTCCTTGCTCCTTCATGCTTAATAAATAAAATATTGAAATGCTATGAACTAACCCTAAATATCCTATATGTTAGTTGCTGAATAATATAGATGATTATGCTGAGAATTATTGAAATGTACAACACATTGAACTGCTAATGTGATTCGATGCCTGAGATTGAATTGATAACCTTGTTACTTATGTTTAATGCTACTGAAACGAAAAAATATTTGAATAATGAGATGCCTTGTGAATGATAGAATAAGAAATGAACTGGCTGTGCTATCGATCCAATGAACTGAATGAAACACTAACCATGTACTCTCTGTATACCTGTTTTAAGAATGTGAAATTCTGTCTGTCCCTTATAAGAAATGAATGAATGAATAAATGTCCCTATGAAATGAATGAATGTTACATTCCTCTTATGAAATGAATGATCTGAGATACGCTGTAATAAAGCAATGAATGAGAAAAGATAAAGCTGGGATCGTTGAGATCACCAAATAAAATGATGGTAATGATGAAATGAATAAGTCATTGTATATGACTAATGATGCACTGTTGCCTTTACTTTCCTTAATATATTTACCATGCGATTTTGTTCACAATCGAGTCGGACACGCATTCGCATGGTCATGGGCAACTTGTATACAAGGTTTGAGTAATAATTTCCTCGAACGGTTCCTAGGGCCCTGCGGACCGATTTGGCCTAGGAGGAAATAATGATGAGTGCTATGGGAGCACGGATAAGGCGGGATGGCATAGAGGCTCGCCACCTACTATGCTGACCGCATTATCTTAAAATAAAATAAAATGAAAAGAGTCCATATGGTTAACAACACCAGTAACCATGTAGTCGGGATGCATGCTAATGAATGTTTTGTGCAGGCAGAGTAAGTATATCGGATAGCTTGTATTTGATGCAGGTACGAGAAGTCGGCTATCGGTAAGAAAACATAATTTTGATATTGTACAAGTTGGTTTAACTTGCCTGCTTAACATGTTCCATTCAGTATGCTAGAAAGATGCCTTGCTATAAATAGTGCTCAAACATAACATCCATGCTAAGTGATGCTTGAAGTGAGAATTGTCATAACATGTTTAAGATGTTAATGTTAACGACGCCTCAATGACGCCTTTATATGATAACACCAAGAATGCTAAAATGATATGTCCACATGAATGCTACTAAGAATATGTTTACATGCTTCACTCTGATTATTGCCCATGAACTGTAAACTGATGTTAGACCCCAAGTAAAAGATCACACTAATAAATGCTTGCTTAAATGATCACTTTAATGTTGGTTTATGCGAGTGGATTGGATTCTGCTCACCAGTACATAGATGATGTGTTGACCCACATTTTGTGGGCAGATGCTCGTGCTTGGGATATTCTACACACGAATATTGGCTTGATTGGTCCCGCGACATCGAAGATTTGTTGGGCATACAGAAGCTCTCCTTGTACAAGATGATGTCTTCTGTTTATAAAGGGCATAATGTATGGAACATTGTAATCAGTTGTATCAGAGAGAATGTAAGCCAAGTCAGCATATCGAGTTGTAATCCAATGTATCCAAGCATCAAATGTAGACTTTGTAGTATTGCTCTGTTGACTTTCAATGTAAAGTGAGATGTGTTGTAAGCATTGTACTTCAATACAAGTCTTGTACTCTTCTTCAATTATCAATAAAGAGAATAAAGTTCTATATATATCTCTGTGTGACTTCAAGTTATCCTTTTATCTCCGCTGCCATAAAGAAGTGATGTACTTCTATTCAATGAGAACGATTGTCCTCACTAACTTCAATTTGTCTGCTTCTGCCACTGCAATGTGTTCCTATTTGAAGAATTATCACCTATGTACCATCTTTGCCTTGTACAACTGCAATACCAGACTTGTACGGCATCACGTCCTAGCGAGGACGATCGATTCCAAAAGATAAAATATGTCAATAAATGACTCTACGAATCGGGGCGTGACACCAAGTCTGCCCAGGTATCCCCACCCTGGGGTCTGACTGATACTAGGTACGAGCAAGATCTCGCATCCGGCTAGCTGCGGCCTCAATCTGGAGATCTGCTGGTATCCGGGCCAGGCGAAAGATCTCCTCTATTTGCTCGATCCACTCATTAGCATATAGTATCCCCTCTGTCCCAGAAAGTCTCTAGGCTCATCTTCTGAAACTGCTCTATCCCTGGTGTCCTCGGCTGCTGAACCGCTGGTCGAGCTGCGACTGTCGTGAGGGCTAACTCCATGCCCCTGTCCTGTCGAGCCTGCTGTCGGTCCATGAACTGCTGGAAGTATGCGAACATCTGTGCTGCATCCATGTATCCTGTAGGCGGCGGCTGCTGGAAGGGCTCCTCTGCGATGACTGGATCCTACCTCCGAGCCGGTAGAAGCATACCCCCTGCTGCTGCTGTCGAGGTCTCAATACGAGCAGAGGTGGCAGGAGCTGCAGTCCCCTGGCCCTACTGTACTGGCTGAGAGGTAGCAGTCCCCTCTATAGCATCCCCATGAATGGTACGCTGTGATCGAGTCTCTACCATCCTGAAGATAGATAAACAAGAGTATCAATTTCTGAGAAAGAAGCGATATAACAAAGGCGAACAATTTAAATTCAAAGGATCAGCTGACAATAAGGATTTAGATGGCAATAAAAGAATTTTTCCTAATGTGATTGAGTACCTTAAAAAAATTAATGTCCTATATCCTACTGCAGG
>JANAVB010043154.1:0-29964 GCA_029216955.1 Iris pallida | reverse complement strand
ATATATATATAATATATATATATATATATATATATATATATATATATATATATATCTATCTATATTTACACACATCCATATACAATATACCTCATATATTTATATACCAAAAAATCTCAATTAACAAATATAATATCTAGTAGCATAATATATTTTTTAGTCACCACAGAATAATAAAATAATACTAAAATAATTAAATGGTGGTTTGGTGAATCTATACTATTCACCTTTGTCTGGGTCCAGAAAATTGTACAAACATTGTAAAACAATATTTAATAATAAAATACCAATTTTGTACAAATATTTAAATGGTTAAAAACGTCAATGCCTAAAATAATTTAGGGAATATTTAACACACATAAATATGACTACATGGCCGTCCCTGGTCTCACTGCATGCCCACATAGGCTTGGATTCGGTTCGGGCTCACCTCGGGCTAAATCGACACAAACGGGTCTCCTACAAGTCAATAAATATAATAATAATTAATTAAACTTATTTATAATGGTCATACTATAACTTGGCCTGATTTTTCTAGTTAGGACACTCCTATGGCTCGGTATTTCCCTACCATGGCTAAACACTAGTCAAAGCATGCCACTGCACTATCCGTACCATGATTCATAGTCGTCTGGTACTTCAAAACTCAACCATGGCTAAAATCGTCTACCGTAAAAGCTAACTAAATAATTATTTATAAAATTCTAAAATCACTATTTAAATCAAATAAATAATAAAAAAATATTTCAAAAATTTCGGAAAGGGAGGCTACAGTATCGACTATCGGACCTTGAATAATAAGACGATCAAGAACAAATACCCGCTACCAAGAATTGACGATGTTTTCGATCAGTTGAGCGGTGCACGGGTATTTTTAAAGATCGACTTGAGGTCGGGGTACCCCCAAGTGAAAGTGAAGAAGGAGGATATCCCGAAGACAGCTTTCCAGACCAAGTACGGCTAGTATGAAGGTGATATCGTTTGGGTTGACCAATGTCCCGACAGTCTTCATGAATTTGATGAACAAGGTATTCCATCCTTACCTTGATAAGTTTGTAGTGGTCTTCATCGACGACATTCTCATTTATTTGAAGTCACCGGAAGAACACGAGGAGCATCTGAGGATCGTGCTGGAGACCCTCAGGAAGGAGAAACTCTACGAAAAGCTTTCGAAGTGCGAGTTTTTCCTAGACAAGGTAGAATTCCTTGGGCATGTGGTAACAGAAGACGGTATATCCGTTGACCCGAAGAAGATTGCTGCTGTTGAGTCGTGGACTACTCCGACTTCTGCGGCAGAGATTCGGAGCTTCTTGGGATTGGCGGGGTACTATAGCAAGTTCGTGCAGGACTTTACTCGGATTGCAGAGCCGATGACTAGGCTCGATCGGAAGGACATAGAGTTCGTGTGGACAGAGGACTGTCAGGCTGCGTTCGATGAGCTGAAGAAGAGGCTGACGATAGCTTCCATATACATTGTCGTCCGGTTCCGACGGTTTTTCTATCTATAGCGATGCTTCAGGGAAAGGCTTGGGGTGTGTTCTAGAGCAGAACAAGAAGGTGATAGCATATGCATCCTGACAGCTGTGACCACATGAAAAGAATTACCCCACCCACGATCTAGAGCTGGCAGCAGTTATGTTCACCCTGAAGTTGTGGAAATACTACTTGTACGGAGAGCGTGTGAAAATATTCACTGACCACAAAAGCTTGAAGTACATTTTCACATAGAAAGAGCTGAATATGAGGCAACGTAGATAGCTGGAATTGATGAAGGATTTCGACATCTCGTTGCAGTACCATCCGGGGAAGGCGAACGTAGTTGAGGATGCCTTGAGTCGGTACCTAGTAGCTATGTTCATGACGAGAGACCGACACTTGTTAGCAGACTTGGAAAGCTTAAGCATTGAGGTCGTCATTCCCGGAGTTGAGATGCAGATGATAAGCATGCAGATTCAGTCTGGACTGATGGAATACGAGAGACACAGCATCAGGATGAGCAGTTGAGGGGTATCATAGCACAGGCGCTGGCCGATTTGTTGGAGGATTTCACTATTGCAGAGGATGGCTCGTTGAGGCACGGGACGAGATTATGTGTACCTAGTGGAGAGCTGCAAGAGGAGGTCATGCAGGAGGCACACCGTTCTCAGTATTTCTTGCATCCAGGAGCCAACAATATGTACAAGGATATGAGAGCCCACGTATGGTGGTACGGCATGAAGTGAGAGGTAACGCACTTCATTTCTAGATGTCTGGTGTGTCAGCAGGTCAAAGCCGAGAGGCAGAGACCAGGAGGTTTACTTCAGCCGTTGCCGATTCTCGAGTGGAAGTAAGAACATATCACTATAGATTTTTTTCGGTCTTCCACGATCGTCGAGCTGGAAGGATGCGATTTGGGTCATCGTTGACAGGTTGACCAAATTGGCCCACTTTATTCCATTCAAAGTGGGACTATCCAAGGAGAGGTTGGCAGAGTTGTACGTGAAGCAGATCGTCAGGTTGCATGGCATTGCAATGAGTATCATCTCCGACCGTGACAGCAGGTTCACGTCTCACTTTTGGAGGAGTCTGCAGGCTAGCTTGGACACATCACTCAAGTTTAGCACGGCCTATCATCCACAGACAGATGGGCAGTCAGAACGAACCATTCAGACGCTCGAGGATATGCTGTGGATATGTGTACTAGATTTTGGTGGCTCGTGGGAGGATCACCTTCACCTCGTGGAGTTCTCCTACAACAACAGCTACCAAGCTAGTATCGAGATGTCCCCTTTCGAAGCTTTGTATGGACGAAGATGTCGTACCCCACTATCTTGGGACGATATAGGAGAGAGAGAGAGAGCATTGTTGGGACCCGAGATGGTAGTAGATGCTGCGGAGAAGGTGAAACTGATTAGAGAGCGACTTCGCGTAGCTCAGGACAGGCAGAAGCACTAGGCTGACAGTCACCGAAGACCGTTAGAGTTTGAGGTATAATTTTCCATAAATTGAGGCTGTTAATAATGATAGAAGTAGGTCGTAATCTCTTGTTTAATTTTAGGTTGGCGATATGGTGTTCTTGAAGATATCTTCGACACATGGTACGATACATTTCGGAGGAGGCGGAAAGCTTAGTCCGAGGTACATCGGTCCGTTTGACATCCTCGAGAAGATCAGAGAGGTGGCATACCGCTTGGCATTACCACCCGCATTGGAGGGAGTGCACAATGTATTCCACGTGTCCCAACTGAGACGATACGTGGCGGACCCTAGCCACGTGCTAGACTACTCAGAGATTGAGGTGGGACCGAGCCTTAGCTACCAGGAGCAGCCCGTGGAGATCTTGGATCACCGAGAAAAAGTGCTGCACAACCAGACTATCCCATTGGTGCGTGTCGCATGGAGGCACCATTCTCCGGGCGAATCTACTTGGGAGAGAGAAGACGAGATGCGTGAACGCTACCCCTATCTTTTCGCTTAGTGAGGTAACTTTCTTCACTTTTAACTTTAAATTTCGACGGCAAAATTATTTTAAGGAGGGTAGATTTGTGAGCCCATGAACCAATTTTTGTATAAATACTAATATTTATATTGTTACTACTATTGTATTCATAATTATATATATTTTTTCTAAAGGAATTAAGCAATATAGAGCAGGAGTGGAATTTTGTAAATCAATTAATGCCAGGGACCTTAGCGCAAATTCTCAAATCTAAATTTTAACAAGTGGCCGACCTTCCCCTGCGTTTGGATCAACTCGAAATCCAAACGGCTAGGAGTATTCGAATCCTCTGAGGATTCAAGATCGTGAGTTCTAATTTAAACTCGTATTTGATCTTATCAAAAACTTGGTATATATATATGAAGGATCGGTTAGGTTTCCTCCTTCCACAAACCCTAAGTAATTCCCTGCACCTCCTCCTGTTCGTGAAGAGTAGCTAATAGTTCGACGGAGCACAGGACAGTCGATTCCTCAGTCGGGTAACTCCCTTCTATCCACCATATATTATGATTCCTAAAACTATTTGGTTTTACCACGTTCTCAATAGTAGTAAGAGTAGCCGAGGATATGTCTAGGAGGACTAGCCGAAATAGAGACTATTTTGGAGATCAATATTATACGGGATGTTCAAGTATTAGGAAAACGGGTTGTATCAGTACTAGTCGGCCCACATGTCTGTGCCTATAAAAGGAGGCTAACTAAGATACCATGTTTTCTGCGTATTAGGAAACTGGAACCATTGAAAACGAAGGAAGGTTCCTGGCCGTAGGGGTTCGAGCCAAGGGAAATCGAACACCACCCCATAGGCAACCTATAGTGTAATCAGTTAGTGATTGGAATTATAGTGGTGAAGATCAAAATCTTGGATGGATACTTGAACTTGGTTGAAATTTATGTTCATTTATGGAAAATGTATCTCTAGAATCTAAACAAAAAGTGGCAATGTGGAATTCAATGGTGTCTACTCTGTTGATTAGACACACTAATACTTGAGTTTGATGTTTGTAAATTTAAGAATCCTGCATGTATTGAGGTTACGACAGACATACATTATAATATGCAGATGGAGAAGGGTATCACGAGATACACCCTTATTGCAATATACCAAATTATACATTGATATAAACAAGTGTTAATATGGGGGGGTTCAGACCCTCTGAACCATAGAGTCAAACTACTATGTATCCATACCTGGGGTATCATAAACCTTAGTATCAGACCTCGTCCAATATGAGGAGAGTATGAGAACAGTAAGTTAGAGTAAGGTAATAATCTGTGTATTGGGAGATCAACTAAGCTAATGCACTGATGTATCAGTCATTAGAAATGTAGCTGCAGTCGAGTTTGGGTACCAGGTAGGAGACAGTCCAGACTTGGGGCTGTGTGTGTATCCACTTATATATCATGTAATAGTAGGAATTGGGTCGTGTGCTATTTCAAACCATTAAGTATTAACCCGTGTGTATGTTAACACAGCAGTAGGCCACTGCGTTATGAGCACCACTGTCCTATTAGTGTCATAACCCGCACCCGCTTTTCCGGATACGAGACGTGTCCAAGCCAGCCTACGCCGCAGAGTCGGCGGTAGAACGCTGTCAAGCCCGCAAGAAATAAATGCTCAAAATATCGCATTTGCTGCTCATCCACATTCTTAAATTTATTACAATATTTATAACATTTATATTTAAAGAAAATATAAAATCCTTACAATTAATGAAAATGATACAACTATTATCTATTTCTAGGTTTCCGTCTGCAAGTACACCCGTATCTCCCAAGCTAAGTGAAGCCACAGCTAACCTGAAAAATGTTGGTTTCCAGTCAGGAATGGAACAAGTACACAAACCGACGGCAATGCGAAAATACAATAGAATTAACAAGACATGAAAATAACATATGAGATATAAAAACTAGAAAGTACTGATGACATGGCACGGTGGAGAAGAAAATAAGAAATAAATAAATAAAAGACAACTACCTATGTGGTGTAAAATATCATTTTCAACATGTGGACGGCTAGGGGGTAAATACGGCACCCTGCACGTGTCGTGTGCAGCTGCTATCAGTCAAGATTAGACATATTGGGATAGTTCTAGGTAGTCCACATGTCTACTAAGATATTTTCCCTCCCGACTACTCCGTGTGACGAGCGTGTCAACAAGCAGCAAGATATATGTATAGACATGAAATGAAAAGACTACTATGAATCGAAAGCAATCAGAAAGCGCACTTGCATGAGGTCCTTAGCTGGTGTAACCGATAGTACCTTTGTGTTTGAAATAGTCCAATTAGCGAGGGTTTCCATGTAGAGGTTCGGTTTCATAAAAGAGATGAAAATACTTGATTAGTCATTATGAAGGGCAAACTAATCTAAAGAATTTGGTTTAGGAGAAAGGGATTTCTAAGTATAGAAAAATGTATCTATTTAGAAAATTTACATATAATCCATTTAGAAATTATTGCATTTATAAAACTTATTAGAATTATTGTTTAAAAGCCAAATTTGTTAATAAATCCCATAATATTTATATACAATTCTTACAATAAAATCTCAAAACAATAAACCTCATTTATCAAAGCCCAAATAATATTAGCATATATATATAAAGGAAACAACATATAATCCTAAAATATATTTTGAAATATAATTTAAGTCGAAACATCATCCTACTTATTATTCAATAAATCCCCCATTTTTGTAAAGATACTAGATACTTAGAAAATTCTTATAAAAATATATTTTGTACTGCTTAAACAAAACTCATTGGAATATAAATCATTAATCATCAAGATAATATATATACATAGTTTTATAAATCTATATTTTTTTTGAAATCTCAATAGGAATATATAAAAAAAAACCAATTGCCTTATTTATACACTCAAAATCTACTTAATTATATAAAGCAATTTTAGTCAAGGCCCCATAATAAGAATAGAAAATAGAGCTTATGGCCCATCTCACTCATTAACTCAAGCCTCTATATATATAATATATATATATATATATATATATATATATATATATATATATATATATATATAAGAATATTGATTTATATTAAAATCAAAAATATCTACATGTTTTCGGCCAAGCCCAATAAAATATTCTTACCAATATAGAAATGATATGTATATGATATAGCGATAATAATACTAATAAAGTTAATAATAGAAAAATACAATAATTTAGGATACCCTACAGTTCCCCTCGACATTAACCTTTAATAATAAAACTAATGAAAACTATTAATAATAATATCAATGATAATAGCTAAAATAATACTAACAGAATTTAATAACTACTACAAATAAAATCAAATACTACACTTACTAAAGACAATAGAATACGTATGTCCTCTATTCCCGTTGTATTTTAAAACAAAACCTGTCATCGTTCTTCCCAAGCATAAAGCATATTAAAAACATGAGAGAGAGAGAGTGTGTGGAGACAAAGGACTTTAAGAGGGAAAAGTGAGTGAGCAAGAGGGAGAAGAGGGCAGGTGAGGAGGAGAGGGACGAGTGCTCACCGCGACGATGGCTCGCCGGAGAGGTTGGCGTCTCGGCGTCGGCGAGAAGGTGGGTCGGGTCTCACTGGAGGCTTCCGTGCCGGCGGCTCGTGCGCGGATCGGAGGAAGAGGGCGGCACAGCGGCTGGGCCTCGACGGCCGGTGCGGCGAGCTCGGGAGGGCACGGAGGAGAGCTGGCTTAGGATGCAACATTTGTATGTGCACGGATGTCAGCAACGGAGCTTGCACATGGATGAACGACCGGGTGGGAAGGTCGAAGTGGCCGATGCCGGCAGCGCACTCGTCACGGCTGCTGCCGCTGCCAGCGTAACCTGCCTGCGCGGGCGCGAGGCGACATCGCGGCATGCTGGATGCGACACGGTCCGGGTGTCGACGCATGGTCGGGTTGGGTCGCATACTGGTCCGACCGTGCAACTCTATGGAGAGTAGTCGAGGATGCACTCTGATCTGGGTCACGTATTGCTTGGACTGGGTAGACGGAGGCTTGGCACCAAAGGAGGGTCACATGACGAGCTTCGGCGTAGCTAGCTCATGATGTAGTCGAATTGGCCCAGAGGGGGAAGTCGAGAGCAGTCGACTCGATCGAGGGCCTCAGGAAGGGTGGGGTCGGCACGGAGCAGTAAAGTAGGGTTGCCCAGTTGATGTTACCGACCTGCCACGCTGATGAGATCAATGCGGACGCTAGCAGAGAAGGAGGGGGTTGACTGGTGTTGGGGACACGCAGAGTCGACGCAGAGATGGGTTCTGGCTTCATTGATAGAGATGGAGAGAGAGAGAGAGAGAGAAGATTCTATACAAAGTTATTATAGGTTTTATAAGAAAGGGTTTGTTGGTTCCCTCGAGAAAAGAATTTTATAGTGATATTGATAATTTAAAAGTCAAGATATGCTTAATCAAGAGATTTGAAACTTGTGTATATAATTTAAATCTATATAGAGGGGTGGTTTTCAAATAATACTTTTATAGATTTTTATAACCTCAACAATAATTGATAATAATAAATCAAATAACGTTAG
Organism: Iris pallida; assembly: GCA_029216955.1. Taxonomy (NCBI): domain Eukaryota; kingdom Viridiplantae; phylum Streptophyta; class Magnoliopsida; order Asparagales; family Iridaceae; genus Iris; species Iris pallida. The sequence continues at coordinate 21,941 of JANAVB010043154.1, read as the reverse complement.
TAGTATTTTGTCATAAAATGAATCTTTTCAAAATTTAATCAAATAATTATCAAATCTATTAAATCCCAGATTAATTGAAATCAATCCATGATGAAAAAATACTAGATACTATCAAATAATATTTGAAACATGTTTTATAACCCAAATCCTTAAATAATTAATAATAACAAAATAATTAATTTTACGAGTCTATTATCATAATTATCATAGTGTAAAATAATAACTCAGGGATTTTATAAAAAGAAATTTGAAAACCTCTTTGTCATCGAGAATACCTTTTGTAGAATTTAAAATTAAATCTAATTTCTAGCTAGAAAATATTTAAAACTATAGAAATAAATAAATAAAATTAAAATTAAAAAAATTGGGAAGTGGGCTTACAAATCTACCCACCTTAGAAAAAATTTCGTCCTCGAAATTTCAAAGGGCACGATTAGGCACGACTAAAGAAAATCAAGAAACAAAATTTCAATCGATACAAATAAAAACGACAATAATATAATCAAGTGGATGATATGATTCTCGATCAAATTTGTCATGCGTAATCACGAATAGAATAAAAAAAATGGACAAAAGAATGACGTGATTTGGCGTGATCAATCTATGGTCAAAATGGTCTAGTCGACTACCAAAGCGTTTAAGAATGATCGAAATTTTGGATGTAATCTAAACATAGTCATCATCCTTTAGGTATAATTTTACATTCACGATCAAGACTAATCATGCAAGTCATCCAAGCATGATCAAAATTAAAATTTTGGCACGAGCATGAACATGATCAAAATGGTCATGATCACAATGGAATAATTTTAAAAATTAGCAATAATTGATTTGAAATATAGGCACGATTTCGACTAAAGTCAAAAGAGTTTTTAGTCATGGTCAAAATTGTTCAAGGACGATAAAAATTGAAATCATTTTGGCATAATTGACTAGTTAGGCAAAATTGTTTAGGGACGATTATAGAATCAAAACCATATGAATTGGCATGACCGAATATTCTTAGTCATGATCAAAAGGTCATTTAAGAATAATCCAATCAGAATCGTTGGCATGATCCGTTACTAAAAAAATTTTAGACACGATCAAAGATTCAAAAATCTAAACATGAAGATGAATATAGTGAAATAGAATCAGAATATAATGGTCGGTTCTAAATGATCACTAGGAAGAAATTAAATAATAGAATTTAAATAGGAAGGGTAAGAAGGAATGAACGACCGATTTATTGAGATTAAGATAATAAGAAATGGGATGTCCAGTCTAGTAGACGATTTTTCAAATGATTGTTTGGATGAACGACGATTCTAGAAAAGAAACTTGGGTTATTGAGAAGATGTATAAAATCAGATTTGTAGATTATGAAAATAGTAGTCATATGTTAATAAAGATATAGCCTCTATGGTATTCGAAAATCATATGCATATCTGAATCATTTCACCACGAACCCATGCCTCGCCAGTGTACATCTGGCTGCAGTAAACTCTTGGTTTCATGATTCGAGTATGATATTGTATCGAATACTCTATTAGCCCTACTAATATTAACATACAACTCAAAAGTCAAAAATAAGGAAACTAGGACACAGTTTTTATAACATTCGATAACTTACGTATTACTCGAAACTATTTCAACTTAGGGATCATGCCACGCCAGTGCGCTGCTGGCTGCAGTGAACCCACAGTCTCGATAATTCAAATAACTGGCGACAGTGCGCTGCTGTCTTGCCATCGCAAGTCATCAAAATTATTCCAACTATATCCCTAGGAATTTCAAAGGAGTCTCAAAAGTCGTACAAGTTAATAAATAAAAAGATAAAAAAAATAAAAAAAGAATGCAAGTATTTATCTTAAAAGTGCGGTATTGATTTTGGAGTTTCAGACGTTTGATCAGGGAAAATGGCCGAATACAAGAGGGATATAAAACTCAAGATTAATAAAAAATATGTATGTCTACCTACTATGATTATATTCATACAGAAGTATATACGTATAGCCTAAATAAATCCCAAAAATAGCATTTTACGAGAGGGTTTTCCTATTTACAAAAGTATAACTCTAAATGGCAATAATACATATAGCATATATGTTTAGGAAAATTATCCAAAAGACTAAAATGGAGTACCAATATATATATATATATATACATATATGCGTCTATATGGACGTCGTTGGTCGCAATACATGACCACCAGGACTTGGGTTGGGTTCGGGCTAGTTTAGAACAACCGGGTCTTCTAAAAGTCGAATTATAACAAATTAAATTATCTACAGGGGTCAAGTCACGACTTCGCATGGTTACCCTAGTTAGGGTACACCTATGGTTCGACCTTCTCTACCATGGCTAGAACAATAATCAAGGCACACGACCACACTATTCGTGCCATAATTTCTAGTCATCTTGTACTCTAAATCTTAACCATGACTAAACCCTTCTATATTATAAATATATTAATAAAATTCCAAAAATCATAATTTAATAAAAAATTAAAATTCGGGAAAAAGGGTTACGGTTAGGAATTGGACTCCAGAAAGGCCTAAGTTGATGAGTAAATAGTCTACCCACCTTAGGTTATATCGTCGTATCAAAATGAAATAGTGTATCTATAAAGCCTTCCAGGTCATCTAAATTTAGTAAATTGCATGGCCTAATCCTTAACTACCCAATAATCAATTTAAGAAGGGACTCTTATTCCTAATCATTCTCCTAAATTAATTCAATCCTAATTGTGAATGAGCATTTCCTAGTCGCAGGCTCGCGGTAGTACGACTGATATAGTACTACCACGAGTTCGCATACTTTGCAAAAACAGACCTGCATGGGCCACCACAAAAACTTGTCATGACCCGCACTCGCTTTTCCGGATACGAGACGTGTCCAAGCCAGCCTACGCCGCAGAGTCGACGGTAGAACGCTATCAAGCCCGCAAGAAATAAATGCTCAAAATCATTTGCTACTCATCCACATTCCTAAATTTATTACAATATTTACAACATTTATATTTAAAGAAAATACAAAATCCTTACAATTCATGAAAATGATACAACTACTATCCATTTCTAGGTTTTTGTCTGCAAGTACACCCGTATCTCCCAAGCTAAGTTGTCATGACCCGCACCCTGAAGAGGGGCACGAGCACGTGGTTACGTCCAGCCTACGCTGCAGTATCGGCGGTAGAACGCTGTATATAGGGTCTGTAAATACTACGACTAAAACAGATAAATGTACCTGTACAGTATATACACTCCGAATGGAGGTGACATAGCAATACAGTCTCAATCACATATATCAAACTAAGTAGATAGCACGGAAAGGAAATACGATAGATAAAGCAGGAAATAAGTCCAAGATCCACAAGTCAGAGCTATACAAAAAACATCCAGAGTCTCAGAAAATAAATAATAGATACTACAAACTAAAAGTGCTAGCTGGCTCGCAGGCCAGGCAAACCTAACTAACTATGCTACTCAGGGTGAGCAAAGTCTAGTGGCTCTACCAATAAGCCACGGTCTAACTCTAATCCATCAGACTCAACCCCATAGTAGGTCGGGCAATCAGCCTCTGAATCATTTGTAAAAATTGTCAACGGTATCCTGTCAGGAAAATGAGCAAGTACAAACACCAACAGCAGTTCCATATGAATTGACAAAATCTATAAGAGACAATGTAATGAAATACAAGACAAAATCAACTGGAAATACATATCATGATGTGAGTACTGAAAAGGACGATAATACATAGATATAAGATGACTTGGAAACTATTCGGAAGCCGAGTTACAATCCCTAAACCAAACAAGGACCAGAACTGTAACCCTTCTCCCGAACAGAACTTAGTCACCAGAGATAATAAATATAAAAGGTGCCTTGAATTATTAGTGTGTTATGTGATCGGCTTGGGAAAATATGATCAGGCTTTCCATCCGACCGGCTATGAACCATGTATACATAGAACGATAAGGCCAGTCACAATGGAAAGCTATGAACCGTATAGGGTAAGGCTTTACCCGTCGTGAGGCGAGGGTATAGCTATGAACCATATGTACCATAGAAACATGTGAGAATTTGATCACACAACCACTAATAACTCCCCCATCCCCGAATAGTACAATGGATCTGGACATGACAAGTTATGACACGGGATTCCATAAGAGGGTAGCAAGTCCCCTTTTGAAATCGGTGTCTATACCAATACACTGAAATAAGATAGAATATGTACCAATATACCATGTAACTCTAGGAATAACATCCCATGTCATGATCCAACATATACTAGTCCGTGAACTGTCGTGACTGGAAATCGAGTATAACACTACAGCTGAATCGGATATAGCAGATATCAAGACAATGAAAACTATCAGTGAATGTACTCACCTGTGGTCCTGAGCTGATAGGGTGAACAGACGCTCAGAGTGATCACAGACCTAAAATAAGATACTATGAGTCAAGACTAAACACTAAAAAAGGAAGCTAATTCAAGTCATGAATGCAAGTCTAAGTCAAAACTAGGTCAATCTAGGTCAGACTGAGTCACACTAGGTCATACTGGCTCATACTAGGTCATACCAGGTCACTGAAAATCAATCCAAGTCAAACTAGGTCAATCTGGTTCAAAGGTTGACTTATAGTTGACTTTTGGTCAAAAAGTCAACTCTGGTCAACTCTGGTCAACACTGAGTCAACCCTGGGTCAACTCTAGGTCAAACAAGTCAAATGTTGACTAACAGTTGATTTTCAGTCAACTGGTCAACTCTGGTTTGGTTTCGGTCAAATCTGGTCGCTTAAAGGCTAAGTTTGACTCTCGGTTGACTTTTGTTGACTTTTGGTCAAAAAGGTCAACCGACGTCAAAACTAGTCTATGAGCACCATATTTGATCATTACCAACCAAGGGAATCAAGTTCTAACCCTATCTTAGACTCCAAACACAAATACCCTATTTTCTAGGTAAAACTTACATTGCCCTACCAAGGTAAATCCCGATACCTTACCCAATACCAAGGAAATCCCGCAAATACCCATGGTACTAGCCTAGGCTCCTTAGGGTAACTAGATATCAACCTATCTAAGGTTTACCTACCAAGAATTATGGGTATCCTAGGTATCTAGGCCATGTTAGGATACGTATAGGTTTTACCTTATTACCTATCCTATCTCATATCATATATTTACCCTCATAACCTATCACACTCATCTACACACAACCCTCATGATACCATACTCACTTACACATGGTCACACTAGGCTCTACCTATAGGTTTACATATAGGCCCTCCTATAGGCTACCAGTTATACTCACATATCACTCACACTCACAATACCTATATACTCTCACACTACAAGCTTACACATAAATCTCACAACACACACCTATAGCTCCTATACACACACCAATATATATACATAGGCTCACACACAAATGGTTTACAACCACACAAACACATAGGATAGTTTGGGACTGATTAGAAGTGGAATTGTGGACTGAAAAGTGGGGGTTATATGCTGTTTTGTGACAGCAATTTGGGGAAGAAAACTGGACTGAATGTGTGCAATGTGGACTGTCATTTGACAACCACATGAGGGGAAATTGCTGGACTAATTTCGAGCCAAAAAGGACAGCCACAAATGGGTGTATATATGGACTGTAATAGGGGTAAAACAGGACTGTTTTGAAAGGGTAAATGACAGCCAATAGGGGGGTATCCTGGACTATTATTGACTGTCAATGGGGTACAAAAACCTGGATAGAAAATCAGGGAATTGGGGACAGCAGTACATGGGTTTTGGTGGACTGTGAAGAGGGAATTTATGGGCTGTTTTTAGGTGGTAAATGGGGGGAACAGCCATGTATTTAGGGACTACAAAGAGGGGATATTTAGGGGACTGTTTTGAAGTGATGTGGGGGCAGCAATGTGGTTTAGGGGGACAGCCAAGTGCTGTCCCCATGGGCTGTTGGTTGGGTGTTGGGTAGCTAGGTTCCCCCCTTCCCCTCCTATCATCCCACACACACTCCTTTACATCCTCTATATAACTCTCATCCAACCACTCAAACAAAACATCAAACACCACTCCTTCACACTAACACACACACACAAATACCCACTTGGCCGACCCCTCTATGCCCTCCTCCAACACAACATCACACCCCATCACAAAGTATCACACACTCCCACCATGATACACATCCACATATATATAAATCAATATATTTTTTTTTTCATCCACATATATATAAATCAATATATAAATCAATATATATAAATCAATATATATATATATATATATATATATATATATATATATATATATATATATATATATAAAACATATATATATATATATATATATATATATATATATATATATATATATAGAATGGTATATATATATAAACCATATATATATATATATATAGATATTAGATATCATGATACAATATGATGCATAGGGAAACACATTCCAAAACTCTCCCAAAATCTGGAATAAAAGTTAGAACAACCTAAAATAAATGCACAAACAAATTACATGTGTCCAAATAGGGGGTTTTCCCACTAGGACACGATCCTACACATTGGACACCTCTACAAATGTCCAAATGGACACGAAATGGACTCAAATGGACACAACACCAAGGGGGTCATTCCTACGGGTTCAAAATAATCCTACATGCATGTTGGGGTGATTTAGAAGGGAGATTATACCTTCCGGGAGAGAGATTCAAAGGAAAAGGCCTCCGACTCGACACCGACACATAGAGATTCCAAAAGGACACGAACGAGCTCCGAATCCTTCCAAACTTGAGAAGCTCCTTCCTTGGATTGAATGGAGAGGAAAGGAAGAAGATTTTGTGGAGAAATGGAAGGATTTGGTGATGGTTTGATTAGGGAAAGCTCTCTAAAAAAATGGGGAAGAACAAGAGAGAGAAATAAAAGGGAAAATAATAAAGTGACTTGTGCCTATCCATGCCAAAAGTGGCCAGCCATAATGGTGGGTTTTGTCCTATTAGGAAAGGTCAAAAAGCCTCCAACACTAATCTATTAGTTAATACATAGAAGGGCTTCTAAGTCGGGGGTAGTTTAGTCATTCCTAAAACCACTAATCCAAGTTAATCCTAACCAAAATAATTAGCCTAGTCACTAACTAAAATATCTAACATGTGGGCCATAGCTAACTAGTGTGTGGGTCCGCTAAGGTCAACACTACCCTGGGTCCCCGATACAAGTCGGAATGAGCTGAAATTCGAACCCGACTCAAATAACCCCAAAATATTATAATAAATAAATAAATAATTCCAAAATAATTTAAAAATAAAAAATGACAAAAATACTCCTGTTTCTGGAAACTGGGGGTGATAAATCTATCCACCTTAAAAAAATTTGTCCTCGAAATTAAAACCAAACAATAGTAAAATCTCAAATTCAAAGGTCATGGCTAAAAATTTAAAATGATTTAAAATCTCAAAATCAAAGCATGAATTAAATGACTAAAAATTATAAAATTTAAAATTACTCTCAAATATAGGTCTATCCACCTTAAAAGAATCATCCAAAAACTTAAAACAAAGTAAACACAAAAAATTTATGCAATTCGATAATCGTATGCGTCTGTCCAATAATCATGATACTCAAAATCTCCGTCATGCCAGTGAGCAAGGCTACGATAATCACAGAGTCTTCAACTACGGTACATACCTCTAGAATCATAGTATTTAAAATTTTCGTATTGCCGCTAGCTTGGCAGCGAAAATCTTAAATTCCTACACCCGAGAGATACGTCCATAGTCCGACTATATGTCCTCACTCTGCCTGCTAGCATGACCCTAGAGATTCTAAAATCTCATAATCGAGACGACCTAGCCCATACGACTTATCTCAGAAGAATATCACATCTCAAGGACAAACTTTCATCAGACATACGAGGAACAGATGGAATCGAATTTCAAGACAGTTATACGAAGGTAAATGCGGAAAGGAGATTCGAAAGATTGGAACCTGCTATATGCTCTGCTACTGCCTGAGTGGGCTCAACTGTCATGGCGAAAGCTCGCCCCTGCTGGCCTCCTATAGCATGCTGTACCCTGTCCTGGCCTGCTTGTCTGGCTGTACGGACCGTACAGTCCTTCACCTGGTGGTCTGGAGCTCCACAGAATAAATAGACACCCAGCTTTATCCTGCAAGCCTTCCGGGTGTGCCCCATCTTCTTGCAGAAGGCACACTGGATGTCCTGCCTCTGGCCCTGTCCCTGGTGCTGCTGGGCACGCATCGGTGCCTACAAAAACTGCAACTGAGGCTGCTGCTGCTGAAACTGCCTCTGCTGAAAATATGGGCGCTTCGCTGGCCCTGCACTCGAACTAGCTCCAAGAGCGTCACTGCTCCTCTTCGGCTTGAGGCCGAAGTCCTCCTCTGCAATCTGAGCCTCCATAAGGATCTGCTCGAACGTCGCATCTCGTCGCCCAGATGTGCGAGTGCGCACTACATGTATAAGGCCCCTCCGGAACTTTCGGGCCTTGCACCCCTCATCCTGGACCAAACTGGGTACAAACCTGCTCAGGCGGAAGAACTCCGCTGCATACTCGTCTACCGACGAGTTCCCCTGCACCAGACTGGCAAACTGCCCCTCCAAAGCTGTCAAGGCTACATCTGGGTAGAACTTCTCCTTAAAGAGTTTCCTGAAGTCCTCACAAGACAAACCTCTCACTGACGCACGTGGATCCGTGCGGTACCAAGTTAGCGCTATATCGAAGAACTGGCTCGCTGCAGACGTCACCCACAGACCTCTCGGGACCTCTGCCAATTCCAGACTCTGCTGGACATCCTCTAGCCAGTCGTCCGCGTATAGGATACCCTCGGTACCCTTGAACTCCCGCAGGTTCATCTTCCTGAAGTGGAGGTATGTACCGGGCCTCTCCTGACCCTGCTGCTGTGCTGGTGCTCCCTGAACTATAGCCGGTGCACCCCTCTCCACTGCTGCCATAGCTAGCTGATGCGAGTTCTCCATGGTCTGTCGCAGCACCTCTGCCTGACGGTGCTGTGCCTCTGCATGTGCTCTCTGTGTCTGCAGCATCTGCTGTAGAAGGGCCATCATCCCCTGAGTATCTGTCGGTAACTGAGGCGGCGGTAGAAGAATGTCAGGGATGACCATGGACGGTCTCGCTGATGGAGGTGGAAGATCTCCTGGAACTGTCGCTGTTGCTACTCCCGCCGGAAGGGCAGGGACTGATGTGGCAGCTCCCTGAACTGTAGCTCCCTCAGCTGGAGGTGGAAGACCTCCGGAAACTTCCGCTGCTACTCCTGCCTGAAGGGCAGAGACTGTGGCTACTGCTCTCTCGACTGCTACTCCCGTAGCCGGAGGTGGAAGACCTCCCGGATCTGACCTCTCTGGAATTGTACTAGGCCCTGCCGCCTGAGCACGAGTCACCGTCATCCTGAAGATGAATTGAATCCAAGAGATCAATATGGCACATGATAAGATATTATCAAAGGAGGACAATTGAATTCAAATGCAAGAAGAGTTGTCATGGTAATCAAAAGATCAGAAATTTCCTAAAATGTGATTGAGTAACTCCTATCATACCCTAGATCCTACGTCCTAGTCGCAGGCTCGTAATTAGCACTCTAAGTCGAGCACCATTACGAGATCGCACTAATTACGACACAGACCTGCATGGGCCACCACAAAAATGTGTCATGACCCACACCCTGAAGAGGGGCACGAGCACGTGGTTACGTCCAGCCTACACCGCAGTATCGGCGGTAGAACGCTGTATATAGGGTCTGTAAATACTATGACTAAAACAGATAAATGTACATGTACAGTATATACACTCCGAATGGAGGTGACATAGCAATACAGTCTCAATCACATATATCAAACTAAGGTAGATAGCACGAAAAGGAAATACGATAGATAAAGCAGGAAATAAGTCCAAGATCCACAAGTCAGAGCTATACACAAAACATCCAGAGTCTCAGAAAATAAATAATAGATACTACAAACTAAAAGTGCTAGCTGGCTCGCAGGCCAGGCAAACCTAACTAACTATGCTACTCAGGGTGAGCAAAGTCTAGTGGCTCTACCAATAAGCCACGGTCTAACTCTAATCCATCAGACTCAACCCTATAGTAGGTCGGGCAATCAGCCTCTGAATCATCTGTAAAATTTGTCAACGGTATCCTGTCAGAAAAATGAGCAAGTACAAACACCAACAGTAGTTCCATATAAATTGACAAAAGCTATAAGAGACAGTGTAATGAAATACAAGATAAAATCAACTGAAAATACATATTATGATGTGAGTACTGAAAAGGACGATAATACATAGATATAGGATGACTTGGGAACTATTCAAAAGCCGAGTTACAACCCCTAAACCAAACAAGGACCGGGGCTGTAACCCTTCTCCCGAACAGAACTTAGTCACCAGAGATAATAAATATAAAAGGTGCCTTAAATTATTAGTGTGTTATGTGATCGGCTTGGGAAAATATAATCAGGCTTTCCATCCGACCGGCTATGAACCATGTATACAATAGAACGATAAGGCCAGTCACCATGGAAAGCTATGAACCGTATAGGGTAAGGTTTTACCCGTCATGAGGCGAGGGTATAGCTATGAACCATATGTACCATAGAACCATGTAGGAATTTGATCACACAACCATAAATAACTCCCCCATCCCCGAATAGTACAATAGATCTGGACATGACACGTTATGACACGGAATTCCATCAGAGGGTAGCAAGTCCCTTTTTGAAATCGGTGCCTATACCAATACACTGAAATAAGACAGAATATGTACCAATATACCATGTAACTCTAGGAATAACATCCCATGTCATGATCCAACATATACTAGTCCGTGAACTGTCGTGACTGGAAATCGAGTATAACACTACAGCTGAATCGGATATAGCAGATATCAAGACAATAAAAACTATCAGTGAATGTACTCGCCTGTGGTCCTGAGCTGATAGGGTGAACATACGCTCAGAGTGATCACAGACCTAAAATAAGATACTATGAGTCAAACAGGACTAAATACTGAAAAAGGAAGCTAATTCAAGTCATGAATGCAAGTCTAAGTCAAAACTAGGTCAATCTAGGTCAGACTGAGTCATACTAGGTCATACTGGCTCATACTAGGTCATACCAGGTCACTGGAAATCAATCCAAGTCAAACTAGGTCAATCTGGTTCAAGGGTTGACTTACAGTTGACTTTTGGTCAAAAAATTAACTCTGGTCAACACTGAGTCAACCCTGGGTCAAATCTAGGTCAATCAAATCAAATGTTGACTAACAGTTGATTTTCAGTCAACTGGTCAACTCTGGTTTGGTTTCGGTCAAATCTGGTCGCTTAAAGGCTAAGTTTGACTCTCGGTTGACTTTTGTTGACTTTTAGTCAAAAAGGTCAACCGACGTCAAAACTAGTCTATGAGCACCATATTTGATTATTACCAACCAAGGGAATCAAGTTCTAACCCTATCTTAGACTCCAAACACAAATACCCTATTTTCTAGGTAAAACTTACATTACCCTACCAAGGTAAATCCCGATACCTTGTCCAATACCAAGGAAATTTCGCAAATACCCATGGTACTAGCCTAGGCTCCTTAGGTAGCTAGATATCAACCTATCTAAGGTTTACCTACCAAGAATTATGGGTATCCTAGGTATCTAGGCCATGTTAGGATACGTATAGGTTTTACCTTATTACCTATCCTATCTCATATCATATATTTACCCTCATAACCTATCACACTCATCTACACACAACCCTCATGATACCATACTCACTTACACATGGTCACACTAGGCTCTACCTATAGGTTTACATATAGGCCCTCTTATAGGCTACTAGCTATACTCACATATCACTCACACTCACAATACCTATATACTCTCACACTACAAGCTTACACATAAATCTCACAACACACACATATAGCTCCTATACACACACCAATATATATACATAGGCTCACACACAAATGGTTTACAACCACACACACACACATAGGTAAGTTTGGGACTGATTAGAAGTGGAATTGTGGACTGGAAAGTGGGGGTTATATGCTATTTTGGGACAGCAGTTTGGGGAAGAAAACTGGACTGAATGTGTTCAATGTGGACTGTCATTTGACAGCCACATGAGGGGAAATTACTGGACTGATTTGGAGCCAAAAAGGACAGCCACAAATGGGTGTATATATGGACTGTAATGGGGGTAAAACAGGACTGTTTTGAAAGGGTAAATGACAGCCAATATGGGGGTATCCTGGACTGTTATTGACTGTCAATGGGGTACAAAAACCTGGACAGAAAATCAGGGAATTGGGGACAGCAGTACATGGGTTTTGGTGGACTGTGAAGAGGGAATTTATGGGCTGTTTTTAGGTGGTAAATGGGGGGAACAGCCATGTATTTAGGGACTGCAAAGAGGGGATATTTAGGGGACTGTTTTGAAGTGATATGGGGGCAGTAATGTGGTTTAGGGGGACAGCCAAGTGCTGTCCCCATGGGCTGTTGGTTGGGTATTGGGTAGCTAGGTTCCCCCCCCCCCTCCTATCATCCCACACACACTCCTTTACATCCTCTATATAACTCTCATCCAACCACTCAAACAAAACATCAAACACCACTCCTTCACACTAACACACACACACAAATACCCACTTGGCCGACCCCTCTATGCCCTCCTCCAACACAACATCACATCCCATCACAAAGTATCACACACTCCCACCATGATACACATCCACATATATATAAATCAATATATATATTTTTTTTAAACCATATATATATATAGATATTAGATATCATGATACAATATGATGCATAGGGAAACACATTCCAAAACTCTCCCAAAATCTGGAATAAAAGTTAGAACAACCTAAAATAAATGCACAAACAAATTACATGTGTCCAAATAGGGGGTTTTTCCACTAGGACACGATCCTACACATTGGACACCTCTACAAGTGTCCAAATGGACACGAAATGGACTCAAATGGACACAACACCAAGGGGGTCATTCCTATGGGTTCAAAATAATCCTACATGCATGTTGGGGTGATTTAGAATGGAGATTATACCTTCCGGGAGAGAGATTCAAAGGAAAAGGCCTCCGACTCGACACCGACACGTAGAGATTCCAAAAGGACACGAACGAGCTCCGAATCCTCCCAAACTTGAGGAGCTCCTTCCTTGGATTGAATGAAGAGGGAAGGAAGAAGATTTGGTGGAGAAATAGAAGAATTTGGTGATAGTTTGATTAGGGAAAGCTCTCTAAAAAAAATGGGGAAGAACAAGAGAGAGAAATGAAAGGGGAAATAATAAAGTGACTTGTGCCTATCCATGCCAAAAGTGGCCAGCCATAATGGTGGGTTTTGTCCTATTAGAAAAGGTCAAAAAGCCCCCTACACTAATCTATTAGTTAATACATGGAAGGGCTTCTAAGTCGGGGGTAGTTTAGTCATTCCTAAAACCACTAATCCAAGTTAATCCTAACCAAAATAATTAGCCTAGTCACTAACTAAAATATCTAACATGTGGGCCATGGCTAACTAGTGTGTGGGCCCGCTAAGGTCAACACTACTCCGGGTCCCCGATACAAGTCGGAATTAGCTGAAATTCGAACCCGACTCAAATAACCCCAAAATATTACAATAAATAAATAAATAATTCCAAAATAACTTTAAAATGAAAAATGACAAAAATACCCCTATTTCTGGAAACTGGGGGTGACATAAGTGAAGCCACAACTAACCTGAAAAATGTTAGTTTTCAGTCAGGAATGGAACAAGTACACAAACCGACGGCAATGCGAAAACACAATAGAATTAACAAGACATAAAAATAACATATGAGATATGAAAACTGGAAAGTACTGATGACATGGCACGGTGGAAAAGAAAATAAGAAATAAATAAATAAAAGACAACTACCTATGTGGTGTGAAATATCATTTTCAATATGTGGACGGCTAGGGGGTAAATACGGCATCCTGCACGTGTCGTGTGCAGCTGCTATCAGTCAAGATTAGACATATTGGGATAGTTCTGGGTAGTCCACATGTCTACTAAGATATTTTTCCTTCCGACTACTCCGTGTGACGAGCGTGTCTACTAGAGGTTAGTTACAGTCGAGTAAAGCTTACAACATTTAGGAAGACCCCAGGTGACAGTAGGAGATAACATATCCATCTTGTTATATTCGTATGTTCCCAGGTATTACTATAACTGAAATCTAAGAAAGGTTCTCTACAGGGGACTGCATCATACATATAGTTAAGAGTTGAGTAGGAAAACATTATAGGTAGATAAATTAAACTGGGAAATGGGTGTATCAACCCCTTCGTGGTAGTACCTATGTCCACTTGGTAAAGTTGACAGAGTATCAGGAATATAAGGAATGATAGTGGAGTGTGTTTGCATCGGGGAAGGAAAACTACTTGATGGTTATATTGATACCAACACCTAGTATAGGTACCAGTCCCATTAGTGTACAGGAAAATTGATAGGGTATTGGTGAGACAATAGGGAAGACTCGGGTAAATGCAAAATATTTTCTATGTCCTGTCATATGAATTCTCCATTTATGTATCAGGATTTGTAGCAGATGTAACTTAGGAAAGGGTCATACAAATGTGGGTGAAGGTGGCAGGTCTGGGAGTGCCTTTAGTAGGCTACCCACGAGTGTGGGTTGGTAACATGTATACAGCTGGGTTCTAAGTGCGGATGGAAAATGCCAAAGGTAATATGGTCATCCAGGGATAATTAATAGTCCCTAACATGCAATAGTGGTGCCAGTGGGTGTGTACCAGTACAGGGCTTGGAATTTTTAGGTTCACTACTTGATATCATGATAGGATACTTGGGACAGCAGTCCACATATGCATATGTTAACAGGTACAAGTATGCAAAGGTGCTAAAGGATACTAAAGCAGCAGTATAAACTGGGGATCGAGGGTGCAGTAGGAAATTAGGAGTTGCAAGAGTCTACAGGACAAAGAAGAACAGGTAGCAAATGAGTGTGTCCAGGCAAATGAAGAGTTTTGTATGTGGCAGGCAGTTGTTGTAACCCAGCAGCATGTGAGGGATACATTAATATGTGTATCATATATTCCTGTACACAGGATGCTATGCAAGCAGAGGTGCATGCATAGGTATACAGTTGGGAATAGGTAGCAATCACTATATGGATAGTAGCATATAGATACAAATGCACATGTGAAATTATATATGTCCTAAAGGGTAACAAGCATATAATATAATTTTACATCAATATGGGTTAAGCCGGTAGGCAATGGGATATGTGTGGGTAGGATACTTAAAAAGGGTATGTAAGTTAAACCTAGATGCCTAACAGAGGTAGTATTGACTTAAGTAGGATACCTAAAAGAGTATAAGTTTAACTTGGAAGCCTAACAGAAAATAGATTGGTTGATATTCTAACTTCCAAATATGTGTATTGATTTAGTTAATTCTAAATATAGGTTTTGGAGGCTTTGACTCAGCACTAGACTCGTATCCGCAGCTCAAGGCCACAGGCAAGTGCATATACTGATTGTTATCGTTTCTGATAGTTTCCTCTGCCTGTTATACATATGTCTTGTTGCTTGTTGACACGCTCGTCACACGAGGATTAGTATCATAGATTTTATTGTACATCTTGATTTTCTTTTATGTTTACCCCACTTGCGATTGATTCCATGAGTACTAGCTAGGCAGGAAAATATCTTAGTAGACGTGTGAACTACCCATTCCATCCCATATGTCTATTCTTGAATAATAGCAGCTGCACACGACACGTACAGGGTACCGGATTTACCCCTTAGCCGTTCCCACATCGAAACTGATATTTCAATGCACATAGATAGTTAATATTCTAAGTTATTTCATCTTGTTCTTCATACTTGTCATGTTACCATAGCTTACATATTGTTTTCTGGCAGCTATTTCTCGAGTTACATGTTCTTTTTCTTTACACCATGAGGCTAGTTACTTTTTAGTTTTATTCTCATATGCTATATACATGTTCTGTGACTCTATTGTGTCTCGGATAGCTGTCATATGTGTACTTATTCCATTCCTGACTGAAAAACCAATATTTTAGGTGATGAGTTAGAGGAGTTCTGTACCACTTATTATGAGCAGAATGTGGACCCTGATCTGAGCATGCAGGAGGAGCTGGATGCGGGGCTACCCTCCGTAGGAGACATTTAGCTTGATATTACTCTGTAGAGCAGGAGTTGCCTACGGAAACTCTTTTATTTATTGTACTTTATTTTATTTGAGGTTTTTGAGAGTTGATTAGTGGACATCCATCTTAGCACAATTTGTTCACTTGAGATTATTTTATCTATCATATTTTGGTCTCTATCTTGGAGACTATTCAGATCAGTTATTGGCTTTTCTCTCACCATGATTATTGTATATATATCTTTCTACTGTGGACTGATCTGTAAATTTTGGTTTTATTATGGAAATCTATAAACTATATGGTTGTATTTGATAAAATATGGATATGACTAAACAGCGTTCTACCGTCGATACTGTAGCGTAGGCTTGACGTACCTACGGCTCATGCCCAAATATTGGGTGCGGTGGTGGCCATTGTGCCGGCGGAGGAGGATTTCGACGGTGGTGTCATGGACGGGGGTGGCGAAAGTCGTTGTTCTCCGGTCAGGCATGGCCGGACACGACGGGTGGTGGTAGTGGTAGATGGTGATGATAATGGGGGCCGGTTCGGTTTGGGTCGGGCGCCTGTGGCCGAGTGCGAGGGTGTTAGGGACATGGTGCTAGGACAGAGTAGTGATTGTGTAGTGCCCCGTCCCGCTCAGTCAATCGAAGGAATCGGAACGTCGATGGCGTTCGAACTTAGCCTTGCAATGGCTGTTCGAAGACATCGCTCGGTCAAGGCGACTCATCGCTCAGGTAGGATAGTTTCGGTGAACTTGCCTCATCATAGCCTTCACATAATAAATTGCATATTTTCAACTTGAACAAGTAGGTTTGATAATAAAAGAGACGAATCCATATAGATAAGGAAATAATCTCGACGGTTCAAATTGCGTTAGAATATGGAAAGGTCCAACGGTCGGCTTAGAGTTGGCGCACGACGTGCTTTGAAAATGATACTCGATCCTTCGTCCCGTGGCTTGGGAGAAGGAAAGTTGGTCTTCGATACAAAACCATGAATTAGCCTAAGTCATAGGCGTCGCCTGCATAAATGCTCGATAAGGCATACACGCTTCCGTAATGCAAGGCTTGGCATAGCCTCTGCTCGTCCCTTGGGTTAGGTTGTAGGCTCGATTAAGTTAGGCAAAGTTATGTCGGTCGACCTAAGACATTCCAAGCACTGTTCCGCTCTTTCTGCGGTTGTCAAGTAAAATAGTCCCACGATCCCAAGGCCCGTCATATAAAGTATAACTTGGGCGATAGCGTCGCGTAGAACACAAGTTGGTTCAAGGCTCGAGCCACAGTTGGTGCGGTGAAAAGTTAGCCACGGTCTGTCGACACGTGAGGAACACGTTATGTTTAAGTTAAGTGGGAAGGCCATGCAATTGTCGTTCCCTGAATTCAAACAATGTTAAGTCAGAGCGATGGTTAGTCGCCGAGAGTAATATGTCAGAACTGTAGGTCAGTCGAAGAGGCAACCCTGGTTTGGGCTCTGCAAGAGTAGTATGAAAAATGGAAGAAGTAAATGAATCGATTTAATAACAAATCCCAATGATACCCTAATACATATATATATACCTTATTAACATAACACGGTCGTTGGACTACTTGTCGACAATGGGTGTTTTTACCGTTTCTTCCGATCGGAAAGCCTGGGGCCAGGGGACCGATGCCGGCCATGGAGGAAACGGGGTAATAGCCGAGCTGGGTAATAGGCAGTGGTAGTTCGGGGACTTTCATCGGAGCTCGCTACTTACGGTGCAAGGATTCCGTTTACCAGGCTATGTCCTGAATGGCTTATTAATGCCAGAGACCTGTGGGTAATACACCAAATACAAATCATTATTAACTAACATGGAAGGTGATAGCAAGTTTTGTGTAAACACGGCACGAGTGGTGTTGATAAGGTATGTGTGCACGGCTTGCACCATGGTTTAAGAACCTAGGACTTGGCCATAGCAAGGACCCGTGCTTCGACACGAGATGTGGCATCGTGTGTTAGGTCCTCGATATAGAGTTGCATAAGTAAGTATTGAGTTGTTTCGAGTTAAGTCAAAAGGGCCATAGGGCAAGTTCGGTGAAGTTATGTCGAGTTGCTGGGCACGACCGCGATATATGAGGCACGGTCGCACTGTCACAGCACGATTATAGGCAAGGCTAAGCAGTGAAGCACTGCCTCAAAGAGGTAGCACGGTTACATGGGAATTGGATACTATCGTGTAGTTGCGTCTCTGATTATGGGCCGAAAGGTAAGCACGACTTGACAGGTTAACGTTGTTGGCACGATAAGGGTCCAGAGACAAAGTATGAGTTAACGTTGTTATTACAAGCACGGGATGGTCTAGAGACACAAAATATGCCTAGACGTCTATCCTAAAACTGATTCTAAGACAAGACTAGAAAGACAATACAAAGGTTCTAAGTTGTATAAAGTAAATCAAATGTATTGGTTTTGTATGGGTGGGCGAGGAGCTCATTCTACCAGTACAGTTGAGTACTGACACCCACACAGTATTTATATGCAGGCACAGGTTGAAGCTCGTGGTGCGGAGCTCGCTTGGATGCATCGAGGCACGGAGTTCCTTAGCGATTCGAAGCGTACGGTCGCATGGAGTCAAGACTTATATGGGACATAATGTATGGATGTCACCTTCTGAAGCATCCGCTAGTTCAAGACATGTATTGAGAGATGAGAAAGAGCTGAGTGACTTGTAATGTGAGAGGAGTGAGCTTGAGTGAGCTTGTAATATTGGCCTTGTGCCACATTGTAATCCTTGTTTCAATATCAATAAAATGTATCTTTTGAATGACTTGTGTTTCGCTTCTAAATTTTTGTTGCTATTATTCAATGTCTCTGCTTAGGACTTCTGTACGACGACCCCGTCGTAGTTGCTGTAATCGGCCGTTATGGAACCCGCCTTGCACGAACTGTCACGATCCGCACCCTAGAGTAAGGGCATGAGACGTGGGTACGTCCAGCCTACGCCGCAGTGTCGGCGGTAGAACGCTGTCCTAGGTCACAACTTCTAACAATATAAATTCTAAACAGTTTATACTCCCCGAATGGGGGTGACAAAGCAGAAAGTAAACTCAATCACAAACTAAGGCAGAAGATAAGATGGAAAGATAGATAGATAAATACTACTGAAAAGAAAGGAAATCCCAAGTACAAACAGAGATTCTAAGTCTCTAAGATAATACATATCCCAAATCCCAAGTACTAATATATAAAATCATCCCGAATGAATATAAATAAGACATCCTAGTCTAGAGGAGTGTCGTCCATAGCTAAGGGCTCCTGCTGCTGGTCCAAGTCTGTACTATCATCTAGAGTAGCCCCATAATAAGTGGGACAGTCAGCCTCGTCCTCATCCTCTGTAATATTTCAATAGGTCCAGTCAGGACAGGAGCGAGCATAATACATCTCAACAAGTCATAGCAGGAAAGAAAATATAATCATGCTAGAGAATAAAATATAGGAACTGAAGAATAGCATAATATAAGAGAGAGAGACAGTAAGTAAATATCTATGATATATAAAAGAGAGACAGTGCTAGTGATTTAAAGTACAGACGAACATGTGAATGTCTTAGGACTGATTCATGACTACACTAAGAGTGATTCATGACTACACTACTTTGGATATTTATTCACATGACCATTCATACTCTCCCGTACCCCAATCAATACACAAGGATCCAGTCAAGCTACGTTAAGATTCGTGACTAAACTACTAACCCGTATAGGGTGATTCATGAATTGATTCGTGAAGGCTCGGTGATCATGAGGGTACATGAGTCACTAGCTGATTCCCGAAGATTCATGATAATAGAAGCATAAGATACGTGATGTAAGTGAAACACACTGGTCAAAAGTATCTGATGCTCCCGAGAAGGATAACATCGCATGAAGGGATCCATATAGTACTAATCCGTGTTCCAACGTGTCAGCATCAAGTAAGATAGTCTAAAGCAGAAAATATAATCCTAAACATGATATAAAATGATCAGAGAATGTACTCGCCTGGTATCTGAGTGTCCAACTGAAAAGTACTGTCCGAGGAGTGGTGTCTGGCTCCTATCAGAACAGCACAAGTCACAACAAGTCCAGAATGGTAAAATAAAACACTACAATACATTCTACATGAATCTAGGCCAAACTAGGCCAAAGTCAACTCTTGGTCAACTCTGGTCAACCCTAAAAGTCAAACTAGGTCAAGCTATCCATTCTAGGTCTAATCAAGGTTATACTAGTCTAAATAGGTTATACTAGGTCTAACAAGACTAGGTTAGCCTAAACTAGGTTTAACAATCTTGCTAAACCCTAACAAGCCTATAAGAGTCTATCAAGACTTATATCTAAACCATGCTAGCCTATATTAAGTATTTACATACCACAAGACCAACACAAGCTATTTACATTCAAACTTAAACATATATACACATATTGTATATAGGGCATACATTAGATATTTAGGCATAATACAACATATTACATATATACATATATATTATATTATGTGTACAGAGATATAGAGAGATAGAAGACTAGGTGTCAAGAATGTGTGTGTGAGAGCTAGTGAGAGTGTGTATGAAATGGTGTCACATAGGTGTGTGAATCATCAGTGACAGGGAATAGAAGGGTGTGCATATGTGTGTGAGTGTCTAGACTGTGTGTGTGTGAGGAGTAGACTGTGTGTGTGTGAACTATTTGTGGGTGTGAGTGTGTGTCATTTAGATGTGTAGGCATGACAGTGAACCTTAGCCAAAAGCTCACTCCAATGCCTCAAACAAAATCGAATCCCCATTCTCAAACACCAAGCCAAAACCCATTCTCAGTTTACAGTTTATACTAACTCATTTCAGTTTAAACAGTCCATTCTTTCCAGTTTCTTTTGTGTGCAGGAATGACAGGGAATGTGTGTGGTTTATGTGACAGTACAACTGGAATGGAAACTAATTCCCAGGAAGAGTGCCATAGTGAATTGTTCTTAGGTTTAACATCAATCAGTTAAATACTAATGAAGTTCTCAGATTTCAGGATTTGAAATTGACAGTGACTTGCTAATATGTAAATTGGTTTCAGATTTCAGAAAAAAGGAAAAGAAATCAACATTAAAACCTACACTAATTCATGTTTGTATGAACTCTGTCCTTGAGTTCACACATCAAGAATTCAGAGTCCCATCTTTGTTTTCAGAACTCAGTTTCATTAAACTCAGGTTTATATAAACATAGGAATAGAAAATCAATTCATGTGACCATTGTTCAACATAATCATTCAATAGAGAGTCCTATTCAACTGAAATTGAGATTAAACACAGGTTATATACATCCTAACAGTCCTAAACATGATATTAATTGTGTAGTAGATCCAAAATATAACATAATACATGCTATGCTCATTTAATGAAATTCAACAGGAAGAAACAGTGGAACATGCACTGATACTCATACAGTATCAGAAATAGGAATCCCAATCATACAGTTCAACCTGGTAAACCCTCTAAAGCTGAGAATTTAGTCTCAACCATGTTGTCAAATATTTAGGTAATCAAACATAACTAATACTTAACATTTAATCAAGAAATTTAGTGAAGGATATTACCTGAACAGTGATTTATCTCACTGATAACTCAGTGTATCAGAACATAGGGGGAAAATCCCATTCGACTATGAAAACTCATCTAATAATCCATGAAAAGGGTTGGTAAATGATATCAAATGTGTGCACGTGTCATACCTTCAGTTTTGTGTCCAC
>JANAVB010043153.1:0-18271 GCA_029216955.1 Iris pallida | reverse complement strand
TATTATATATATATATATATATTATATATATATATATAATGATTTTGGGTTTCTAGTATTACTTAATAATATTTTGTAAATAAAATTATAGTTTCTAAATATTATAAATGATTTGTTAGATATGTATTTATATTTATTCTTTTTCCTTAAATCGTAAGTCACAACTATATAGTCGTTTCCTATTCCTCATCTCTATTATCGTGCCAAATCCTGATTCTAGACTGTTATATATATATCAAACTAGGCTATTTGGACTTTTTCGGACTCAGTGGAACCGCATGTGCCATTGTTTGGGACCATTTTGTAGAGCTTAGCATCATACCTATTCCGTATGGACACATTCGTGTCGTACACGTCAACTTTCAACTAAAATAAGGCGAGTACATTCTCTGATAGTTTCTATTGCTTTGATATCTACTATATCCGATTCAGTTGTAGTATTTTACTTGATTCTCGACACGAGGATACATGGACTAGTATACGTTGGATCCTGTCATGAGATGTCATTTCTGGTTTACCTGGTATATGGGTACATTTTTCGATCTTATTTCCTGTACTTGTATAGACACCAATTTGGAAGTGGGCTGGCTCCTGCTCTTTGAATCCCGTGTCATGACGTGTCATATTTAGATCCATTATACTATTCGAGGATGGAAAGTTATTAGAGATTATGTGATCAATACCCCTCTTGTCACTTCATGTGCATAGCTCTACCCTAACCGTACGTAGGGTATAGCCTGACCTGATACTTCTCGTGCATTTTTTTCTAATTTGGCCAGCCTGATCCTATATACTACTAATACATAGCCGATCAAATGGAACAGCCTGATCTAGACCCAAGTCGATCACATAAAGATCTAATATCTCAAGGCATAATTTATATTTATATTGTACATCAAATATTCCTGTACTGCTTTACATTCCAGTATTTTATACCCTGACATGATATTCAGTTCATTTTACTGTTTTACTTTCAGTCTAGATATTTCATCTTGTATTCCATTATAACTGTCTCTTATAGTATTTGTCAATTCATTTGGAACTGTTGTTAGTTTATGTACTCACTCCCATCCGGACTGGATACGTTGACAAATTTTAGAAATTGTTATGCCCCATATTATTGGACTACAGGATGATGCTAGCTGAGACAGATCTCGATATTCTTTCACCGTGAGTTGTATCCCATGAGTTCTAG
Source organism: Iris pallida (assembly GCA_029216955.1). Lineage (NCBI taxonomy): Eukaryota > Viridiplantae > Streptophyta > Magnoliopsida > Asparagales > Iridaceae > Iris > Iris pallida. The sequence continues at coordinate 17,076 of JANAVB010043153.1, read as the reverse complement.
GCCTGGTAGTTTGATTTAGTTTTTGTTTTTGTTTTGTCTCCGATACATTCTTGTCTCATATGATCATTTTGTAGATTCTAGTTGCTCTAGTGATGTTGTTATCTCTTCTTATTCATATCTTTTTAGATGTTTGTGACTGTAGTACATATTGTTGTTATAGATCATGCAGATGTTATAGATATTTATTGGATACGTGACAGCATTCTACCGCGGATACTGCGACGTTGGCTGGGCGTGGCCCATGTACTCGTGCCCGAATATCTGGGTGCGAGCCATGACATTAGTGTTTAATGTTCTTCTGAATCGTGCACTTGATCCACATCTCGATATCATCTTTTAATGTTCTAGCGTCAATGTCCTATTTCGGCTCGTGCACTTGATGCACGTCGCCTCAATTGTTCGATATTCAATATTTTATCTTAATGTTTGACACATACTAAGACCTTTACTTGATTCGAGCCATGCTCGTTAACTTGATAGAAACTTACGCATACAAAGATACATTTTTATTAGGCATGAAGGAGTAGGGAAGAAAAGTCATGAACCCGCCCATGTTAAGCCAATACGCCTTGTTGTCTCGCCGAGCTGATGCAGCTTAATTCCATAACTTGGTTGCACGACTAACTCTTCTGACTTAGCCATTCTATTGAGCTACTCGATTGATTCGACCTATCGTGCCCATGTCTCAGTCCGTTGCAGGGCGAGGTTTTGGTTTTGCGGACACTTTAGTGAATAAGAAAAAATGCAGACCTCTTATGATTCAGCATAAAAGCATAACCTGCACACCAGACCAACCAAAGTTAATACTTTGTTCAAATCGGACTTATGCTTTGTATCGATTCGGTTTATTGATTCGAATCAACTCAATGCTTTCTTTCGAGCTAAAGTAACACTTGCATCGATTCACATCGATACTTCATCGGGTCGACGTAACTCTTCGAGTCAACGACTCATCGTAATGTATCGTGCGGAGCGGAATATTACATAATATACCACTCAAAACAAGGTTCATCCTCGAACCGAAACCAACACTTAATCCAAGTGTTTCGCTAGATCGTTTCACGATCTCATTCTAATATCGTTTGAATCATACAACTTAGTTTGGATCATACACATATTTTAGGCGTCCTACAAATATATGCATTTCAGCAATAGGTAACTTCTCATCCTCGATTATTTGACATCTCGTACCCTCGATCAGACTTGGTCTCTAGTTGTTTGTTCTCGTACTTTTATTGCTTATGCATATTCGACGCATATGTGATCATCCAACAAAAATTACGGCACACGATGTGATTCACAAATCGGATATTATGCTTTGTAGGTTTCGTATGGCCATTAATTCTATATGTCGTGTTAAGTCGTCGTGCATCCGATCGCAACAATTCTTGAGGTCTCGTCTCAATGGCATGAACTAAGTTCAACATGCCCTAAGTCTCGTCATGACCATATGGTTTCGCAACTCGTAACTCTTTACCTTCTCAAAGCTATCCATATATCGCGTCTGGGGCTAACCCCCACTAGGTAACTTGTCCAGACATCGTGCTTAATCTCTCCCGACACAAGTGGTCAACTTGAGTCTACAATGCTCAAAGACAACAATCTTTCCGACCCAAGGTCTCTTTACGTACGTTCATCTCCGATTTTCGATCGAGTACGAATTTCTTACTCAATTTTTGAATCAATCCCACTAGTTCATTTCGCAACATAGGTCGTTTACTTAACGTACGCGACTCTAGCCGTCACATGGGTCAAGCTCTATGACATAATCTCTAGGGTCGTTCCCCTATTCGTTGCACTCATACGTAGTACGATTTCTCACAATCGTCCCTCCGTGTCGCTATACTAAGTCCATCCATCTATCTATTCGATCTTCGACCGACCAAGTCTATTTATATATTTATTCAATCGATCAGTAAATCTTTGACCATATCGATCTAATCGAAGGGCTACTCGCTAACTTTCGAAATATGATATTCAATCGCTTAGACTTATCCTCAACATGCACTATATCATCATTCATCCTCGACGTAATTTCTTATACGACTTCATTAGTGTCGTCCTACGGTCTCCGACATTTACTTTGATTTGGCGGTCAAGTCTTCTAGGGTCAGCTTCCCTGCAGCTACGCTCGATAATTGAAGATCGTCAACGAGGGACAGTTACTGCGAACCATGCTATATCCTAACTCGGAGCCAAATCAATTCCCAATAATTCCTACGGGACTTTACCGAATTCGACATAATTCTTTCCAATCCAAGGGGTCTTATCCTACCCGCACAACCGATGCGTCATTACTAATCGAATCACTCATGCACTATCGTTAACAATATCTCTAACCAAGCAATTTTTTTCGTCGCGAGTACGAGTCTATCTACCTACGATCAATATTCGATACACTCCATGCTCATCGCAGTAATCCTCGAATTAACCTTCGCATCAAACCATAAGTCAAAATCCAATTTGCCATACCTTACAAGTTTGACCATCCCCACTGGGCGTGAATCACCATACCAGCACTCACGCGGAATGACCGCCATAATCCCGGCGTGATGCATGTACCAGGATGGAGTTGTATTCGCACAAGACAATAACGTCAACGTTGTGTTAACAACGAAGCAATCAAGACACTTTCATTTTTCCTCCAAGTAATATATCCATCCATTCTCAGATTCTTTGAAGCATTCCTCCGTTATCATCCGAACTGACATCAACTTAACTCATATCTTATTCATCCAACAACAATGCTCAACAAAATTTTATTCATTCAATCAGAGTATTCCCAAGTTATCGCATATCTTCTTTGATATGCCTCAATACCATCGTCGATATGCATAACCTGAACATCCTCCTTTCTCATAAACTCCAATTCATTGCAATCACTGTTCTTATCTGAACTCGAATACAAATTACGTTTTGCACGCATCAAGATCCTTCTCGTTGTAGCTAACTATCATCATTGAGCGACATGATTTCTAATTCCTATATCCATTCTTATATTTCCAAATCGTACTTCCAGATCGTGATACCGACTCTTCGCACGAACTCAAATTCGTCTGCACGATTACTTCGTACCTACTCAACTCATCCCGAATAGTTTTCGTACCGACTTAACTCAATTCCGAATGAGTCAACTATTTCCTCAACGCAACGTTCCCTTGCTATGTCCAACCTATCGTTCGGTTTATACCCAACGAATTCTCGATCAACTCATCATTCAATGATACGAGTCCGCGTTTGATCGTTCAACTCAATTCTTTGAAGCGCACTTGCATTAACTTCTATCGAGTCATTCCCACTCGAGTCTCGACACTATTCCGTCCGTTGAGATAAACTTATCGTAACGACACAATCATCTTGACACAATCTATTATAAGTCAACAAACGATTTCACGTAGCTATCGCCAAGTGGTATTACATATACTACTCATAAATCGAGCCTATTATTATCGATACAATTCTTCGCTGCACCGATCGCATAAGTTGTATTACATATACCACTCAAAATCAAGTCACTACTCGATATTACACTCCGTATACGTCCGATGTTTATTTCAAATCAACTATCCCATGTGGCGATCTTACTCGAGTTGGTACAACAACTAGGCCAACGTACTCTATTGTTCGCGTAAGTTTGACATTCATCCAAGGTAATTCTTGCCTTGGTGATCATATCGATCACAACGCAACATTCGCTAACTCAAGGATTAATGCTGTCACGTCCCGCTCCCGTAGGAGCGATCGTCTTCGCTAAGGCATGATGCCACGTAAGCCTAGATTTTGCTCACGTAAGACGGGTTTTATAACGGCCGATTACAGGCTAAGCGACGGGGTCGTCGCACAGAAGTCCCAAGTGGAAATATTGATACAGTAGCGGAAATTTGAAGCAAAATACTAGTCATGCAAAATACTCTTTTATTGATATTGAAACAAAGATTATAATATGGCGCAAGGCCAAGATTACAATCATTCAAGCTCACTCTTCTCACATTACAATCACTCTGCTCTCTTTCATCTCTCAATACAATTTGATTAGGCCTGCGGAATGTTTAGATAGGCGATGTCCATACATTATGTCCCGTATAAGTTCATACTCCATATGACTGTGCACCTCGAAACGTCAAGGAACTCTATGCCTCGATGCATCCAAGTGAGCTCCATGCCAACGAGCTTCTACCTGTTCCTGCACATGAAAACTATGTAGGTTTTAGTACTCAACTGTACTGGTGGTGTGAGCTCCTCGTCCACCCATACAAAACTAACACGTTCATTTACTTTGTGCAACATAATCCCTTTAAGACTGACTTTCTACTCTTGCCTTAGGATCAGTTTTAGGACATAGACTCTCGACCTATTTTGTGTCTTTAGACCATTTCGTGCCTTAACAACGTCAACTTATCAACTCGTATTTGCCTTTCAGCCCATACTCAGAGACGTAACTACACGATAGTATCAAATTTTCGAGTGACCGTGCTACAATCCATATTGAGGCTGTGCCAACTATATTGCCGCCTCACGGCCCTTGTCGCTTTAATCACCAACTGACTCAATCCAGACTTGTGAAAAAAGTGTCACTTAACCAACTTTACCTTGCGACGATTCCTAACTTAAACTCAAAATGACTCAGTTCCAATTTATGCAACTATATGCCAACAACTTAAGACTCGACGCCACATCTCCATGTCGAAGCATGGTGTCAACGTTGAAGCCAAATCTTAGGCCCAAATATTTTTTCCAAAATGTACACACATTCAACTCGACACATTCTAAAAGCATACACACGGATAGCCTCTATTTTGTCGACATTTATATAAACTTAGTCACTAGCACCATAAGCTATCCCAGACTTAGCTAGGAATAGGATGGCCCGGTCAAAGCAAGTAGCTAGCCCCAATGACCGTCCCCCGAATTCTTTGCTGCCAGCGGCTTAGCTACCCCTATTTTCTCCTAGGCCGAATACAGTCCCATGGCCCAGGGATGCCGCTTAGAGGAAACTTTTTACCTTGTCGACACGTTGTCCAATGACCATGCAAGACTTGATTCGAACTGACGTCTCACACATTCATTCTTCTTCTAATGTTACCATTTTTTCATGACCCAGTTCAAGACTTCTATTATTTGAGACAGCCTCAATGACCCATGGTCGCGAGTATTCTTCCTTGTTGCCCTATTATTTTACTCAACTCAGTAACGCCTATTTGATAGCCCTTTTCCAAACTCAATTTGAGTCTACCGTGGTTCGTGCCTTAAATACTAAGTCCATGACATCGTACATTAAGCCAACTTGTGTTTTGTGTGATACTACTGCCCAAGTCATAATTTATATGATGGGTCTTGCAGTCGTGAAACAAGTAATTTGGGTGCCTAGACTTATGCCACAAGTCGTGCAATACAACTTAACCCGTAGGACGAGCAATGACTATGCCAAGCCTTGGACGATGGGACTGTGCATGCTTTATCAAGCGTTATACGGGCGACGCCTATAACTTTGGCTAACTCTTAGCTTTGTGGCAAAGACCAACTTTTTTCCTTATCCTAAGCCACGGGACGAAGGACCGAGTGTCCATTTTAAAATCCCTCGTACAACACTTCTAAGCCGACCATGGTACCTTTTTCCATGTTCTAACTCAATCGACCCGACTTGGGATTATTCTCTTAGCAATGTGGATTCATCTCTTTTATTATCAAACCTACTTGTGCATTTAAAAACTTTCCTTTTATTAGTACGAAGGCCAAGCTGAGGCAAGTTCACCGAATCCACCCACCTGAGCAATGAGTCGCCTCGACCAAGCGGCTCTTCTAGCAGCTGTTGTATGGCTAAGTTCGAACATCGTCGGCATTTCGGTTCTTACGATTGACTGAGCGGGACGTGGTACTATATCATACACCACTCAGAAAAAGTTTCGTCCTCGAAACTAACTGAGTACTTACTTATTGACTCATAACTTTCTTCAACATCCAACAATTCTCATACACATTCTTCCTATATATTTTTTCAATCTGAACCACTCTCCTGCCTTAGTTATTTTCCGCATCCTCGATAGTCTTCCGTTCCTCTAGTCTCATTTGAATTCAACGTATCACTTAGTTGGATCATGTACATATTTTAGGCATCCCCAAAATACATATATTTCAACCAAGCCTTGTAATAGAGAATTCTGCCATTTTCACTCGAGCCGGATCGTGTACATATTCAAGCGTCCCTGATATATATGCATTTCAGCCGAGGCTCATGAGTGGTATTATCATACTCTTGATTCATTCCATTCACCAACACCAACATCCAAACTAATCAATCCTCAAGATCACTCGTATCGATGCTAACTCTCGCAACATGGACGTCTAGCCTAATAGCTAGGCCATCTCTCCAGGCTAAAGTCAATTGTCAGTAATGGAATCACAGTTCCCAAATAATAATGTCAGCACTAACCCCATTCTAAGGTCAAACCAAAGTTGATAGTATGTGGTTTTTCTACCCAAGCTCGCATCACTCCGATTTCTAAACTTCGAGCATAGATTTCTCCTATTCGCACTCACAACGTTCAATCTTGGGGTCCGAGTCATTCAGCAAAGCCATCCTACTTCAAGTTCTACCCAACCAAGCCTCTTGCATATAGCTATCGCACGTCCAAATTTATAATTCGTATAGTCTATCTCTCCAAACACATTTGATATAATCTACCTATCCCTTCTTTCCAAGTCAAACAGACTATGACACGATTTGTCGCTAAACCATAATTCTTATTCCATATTCCTAAGTCGTTTATCACAATTCATGTATTCGATCATGAGTTGCCTGACTTAACAATATGTCACGCCCCAATCTCACGCAAGTATGATTATCTACGGTGGGCATGAAATCACCTTGTGTGCTCCTGTAGAATAATCATCCTCATCTGGGTGTAACTCGTGCTTTGAGTCTAGACTAATTCATTCTTGATACGCAGATTGGATCTACTCAATCCTCAACTTTACTTAATCGTCAATCACAAGTCCAACCAATCCTCGAATTCACATTCGTATCAAACCACAAATCGAAGCAATCTAAATTGCCACGCCTTAATTTTCTGAGTTCGATCATTCTCGCGAAATGAATCACCATATCAGCGCTCACGTGGAACAATCACCCCAAATTCGACGTGATGCATGTGCGAGGCTGGTGTTGCGCTCGTGTAAGACAAGAACGTCGATATTGTGGCTATCGTCGAAGAAATCAAGATACTTTTCTTTCATCCAAACATTCTTTTCAATCAAAATCCCTAAGTATAGCATCCATCGAAATAATAACATTTTACACGATCGTTATTTCCTGACTTAGAGTACCCCCGAGTTATCACATATCGATCTTTGATACGCCTCAATACCATCGATGATATGCGTAACATGACGATCTTTATTTGCAATAAATTTCGAGTCGTGCGACTAATGCTATTATCCAAACTGGATAATCTTCTCAATATTCAAGATCAAATTCGATCGTTATCCCCGAACTATTCCCATGATCAATTCATTCAAACCCATAATCATATATATTCATCCATCTATATCTTAAGTCATCGAGCAACATATTTCTCAAGTCATATCGTTCTATGCTAACTCAAATCATCAAGCAACATCTATACCAATCCTTAGAGTCATCCTCATGTTTTTGAATCATTTCTATTCACACTAATATTTGATTGTGCTAACTTTTTGCATACGATTCATATCGATCCCCTCTATCAAGTCATGCGTTCATTACACCGTACTTTTTCTTGATTCAGTTTCACCTTCTCAACCATTTCGTATATCATACTAATGCAATCACAATCCCGCGCACGTCATTTCTAATTCGTTCAAATCAATTTCATGCTAGCTATCAAGTCATGACTAACTTTGAAACACTTTTTCTAAGGCTTTGTATACTCATCGCTTGCTGATAGACTCATTGGCACCCCGTATCCTCAATCGATCTACATCCCCGAGGCTATCCCATATACCACTCAGGGATGAAGTCATTCGACAAAATCCTCACTTATCATTTGACTCACAATCGATCACTTCGAATCTCCGTTCTAATCATTCCTCAATTTTCAAGCACGCTCATCTATATCCCATCGACGATAACATTGTCGAATGGCATCCCTATCGATAGTCATCGCACTTACTCATTCGAGTCTAACCCATTCGCGTCCGACACAATTTGCATTCCGTGCTCGACTTTGCTAAGGTTGACACAACTTTTAGTGTATATGTCCAGCCCTACTTAGCCAACCGTGCTTATTTTAAGTTAACTTTTGTTCAACCAATCTTCTTTCGTACAATTTTATAAAATATATAGACTTATTGTATGGACATCACGTAGGACATTTGAGAGGGAGCGCACCAACGATATCGATTTTGAAACAACAAAGTTTGTGAAACATCATCAAAGTTAAAGAATTAAATCGAAAGTCCAAGGACGTAAAACTGTACTCTGATACCATTATGTTACGCCCCGCTCCCGTATGAGCAATCGTCCTCGCTAAGGCATGATGCCGCGTGAGCCTAGATTACGCTCACACAAGACGGGTTCTATAATGGCCGATTACAGGCTAAGCGACGGGGTCATCGCACAGAAGTCCCAAGCGGAAACATTGATACAGTAGCAGAAATTTGAAGCAAAACACAAGTCATACAAAATACTCTTTTATTGATATTGAAACAAAGATTACAATGTGGCGCAAGGCCAAGTTTACAATCACTCTGCTGTCTCTCATCTCTCAATACAATTTGAGTAGGCCAGCAAAATCTTTAGATAGGCGATGTCCATACATTATGTCCCGTATAAGTCTAGACTCCATGCGGCTGTGTGCCTCGAAATGCCAAGGAACTCTATGCCTTGACGCATAAAACGAGCTCCGCGCCAACGAGCTTCTACCTATTTCTGCACATAAAAACTGTGTGGGTGTCAGTACTCAACTGTACTGGTGGTGTGAGCTCCTTGTCCACCCATACAAAACCAACATGTTCATTTACTTTGTGCAACATAATCCCTTTACGATTTTCTTTCTACTCTTTCTTTAGGATCAGTTTTAGGACATAGACTCTCAGCCTATTTTGTGTCTCTAGACTATCTCATGCCTTTACAACGCCAACTTATCAAGTCATATTTGCCTTTCGGCCCATACTCAGAGACGAAACTACACAATAGTACCCAATTTTTGAGTGACCGTGGTACAAATCCATATTGAGGCCGTGCCTACCATATTTTTGCCTTGCGGCCCTTGCCGCTTTAATCACCAACTGACCCAGTCCAGACTTGTGAACAAAGTGTCACTTAACCAACTTTTTTTTTCGAAGATTCCTGACTTAAACTCAAAACGACTCAATTCTAATTTATGCAACTATATGCCAACAACTTAAGACTCGACGCCACATCTCCGTGCCGAAGCACGGTATCTACGTTGCAGCTAAATCTTAGGCCCAAATATTATCTTCCAAAACGTACACACATTCAATTCGACACATTCCAAAGGCATACACGCGGATAGCCGCTATTTTGCCGACATCTATATGAACTTAGTCACTAGCACCACAAGCTATCCCGGACTTAGCTAGGAATAGGAATGCCCCGTTAAAGCAAGAAGCTAGCCCTAATGACCGTCCACCGAATTCCTTGTTGCCAGCGGCTTAGCTACCCCCGTTTCCTTCTAGGCCAAATACGGTCCGATGGCCCAGGGATGCCGCTTCGAAAAAACTTTTTACCTTGTCGACAAGTTGTCCAATGACCATGTAAGACTCGACTCGAACTGACGTCTCACACAGTCATTCTTCTTCTAATGTTACTATCTTTTTAGGACCCAGTTCAAGAATTTTAGTATTTGAGACCGCTTTGATGACCCATGGTCGCGAGCATTCTTCCTTGTTGTCCTATCATTTTACTCAACTAAGTAATACCTATTTCATAGCCCTTTTTCTAAACTTAATTTGAATCTACCATAGTTCGTGCCTTAAATACTAAGTCTGTGACATCGTGCATTAAGCCAACTTGTGTTCTGTGTGACACTACCGCCCAAGTCATACTTTATATGATGGGCCTTGCAGTCTTGAAACCAAGTAATTTGGGTGCCTAGACATATGGCATAAGCCGTGCAATGCAAGTTAACCCGTAGGACGAGCAAAGGCCATGCCAAGCCTTGGACGATGGGACCGTGCATGTTTTTTCAAGCGCTATGCGGACGACGCCTATGACTTAGACTAACTCTTAGCTTTGTGGTGAAGATTAACTTTTTTCTTCTCCTAAGCCACGAGACGAAGGATCGAGTGTCAATTTTGAAAGCGCCTGTGCAACACTTCTAAGCCGACCGTGTTACCTTTTTCTATGTTCTAACTCAATCGACCAGACTTGGGATTATTCCCTTAGCTATGTGGACCGATTAACCGAGCAGGACAGGGCACTACAAACGCGACATACGGCCAACATAAACATTCGCCTACTTCAAAATTCGATTCAACTCAGCCAACTTATATTTTGCCGACTCAAACTCGACTAGCGACCAACATGACTCGTTCAAATCGCTCCACGATTTCTCAATCCTATCGTTGCAACTCGTGCGACAATTTTTTTTCAATACTTAAAGTCATTACTCAATCCCGTTCAACATATCGTTATCCATTCACATAGCCACATAATATACATCATTCCATATGTCGAATCATTGCACTGATGCAAAAAATGGCTCACGAATTGTTGCACTCTGTGCAACCAAAAATATGTATCTCTTTGCACTTGCTGCGACCAACAATACGTATCCTATTGTACTTCGTGCAATCAATATCCCCTTATTCATTGCACTTTGTGCAACCAACGAATGGCAACTTATTGCACTTCGGGCAACCAACATTTTGTAACTCTTTGCACTTCGTGCAACCAACAATCTCCGATGGCACTCGAAGATAGCGTGATAGTCACGACATACTTGTGGCAGATGTATGCAACATAATACAGACTTATTGTATGGAACATCCAATGTAGCATCGAGCAGATCTATGAGCCATGAGGTTGTGAAAATAAATTAAAGTCAACTGATTTCGATAGCGAAGCAACTGAGGGTCAAAGAGATTCTTTCACGGTCCAGAGGATGGAACCGCTGTGATACAAACTTGTCACGCCCCGACCCGAAAAATTGCTTGACCTCGCTAGATTTTACCCGAATTATCGTCCTCGCTTGGGCGTGATGTCGCACGAGCCTGGAGTTGCGCTCGTGCAAGATAAGATAACAAGTTCACGTAAGTTTATCTCAAATTGATAACATAAGCAGCGGAAGGAAACAAAACATACAATAAGAATATCTTTTATTATAATGAACTGAAGAGCTAAATTAAAAATGCCAATAAGCTACAACGCTCATGATCTCTCTAGCTCATAAAAGAGTACATTGTTCCATATATTATGCCTATTTATAGCCAACAAGTAGTCTTCGCCCGAACATCTCTATGTTACAAGTCCGAACGCTGTAGGTCCTAAAAAATCAAGTTGTGTCCATCAACAAAATCATCAAAATCAATCTATACATCCTTCAAGTGAACTGCGCAGAAGACAGATTGCGCAACCATCCGATTGCGCAAGCTGAAGTGCGCACTCATCCAAGTGCGCATGCTGACGTGGCCTCGTCATCATTACCTGACAGAGAATCAGATCTTCTGACAGCTGACAGCACGGAGAACGAAGAAACTGTTCGTTTATCGTGTAGCACAGCGCTCGAGGACAGCTGTACATGCAGCACAATCTGTCTGCAGTGCAGTCCATGCCAGTGTAGTCTATCTCAACGCGGTCTATCTCAGCACGGTCCATCTCAGCGCAATCTAAAGTCAGCGCACTTCATCAAGACAACTGACAAATGTACACGTGGCCTTCATGCCATCAATTGCTCACTACGTGGCAACCGTCTGTACATGATCATGCGTATTTCAATCAAATGATGCCATGTGTCCAAGACAGTTAGCCTACGATCAGACAACTGTCTGCATAGTCTAATGTTGCGCAATCTAGTACATGCGCAAGCCAACTTGTGCCAATCAGAATAACTAAAAGTTAGTTATTTCCAGAACTCTATAAATCGAGTTTCAAGTCTTCATTCCAGGAGATCAGACATAAAAGTTCAAAAATATCAGAGAGTTCAGGAGTTCTTGCCCAAGTGTTGCTGCATTCTTCCGAGGCTTTTGCCTTCAATTTCAGAGGCTATCGCCTTCAAAGTTCACATCGTCCAAGGGATAAAGCAATCGTCTTCTAGATTGGATTCCTATAGTTGTACTTTCCCAGAATTCTTGTAATCTTCTTTACAAAGTTTGTTGAAATAAAGATCAACTTTTGTTTTTGCAAACAAAATGGCGACTCTGCTGGGGACGACTTTCTCCTCCGACGAGGAAGTGACAACTCAATGTGACGTTGCGTCTATCGGAAAGACGCAGAAGACGCTGGTTGTGAATGTCAACCAGACGGCCTATGAAGCCATGATCAACTCCAGGACCACTCCTCGTACTGCGACAACTTCTGCCACAAGCAAAGTGCATCCAGTGTGGATCCAAAGACTGCTGCACAGTCTGTTGATTCTGCCACCAAGACTGCTGTGCAGTCTAATGTCTCTGCTGTTAAGACTGTTGCACAGTCTGTTGTTTTGTTGTTGCACAATCTGCCTCTACTACTCCTGTGCAATATGCTATTGCCAGTGCACAAACTACATCATATGCTGCCCTGTCCAAGTACAAGACTCGTTCCTCTGGCACAGTTGGCTGCCACTCTGCCTGTGCAGTCCACTACTCCAGTAACCAGAGTACAACACAAGCACTCTGGTAACAAGGCTCCTGCTGCGCAAACTACTGTGACTAAGGCCAGAAAACATTCTGCCAGAACTCCTCCTGCTTAACCTGCCAGTGCGCCATCAATCCATGCGCAAATTGTGTCTACGCAATCCAAGAGAGACAGTCCTTTGGCTAATCTCTCCTCTTCTCACAACAAGGGGAAAAGCTCTGCTCCTCTCCAACACTCTGTTGCTCCTGCGCAATCCACTGGGGGTAGTCTTTTGGCTATTCCTCCTCCTCTCCAGAACACAAGAAAAGGCCCTTTGGTCTTTTCTCAAACTTCCTCGTCCCACGACTTGGAAGACAATAGAGGAAACGCTCTTTAGCTAACCCTTCTTCATTAAACAAAGGAAAAGGCCCTTTGGTCTTTTTTCAGTCTTCCTCGGTTTTTACTGTAGAAGATCAAACTGAACGTGCTCCGGCAATAGTCAGTACCAAGATTCTCTCCAATAAGAGTTCTTCTTCCTTCCTTGCCAAAGGGAAGTGTACTGATCAGAGAGGTATTCTGCCTACTCCAGTAGCAGAGTTCCAAGATCTCCCAACTCTTCAGATCTTCCGTTCAAGACAGGGAAAACTGCTGGTGTCTCAGACAGAAACCCCTGGGGGCGAGTTTGCTGATCTAAGAACGTATCTCAACAGGCCAACTTCGGTGAAACGTAAACAGCCAATGCCGAAGACCAACCAGCATCAGAGGCAAACCTCCAGGATCAAGAATTCGGATACCTATGCCAATGAAAAGAGTACTTCTTTGTACACTCAAGGGACAAAACATTTGAAGAATCGGAACCATGTTCCGAATATTGTCAAAGAACACATCCCTCGAACTTCTGCTTGTCCCATTGCTGTTTCCGATCTCCGGAACACCTCAAACAAAAATGGATAATATCTCAACATCCCCAGTGCAACCACTTGGACACCATTGCAATCACAAAGTGGTCATCAAGTGTTGTTGTCAGACAACAAGACGATCTGTCTTCGATCGTCTGAACTTTTCTAACTCTGAACCTATGTCGAAGATGAAAACGAGGTTTTACGCCTCTGTAACATGACTTCCAGAGACACTGGGGGTAGGAAGTGTCCAAGCACGACAAGCCTCGCAAGCCGAGTCAGCAGTATTTGGATTTACTCCAGGAATCTTCTGAAGGAGTATTCCAACATACCAGATCCCGAAGCCGAGACACAATCGGTCAAAGGAATCTTCAAGAACGTTTCCTTCCTTCTCACTCAGGAGATGATTCTTTCTCCGACTATGATGCATACAGTGAAAGCTCAGAACAAACAGTGTCCTCTACCGTACCCAGAAAATGACAGCTTATGTTGTCAATGAAGATCCCGATGCTTCCAGTTCAGCCAGCCAAGAACAAAGAATAGCTGTAGAAAGATAAGCTGAAGACCATGGCCGAGATGGTCGCAAGTATGCATTCCATCATTGTGGCCCAACATACAGTCCCACCGACCGTACCTCTTACAAATCCTAAAATCATAGCATCGTCGGTGCCTGTCAATGGGCTGGGGGTAGCATCTCTTTTGTACCTCCTGTACAAGTCCAACCTACACCTAGTCATCAGGTGCTGGGGTAGTGCTTATCATGCTGTTCCTCCTCCTAATACTGTGGTTCTGCCTGCTCCTTCTACATCGGTGAAAGATGCCAATGAAGCTGTCAAGCTCCTGCGAACTCAGTTCGAAGCTTTCAAGGAGAAGGACAACTTGCAGAGATTGGGGATCAAGCAACCCTATCCATTGAATGGAAGGAAGTTCCATTTCCTCCAAGTACAAGATCCCAACCATCTCACTGTTTGATGGCAGCACTTCTCCCAGTCAGTTCATTAACCACTTTGAGGTTATGACTATCCAACTTCAACCAAATGATGCTCTTCTTACCAGAGTATTCGTTGGCTGTATAGCCGGCGTCGTATACGATTGGTATAGAAGCTTGCCCGATGGTTGTATCACCTCCTTCTCTGGCCTAAAGCAAATCTTCTTGGAACGAATCTATGAGGGGATCAACGACATGACTATGTCAGCCCTCAACAAAATCAAACAAAGATACAATAAACTGCTGAGAGTTTTATTGAAAGGTTCCGCCATGAAGCTTTAAAATACCTCCTGGGACTCCAGCCGCTGTCACCATAGACACCTGCAAGTCAAATCTTTTGCCTATCATCAGTATGTGGACAGGCTCTACTTCCAAGATTGGCCATCCTTCATTGTCAACGCTAAAGCAGCTGAAGTTAGAGCTGACAAATTCAAGCAACTAGGGGTACAAATGTCTAACCCCGACCGGGATGAACACCAGACATCAGGTGGCGGCAATCGCCAGAACAACCGTAAAGGAAAAGAAACTTTGAATATCAATTTGAACAAGAACAAAGAATCTCTGGCGGTCAATGTAGCTCCTCCTATCAACTTCTACCCCTTCAGCACCTCCACCAAGAGAACCTCGTCCGAAAGTAGAATACTCTTTTGACGAGAATGGCACAGTGAGCATCTTTGATTGCTTGATCAAAAGTAATAAGCTCCAGCTTCCAGACCCAAAGAAGCCCGATGAAGTCGGTAAGACTGATCATCCCAAATATGTGTCTATCACAGGTTTCGGACATCCCACTCGAGCATGTTATGTGCTCAAAGGCAAAATTCAAGAGCTGGTCAACGCTGGTGTTGTCACTTTGCAGCAACGAGAGAAGACTGTTACTGCAAACATGGTATCAGTTCAGTTCGGTGACTTTTCGCCCCAGATGGTACAGTACGGTGTCATTCCTATCCCTAAAGCTACTCTCGAGATTGAGAATCTCCCTCCTCCACGAAGTGAAGGTCTCGTCCCTTGTCTTTGACAATGGCAGATTATGTGGATTCATCCGATCTTGCTTCAGAGTTCGAAGTTCCTCTTCCTCCAAGAAGAAATACCGTTCCAAAGGCAAGACAAAGATTTGCAATATGGTGTCTTTTGACCCCATAGTTGATGAAGAAACCTGTTGGGCACCAGATCAGGAAAGCCTATCTAAAGGATTACCCCGAAGCTCAAGAGAGTCCTTCTTCTTCTTCTGAGCCTGCTCCAGTGCAGCCCGCTTCCACTGAGGATATTCCTACTGCGTCTTTACCGATTGTAGAGTCTACTCCTCTTAAGCCGACGGTTACTGACAAAGGCAAACAGCAAGTCCGCTTCGACAAACCATTGAAGAAATCATCTCCCACCGGACTTGAAAAGCCTTATAACTTTGATATTTTAGCTCAGTTGGCCAATACACCAGCCCGGCTGTCAATCTTCGAGCTCTTGCACCTCTCCAAAGAGACTCGGAAACTCTGAGCGAGGCTCTCATGCAAGCTAAACTTGTCTGGCCCTCCTAAAGAAGCCAAAAGCAGAACCAATCTCTTGCCTCCATTGTCATAGTGTTGGAGTTAATTCCAAACATAACTTTCACACAAGATGACATGTTGATGGAAGACAACAGGCATGACTGTCCTCTCTACTATACAGGATACGTCACTCGACTCGATGAAAGTCAATCGTATTCTGATAGATCCAGGGTCTGCTCTCAGTATCATGCTAAAGACAATGTTGGATGCACTGAAGATCCCAGTACATAGTCTCTCCAGTACAATCACCACTATTCGGGGTTCAATCAGGGAAGGAGTGAACCTTTGGACAAGATTTGCCTAAAACTCCAAATAGGCAATCTTCGCACAAAGGTTACCTTCTACATCATTGACAATCATGGTTGTTCCTACAATGTTTGCTGGAAGACCATTTTGCACGAGCATAACATTGTCCCTTCGACTCTCATCAATGTTTTAAATATGTCGATGACAATGGAGAGGCAAAAGGAGGTTGCTGATCTTTATCCTTTCAAAGGCGTTGAAGCATATTGTAACGATTCTCGTATGTATAAGGATGAATTCATGGAGGTTGTCCTGTCTCTGACACTGAAGAAGAGCAAGAAATAGTACCTAATGACACCTCATCATACCTGTCAAAGGGCGTGTTTCTCGTCCTCAGTCTTCTAAGCCACTGGCTATTCACTTGCCAGTCCAGAAGCAATCTACTGATGATGATCAGGATCAAAGGGAGCTCACGTCTTCTTGACTTACGTCGTAACAAGGAAAAAGGTAGCTCACCTCTTCTGAGCCACTTGTTATAGATTTATCTCATAACAAGGATAAAAGGGAGCTCACCTCCTCTGAGCCGCTTGTTTCGACCTTCGTCGTAACAAAGCTAATCCTCCTCCATGTTCTTTTTCTCCCCCTCTTGTAATCAAT
>JANAVB010043152.1:0-13867 GCA_029216955.1 Iris pallida | reverse complement strand
GTCATGCATTTCACCACCACCTGCCCAAACATCCAGTGGATCCAAACCTTGGTCGATACGTAGGACTCCTCCGGGATACAGCGTCGTCCGACTCGACCCCAACTCCACCTTCTACACCTCTTATCTGACACAGACAGCAGGAAAGCTCTGTACCACAGCTCCGGGTGGATCGACAAACACCACTTCACTCTTTCCAAATGGAACACTCTCGGAGATACATCCTCCACGACTGTGTCTACATGGGTGTAAGCCCCCTGAATTTTAGGGTTTATTTTAAATTTTTTGAATGAATTATTTTCGATTAATATTTTATTATTTAATTGTTTGTGATCATTAATGTTCCTTCCCGTGACTTTGACTTCTGAAGCGTCAGGGATGCCAATCTCTGTAAACTCTCTTCATAGATTTTGAAGTAGACAAGATTATCTTTATTTTGATATATCATGTCCTACTTGAACTCGTTTCCTTGTGCTCTTTTTGTATCGCGCAACTTCGGGTCAACTTAGACCAATTAATCGTTGAATAATTATTCCCACTTTTATCTTTGATCATCGTTTGTACGTTACCGTGACTTTTAATTTAGGAGCACAAGACCAGTCATTTTCTCAGAACCAACTTCTCATGAATGATCTACTCGAGACGCTCTACACCCATGACCTTCGTATCCCACTCAGACACTCCATTTTGTGCTTCATTTGCTTCGTACAACTTTCGGGTCAATTTCGGCCAATTAATTATCTACCGTAAAACTTGATTTAATTTTCAATTTAATTTCGGGACCCGACATCGATCCAACCTAGTCGACCCAAAGTATGGACATGGCACACATGAAGCCTACTACCCACATGATACTTGTGTCCCATTTATTTGAGTCCCCACATGTTATTTATTTACCCATGATTATAAATATCCATTTAAATTTAATTATTGTACCATGTCCAATTTTGACCCAACCCGGCTCGACAGAACCCGAACCCAAGCTCCATGTTGTCCTTCCATGACTACCCAAACACCCCACATAATTTCTCTATTTTTTCTATTTTGAAAATATCTCTTCCTCTCTTTACTTTACAAATATCCTACATATATATATATATATATATATATATATATATACATATATATTAAAAAAATATATATATACACACACACACACACACCCACACACACACACACACACACACACACACATATATATATATATATATATATATATATATATATATATATATATATATATATATATATATATATATATATATATATAACTCTCTCTCCTATTATTCACACACACTACCTCACCCTCCATCACCATGCCAGCAAAACACTCCCCCTCCTTGTGGCCGACTTCTCTCTCTCCCTCTTTCATATAATATCTCTCTCTATTCTAAGACACACACTCTCCCTCTCTTATTTATATATATACACACACACACAAATCTCCCTCTCTCCTTACACAACACACACACCACCCCAGCCTACTCTCAGCCGAGCCCCATGGCCGAGAGCTTCCTCTCTCCAGCCTCCTTCCTGCACCGCGACCTCCTTCTGCCGGCAATCGCACACCGCGCGCGAGCGCAGCAGCTCGCAGCAGCAGCCGCAGCTGCAACAGCAGCATGGAGGCAGCAACGGCCGCCACCGCAGCCATGTGTGGTGCGCCACCGCACGGCCAACGACGACCCTCCCCTTGGCCAGACGAGCCTCCGATGACCCCTCCGAATACGTACCACCTTCCTCGACGTGCCACATAGGCTATTCGTGCGTTTCACACGGAATTCCGTCGTGACGCGCGAGTTTTGAACTCGGAAATGGCGTCCCGTCGCTGCAACTTCGCACACGTTTTCGAAAGATTCGACCGTTGGATCGACGAACTCTTTGCTCCGTCACAATCTCGGTATATCCATCTTCCCTCCCCTCAAGTTTTGTCCGTTAATTTCATCGTTTGAAACATCAAAACTGGCCACCAAGTTGACACTTTAAATTGTATAAATTTTGGACAGTTTTGTGGAGCCGACTTCGTCAGCTCGTAACTCCGCCGTCGCAGCTCCGGTTGGCGTGCTACTAGTTCCTGTGCGCAGCTGGTATAACCCTCTTTCTTACCCTTAAGTTTTGTTTCATTGTGAACACGTTTGGTTGTCGAATTCGACGCCAAAGTTGGCCGTCCGAATTCTTTAATTTGTACTTGTTAAATTTTATTTTTGAACCCAGGACTCCGGATTCAATTTCTGACACCACCAGTAGACTCATCGCGTCGTTATGGCATGTTTTCATATAAAGTTTGCTTGATTTGGAGAACGTGGGCCCTGGCACGCATTTCGGTGTAAAGTGGGTCCCACATTCCGAGTCAACGGGTCATTTTGAGATCGGCTCATCGGAATCCAGTTCCGGATATATCGTTGAGTTTGTGTTGTCATTCTGAACTCATTGACATATAGTTTGTTAGATTTTGTGGACTTCGGCTCCGGTACGCTTTTCCGTGTAAATAGGATACTAATATCCAGGTCAACGGACCATTTTGTGATCGGGTCATCGGAATCCCATTTTGGATATACCGTTGGGTTCGTATCATTATTCTGAATTCGTGGACATATAATTTGCTAGGTTTTGTAGACTTCTATCCTGATATATTTTTCGGTGCAAAGTGTGTCCAACGACGGATATCATTTTGATCCGAAATTACTGTTTTGCTCTTGTATCCAAATTGGACTTATGGATAAGCTATCCTAGCTAATTTGACCGTTCTGGACGCGTTGGTGATATTTTTTTATCATCCGACGACATCTGTAGATTTTGCTTATGTATCATCCTTAATTTGTAATTAATTATTTTCCAAAAATTGTTACTTGCTATTTTTGAATTTTTATATATATTTTAGTTGCTGTAAAAATCTGGAAAAAATTGTATTTAAATACTATGTTAATTTATATAATTTATTATAATTTTTCCAGTATTTAATAAGTACTTTTGGTATTTTATAAAAATAGGAAAACAAAACTCATTTTCATGATACATGTGTTTGCTGATTTTAATAAATATTTATGAGGGTTTATAAATTCCGAAAAAATTAGTATAAATTTCTATAATTAACAAGGATCATTTTGGTACTTTATTTTATATAAAATTGAGTTTTTTGTCTATCTAAAAAATTGTTGGAACTCAGTATACAGTCTGATTTATTTATTGAATAGTTACGACTTACAAAGTTTTGTGTTGATTTGAGTTATTGTAGTATTGGAACTCACCCTACACTTGTGTAAAGGCCCTAGAAAATTAGTTTGGATATAGTATCACCCCACATTGGACTTTTATGCTAGGTCCCCACGTTGCTAGTGTCCAGTTAGGAGTCGTGTCACACCACTAGTGTAAAATCTTAATCATAACTTAGAGGCTGAGTTTGTATATCATTATTGACAGGACACTGAACATCTATATCTTCGTACTAGTATTCTTGTTTTGTTCGAGACGAGTACCCCTACAAACTTTATTTATTGTATATGATAATGAATTGCGTATGAACCATGTTAATACAGTAATTTAAACTGAAAACCGTATCTTACAGGTTTCTATATATATCTAGCATATGTTTCACATGCTTTAATTAAATTACTCTCAGTACCTACCATGTTTTAGAGTGCTCCCAGTATCTTTCACATGTTTTATACCGTTCTCGTATCTTCCACATGTTTTTACTGTTCTTGTATCTCTCAAATGTTAGAATATGGGTTATAGGGAAACTGATAGTTGAGTACGTGATCATGTCCCCTATACAGTACCGAGCAAAGTTTTATTTTATATGTTACTGCACCGTAGGCCTTACTTTCAAAGCTGTATTTATGCGTATGTATAACTATCGCCTTTACACTTGTACGGTAGTACATTTTATTATGTGCCCCTGCACATTGTATACCCATTGACGATTACGTACCTGCTACAGTTTTAAATATTACATATGCATCTGTCTCTATGACATATGTGTCCTTGCCATGATAGATTATGATGTACCATGATTCCAGTTTATTACATTCCTGTTCATTCTATGTTTCGTATATTTAGTTTGCTAGAATCAGTACTTGCTCCCGTCCTGACAGGATAACGTTGTAGGTATACTTACTGAGGAGGAGTTGCTCTGTGATTCATATTATAGAGTTACTGCCGAGGACCAGGCCTTGTCTTACGAGGATGTACCTGCGGGGAAACTCGTCTAGTTGTCTATTTACTTAGACTTTTGAGACTAGTCATGTATTTGACTATGTATTTTGTTACTGGACCTGTATCCAGCTTTACATTATGGACTTGTACTTGGAACTTTCTTGTATATGAGATGACTTTTGTGTTTGGAACATTTCTGTCTCTTTATTATATATAGAACTGTTAGCACATTTTAGTCTTACCTTGTTATCTTTAGAACAGCTTACTACGCTTTATCTCAAGCGTAGGCTAGACATGACTCGGCCCGGCCCAACAATTTGGGTAACGGATCGTGACATATTTTTAGTGGCGACCCATGCAGGTCCAGACTTAAGTTGTTTGGTTACGTTATTGTACCAAGCTTGCCTGCATCTAGGATCTTAGGACAACTTGTTAATACTAGGAACAACATTTATAACACATAGAGGATATCTAGGATTGCAACATAGAAAAACTCGTCACAGCATAGGACCGTTTACTATATTTAGTCTCTTGCTTGAAATTTAGTGGGTTAAAATTTTTACCAAGATAGTACCTTTGGGATGACCCCTGAGGATCTCACTCTAATCTTACTTGTAAATCTGTTTCCGCTTATTTCTATTTGCTCTTCCTTAATTCGTTGTTGAAATTGATTTCTGATTTTTGTTGTTGACTTTGGTCTTGCATCGTGATAAATTTTGTGGATTGAATTGTGATATATCCTGATAAGGTAAATGTCGGCTTTATTTATGGAGTTTAGAATTTATTGCAGCCATATTAGCTGGTATGACGAAAACATAGGGCCTGATTTTGGGTATACTTATCTTAGTTATGGAATTTAGATTTTCTTGCAGCCATACCGGTTGGCGTGGTAAGAATTCTAGATGACATGATTATAGGGTGTATACCTTAGTTATGACTCTATCGTTTATTGCATATAAGCTTACTGGTATGGCAAAAATTCTGGCAACATGATTTCAGGAAGACGTGTATGGTTATCAGATCATATCTCACATTGGTTCACTTCGTTATGACCGAATGTGCAAGAATAAATTCTTATCATCATTCTTCTCCGTCTTGATTAACTCTGTCATATCTACATCTACAACTAGGATTACAGGTTCTCTAGGACTCTCCAATAGGATTGCTTTCATGTTATCTTTTTAGTCATAATTATTTTTGTGTTCTATCTTTCCTATGACTTGACTAAACTCTTCTTTGTTAACCTCTTGGATAATTCTTCTCGTTATGCATCTCGTTGTCTTCGTACCATTCTTGGAGATATTTCGACAAACTTTTCTGTCTTGCTTGACCCTTAAACTTGTTTGGACACTGTTATGGATTGCTTGACCCAGTCTTAGGCCTTGTTACCTTCTATTTTGATAGACGACCGAAATAGCCAAACCTTGTTAACTGATTCTATAGTATAACTGTAAATGTATGGTGTGATTGTGATAAATACTTTTCCTAGGGATTGGTTAGATTAAGCTTATAGGATAAGTATAAGTGACTGACTGTAGCAGACTTGGAAACCATTAAGAACGATTGTATTGATAGTATGACTTGATGATAGGGTATCTAAGATAGAAAATTGAGATATTATATTGTTGTGACTATGGATTAAGGATTAAGGATTAGAATCTTGTTCTTAGAATTTGAGGATTGTGCATTCGTAGGACTTTGATGACCAAGTGATTATTGGTTATCTATAAGCTAATGATATGTGATTAGAGGGTAGATCGATATATGGAATGATATAGAATAAGTTAGAATGAGATATAATATTACGTACGAGATCGAAAAGATATCAGTTAAAAAGACAAGGAACAAGACATAGACATATGTACATTGGTAATTAATAAATCGGAAGTATTGAAATCGAGGATTTATATTCGGAGGACTTGTTGAGTAAAAGAAGAAGGCTCTACGCCAAGGATAAGTATTGAACGTAAAATTTTAAGGAGAAACTGTAGGAAAGGATTGACGACAAATGATGCTAAGGGCCTGTGGATTGATAGAATATGGATACTTAGGATACGATAAAGAAATCCAGTATTTACAATTGAGGTTGAAAATATGGTTGATGATTAAGCATTTTAGGCTTATAAACATACCCAGAGAATGACCTATAGTTTAGGGTATACATAAATGTTCCATGTTAGTATGGAAGATTCTAAAGGATATATGACATAGTTTATGATAGAAGGACCATTGTTGAACCTGAACCAAAAAGATTGTAAAGAGAAACAGAAGAGATGATCACAAGGGTAGCAGATTGAGTATCGTAACCAAAGCAGCTACATGTTATAGTTTGACCTGTTGGATGATTTTTAATTTCGAGGACAAAATTCTTATAAGGTGGGTATGATGTAAGCCCCCTGAATTTCAGGGTTTATTTTAAATTTTTTGAATAAATTATTTTCGATAAATATTTTATTATTTAATTGTTTGTGATCATTAATGTTCCTTCCCGTGACTTTGACTTCTGAAGCGTCAGGGATGCCAATCTCTATAAACTCTCTTCATGAGTTTTGAAGTAGAAATATTATCTTTGTTTTAATATATCATGTCCCACTTGAACTCGTTCCCTTGTGCTCTTTTTGTATCGAGCAACTTCGGGTCAACTTAGACCAATTAATTGTTGAATAATTATTTCCAATTTTATCTTTGATCATCGTTTGCACGTTGCCGTAACTTTTAATTTAGGAGCACAAGACCAGTCATTTTCTTAGAACCAACTTCTCATGAATGATCTACTCGAGACGCTCTACACCTATGACCTTCGTACCCCACTCAGACACTCTATTTTGTGCTTCATTTGCTTCGCACAACTTTCGGGTCAATTTAGGCCAGTTAATTATCTACCGTAAAATCTGATTTAATTTCTAATTTAATTTCGGGACCCGACATCGATCCAATATAGTCGACCCAATGTATGGACATGGCCCACATGAAGCCTACTACCCACATGATACTTGTGTCCCATTTATTTGAGTCCCCACATGTTATTTATTTACCCATGATTATAAATATCCATTTAAATTCAATTATTGCACCATGTCCGATTTTGATCCGACCCGGCTCGATCGAACCCGAACCCAAGCTCCATGTTGTCCTCCATGACTACCCAAACACCCCGCATAATTTCCTTATTTTTTTCTATTTTGAAAATATCTCTTCCTCTCTCTACTTTACAAATATCCTATATATATATACACTTATATATATCTAACTCTCTCTCTCTCTCTCCTATTATTCACACACACGACCTCACCCCCCATCACCATGCCAACAAAACACCCCCCTCCTTGTGGCCGACTTCTCTCTCTCCCTCTTTCAAATAATATCTCTCTCTCTATTCTAACACACACACTCTCTCTCTTATTAATATATACACACACACACAAAAATCTCCCTCTCTCCTTACACAACACACACACACACCACCCCAGCCCACTCTCAGCCGAGCCCCATGGCCGAGAGCTTCCTCTCTCCAGCCTCCTCCCTCTCCTCCTCCTACTCTCCACCACTCCACCACAGCTACATCACCACCATTTCCATCATCACACCACCACCACCTTCATCATCATCTCCATCACACACCACCACCACCGCGAATAACGCCACCACCTCCACCACCATCTCAGCCACCCCGCCGTCTCCGGTGCTGTGCCGTGACCTCCTCCCGCCGGTAACCGCACGTCGCGTACGAGGACAGCAGCTCGCAGCAGCAGCATGGCGGCAACAACGACAGCCACTGCATCCACGTGTGGCGCGCCACCGCGCGGCCACCGGCCACCGACGACCCTCCCCTTGGCCAAGCGAGCCTTCGGTGACCCCCCCCAGATGCGTACCACCTTTCCCGACGTGCCACATAGGCTATTCGTGCGTTTCGTACGGAATCCCGTCGTGACGCGCGAGTTTTAAACTCGGAAATGGCGTCCCATCGAAGCAACTTTGCACGCATTTTCGAGAGATCCGACCGATGGATCGGTGAACTCTTTACTCTGTCACAATCTCGGTATATCCATTTTCACTCTCCTCAAGTTTTGTCCGTTAATTTTGTAGTTTGATACATCAAAACTGGCCACCAAGTTGACACTTTAAATTGTATAAATTTTGGACAGTTTTGTGGAGCCGACTTCGTCCGCTCGTAACTCCGCCGTCGCAGCTCCGGTTGGCACGCTACCAGTTCTTGTGCGCAGCTGGTATAATCCTCTTCATGCCTCTTAAGTTTTGTTTCATTGTGAACACGTTTGGTTGGTCGAATTCGACGCCAAAGTTGGCCGTCCGAATTCTTTAATTTGTACTTGTTAAATTCCATTTTTGAGCCCGGGACTCCGGATTCAATTTCTGACACCACCAGTAAACTCGTGGCGTCGTTCTGGATTGTTTTTATATAAAGTTTGCTTGATTTGGAGAACGTGGGCCCTGGCACACATTTCGGTGCAAAGCGGGTCCCACATTCCGAGTCAACGGGTCATTTTGAGATCGGCTCATCGGAATCCAGTTCCGGATATACCGTTGAGTTTGTGTTGTCATTCTGAACTCGTTGACATATAGTTTGTTAGATTTTGTGGACTTCAGCTTCGGTACGCTTTTTCGTGTAAATCGGATACTAATATCCAGGTCAACGGACCATTTTGTGATCGGGTCATCAGAATCCCATTTTGGACATACCATTGGGTTCGTATCATCATTCTGGATTCGTAGACGTATAATTTGCTAAGTTTTGTAGACTTCTATCCTGACACATTTTTT
Organism: Iris pallida; assembly: GCA_029216955.1. Taxonomy (NCBI): domain Eukaryota; kingdom Viridiplantae; phylum Streptophyta; class Magnoliopsida; order Asparagales; family Iridaceae; genus Iris; species Iris pallida. The sequence continues at coordinate 4,939 of JANAVB010043152.1, read as the reverse complement.
GGTGCAAAGTGTGTCCAATGGCGGACATCATTTTGATCCGAAATTACTGTTTTGCTCCTGTGTCCAAATTGGACTTATGGATAGGCTATTCTAGCTAATTTGACCGTTCTGGACGCGTTGGTGATATTTTTTTTATCATCCGACGACATCTGTAGATTTTACTTATATATCATCCTTAATTTGTAATTAATTATTTTCTAGAAATTGTTAGTTGCGGTTTTTGAATTTTGATATATATTTTAATTGCTGTAAAAATATAGAAAAAATTGTATTTAAATACTATGTTAATTTATCTAATTTATTATAATTTGTCTAGTATTTAATAAGTACTTTTGGTATTTTATAAAAATAGGAAAACGGAACTCATTTTCAGGATACATGTGTTTGCTGATTTTTATTAAATATTTATGAGAGTTTATAAATTCCAGAAAAATTAGTATATATTTCTATAATTAACAAGGATCATTTTGTTACTTTATTTTATGTAAAATTGAGTTTTTTGTCTATCTCAAAAATTGTTGGAACTCAGTGTATAGTCTGATTTATTTATTGAGTAGTTACGACTTACAAAGTTTTGTGTTGATTTGAGTTATTGTAGTATTGGATCTCACCCTACACTATTGTAAAGGCCCTAGAAAATTAGTTTGGATATAGTGTCACCCCACATTGGACTTTTATGCTAGGTCCCCACATTGCTAGTGTCCAGTTAGGAGTCGTGTCACACCACTAGTGTAAATCTTAATCATAACTTAGAGACTGAGTTTGTATATCATTATTGACAGCACACTGGACATCTATATCTTCGTACTAGTATTCTTGCTTTGCTCGAGGCGAGTACCCCTACAAACTTTATTTACTGCATATGATAATGAATTGCGTATGAACCATGTTAATACAGTGATTTAAACTGAAAATCGTATCTTACAGGTTTCTATATATATCTAGCGTATATTTCACATGCTTTAATTAAATTACTCTCAGTACCTACCATGTTTTAAAGTGCTCCCAGTATCTTTCACATATTTTATACCGTTCTCGTATCTCCCACATATTTTTACTGTTCTCATATCTTTCACATGTTAGAATATGGGTTATGGGAAAACTGATAGTTGAGTACGTGATCATGTCCCCTATACAGTACCGAGCAAAATTTCATTTTATATGTTACTATGCCGTAGGCCTTACTCTCAAAGCTGTATTTGTGCGTATGTATATCTATCGCCTTTACACTTGTACGGTAGTATATTTTATTATGTGCCCCTGCACATTGTACACCCATTGACGATCACGTACCTACTACACTTTTAAACATTACATATGCATCTATCTCTATGACATATGTGTCCTTGCCATGATAGATTATGATGTGCCATGATTCCAGTTTATTACATTCCTGTTCATTCCATGTTTCGTATATTTAGTTTGCTAGAATCAGTACTTGCTCCCGTCCTGACAGGATAACGTTACAAGTATACTTACTGAGGAGGAGTTGCTCTGTGATTCATATTATGGAGTTACTGCCGAGGACCAGGCTTTGTCTTACGAGGATGTACTGGCGGGAAAACGCGTCTAGTTGTCTATTTACTTTAGACTTTTGAGACTCGTCATGTATTAGACTATGTATTTTGTGACTGGACCTGTATCCAGCTTTACATTATGGACTTGTACTTGGAACTTTCTTGTATATGAGATGACTTTTGTGTTTGGAACATTTCTGTCTCTTTATTACATATAGAACTGTTAGCACATTTTAGTCTTGCCTTGTTATCTTTAGAACAGCTTACTACGCTTCATCTCAAGTGTAGGCTGGACATGACTCGGCCCGGCCCAACAATTTGGGTAACGGGTCGTGACAATGGGTCACTTCACCGAACCTACCCCTCATATGCTTTACCACGGTAGCACTAAAAAGGAACGCTAGCTCCTTCGGCAAGTTCGTTGCCGTGGCTGACGAAACCCGAAGCGTCGCCAAGGGCAACTACGTCAGAATCTGCATGGAGATAGACATCTACAGAGAGCTCCCGCAGTCCATCCTCAGAGCGCTAGGTGACAAGATGCACACTCAATAAATTATTTTTGAGCAACAGATCAGCTACTGCAAATATTGTCGCACAAGGGGTCACTCCCTGGCACGATGTCACCGCGCTCACCCGGAGTTGATAAAGCAAGACTCTCGTACAGCCCATCAACCATCGTCCAACAAAACCCCCTTATCGACCCCCTACCCAATTCCCATCTATATTTCGCTTCAGATGATGAGACTGCCTCCACCCGACCCCATACCATCTTCAAAGGCACTTACCCAATCGCAGTTCCAGAGCCTAGCGCCCCCCTGGAGCCAGCCGCTTGTCCAGGGGTCACGTATATCGGGTTTCACACCCCCACCTCTCCGCTTCGCAGTTCACCGCCAACCAATTCGACGCCCTTGCTCAGGTCGCCACCGATGATCCAGCGGAGCTCTCTATTCCTGACTGCTCAGCATACCCCCCCCCCCAACAAAGGCCAGAAACCCGCAGCCATTGACACTGCCAATCAGTCTGCTAGCCTAGCTCAGGGCACCACTACAGATTTGTCCGAGCACAACATCATGAACGCCACGGAACCACAACATTTCTCTGGAGTCCCGATCGCAGCCTCTCCGTACCGGGCCCCTACCGATGACCCCAACTTGAGTACCTCACCCCCCGCTGGCTCCGTCGATTCTGATCCAGCATCCAAACTTGATATCACCGCTACCACCCTAGCAACGTCGCTCAGTGAATCTCCAATCCAATATCGGAATTTTTTTCGAGCGGATTGCTACTGTTTGCTCACCGGAAGAAGCTCTCCGGGAACTCCTCGTCTTTCGTAAATTGGACGAAAACCCCGATCTAGCTTACACGATCCTACCCAGAATGCTAGAGATCGAGCGGGCCCTTGACGCAGCTCTGCGCATACACAACTACGAACACATCAACTTGGAGACCTATTTTGCAGACAAATTCCTGTCTATAAAGTTACCCAATGAAATGCGGCAGATGCAGCCAAAGCTGGCAGCTATGCAGTTAGCAGCGGTGTCTGTCCTGCCTAGGGTCATGCGTTCCTCCAGCAAGGGGAAGAAGCATATCCCACTCTTTAAGTATCCTCCTTAGTTAGGGCTGGGCGGGTTCTCCCCGTCCCCTTTTCCCCCGCACCCTCTCTTCTTTTGTTCTCCCCCGGGCTCTCCCGGCCGGTTTCGCTTCCTCGTTTTGGCTTTGTAGGTAGGCGTCCTTCCGTGAGGAGGTTTTGTTGGTGCTTGGGCCATCTCCCGGCACCCTGTTTCGCTTTGAATAAAATTCTCAATTTCCCAAATATATATATGTATATATATATTTACCTAAATCTTATATATATATATATATATATATATATATATATATATATATATATATATATATATATATATATATAGCTGCCCTATTATCACTCATCTGGCTTATGCCGACGACGTCCTTATCTTCTCCTCGGGTGACATCGGTTCCGTTGAGGTGGTCTCTAACACCCTGGATAAATACACCAGATGCTCCGGACAGCGGACCAACCGCGACAAAAGTGTCATCTACACCCACCATAAAGCCGACAGAATCCACTCAGTCACTCTCACCAATCCCACCTCCTTCTTCACCGCATATCCCCCGTTCACCTAACTGGGCTGTCCTCTGGTTTACGACGGATCGAATTCTGGCATCTTCGGCGGGCTTGTTAACAAGGTTAGGAAAAAGATCGAAGGTTGGCACAACGCTACCCTTTCACCAGGCGGCAAGATGATCCTCATCAAGCACGTGCTTTCATCCATCCCCATCTACACCCTGGCAGTCTGTTCCCCGCTGTTGAAGGTCCTCTCCTCCCTGGAGGCCCTCTTTGCCAAATTTTTCTGGGGTCACCAAGACGGCAAGGATAAGCATCACTGGGCCAGCTGTATACGATGGCCAAACCCATGGACGAGGGAGGCCTCGGGTTCATAAAGTTATCTCGCATAGTAGATGCCAGCTCGATGAAATTGTGGTGGAAGCTCATATCACATATTTCTATCTGGATACGGTTCATACGAGCCAGATACTTCCAACACTCCCATCCAGTTACCGCAGAAGCCAACAGTCGATCCTCCGTATCCTGGTGCCGTATTCTCCACGGCCGTCAGCTAGCCGAACCCCTCATCCGCTTGCATCTCGGTTACGGAGATTCTTCTCCTAGCCTTGAACGGTGGATTAGCAATAGAAAATATCAGCTGTCACCGGCTGCCCCTTACTATATGATCAGGGATCTTTGGGACCCGGTGGCGGAATGGAGATGGGAGCAGATCAGCGAGTGGATCGGGCAGGAGGCGACGTCAGAGCTAGCATACACTGACCTCAGGATCAACGATCTCCCAGACAAATGGATTTGGAACCCCAACATTGAAGGAGAGTTCTCAATGGCCTCTGCCAGGCGGGCGGTAGGGGGTGGCGGCATGCATGCCCCACTGATCGTGCCTTTTTGGCAACTGTGCATCCCCAATAAGTGGTCTTTTCTGATCTGGAGAGCTCAGCGGAGGAAGCTACCGACCGACGATTCCCTCGCCTCCATCGATTATAGCCTCGCTTCCAGCTGCCACTGCTGCACCTTTCAAAGTCCTGAAACAGCGGAACACATCCTACTCTCCGAAGATCTTGCTAATCTGATCTGGCGTGACCTCTCTCGCCGCTGCAGGAAGAAGCATCGGCCCGGGGGCTTCAACGATCTCCTAGCTAACTGGGGAGACTCCCATAGCCATCAGATCGCTGCAGTCGCAGGTATATGGGTACTCTGGAAAAATCGAAAAAAATTTAGGTACGAAGGACGCCAATTCAATCCTGATCAACTGACCCGCGAGGTCCGTCGCCAAATCCTTAAAATCAGGAACCGATGCTCCCACTCCTCGGACCAATTTTGGCAGGCCTGG
>JANAVB010043151.1:0-79409 GCA_029216955.1 Iris pallida | reverse complement strand
ATGTCAAGGGGGACGACTCGTACAGGTCGTGCCCTTAGACTTTGCCTAGACTTGTCCGTGCTTCAAGATGAGGTCGTGCCTAACGACTCCCTGACTTAGCCAACTTTTACATTACGGTCCTTTCGACTTAAAGCGATGGCACTCGACTTAACTTATGCAAACTTAGGCCAACAATACCGATACGCGAAAGCCAATACGTGATTGCCAATATTGATACGCGAAAGCCAATACTTGATACGCGAAAGCCTTGCTTCGTGCCGAAGCACGTGTCTTACTGCAGCCCAATATTAGGCCCAGACCTTGTGTTACCGACTGGACATGATTCAAGTCCTAGACTCAATCCAAAGACATACATGCGGTTTGCCGATATTCTGCCGAACATCTACATGAGTGGTCACTAGCAATGTCAAGCTATCATAGACTCGGCTCGAGATCTCGGCTCGTCCCTCTGCGGGTAACTAGCCTGGAGGCGCTTTGTATCTCCCATGCGGTTATCCAGCATCCTACCGTGAGCCGCCTCGCTTCTCCCGGGCCGACATGATCCCGGTGCCCCGACGATCATTCGAGAAGACTACACCTTGTCGACAAGTTGTCCAATGACCATGTAAGACTCAACTCGATCTATCAAATCCTTCCTTAACTTGACCATGCTTTCCTTCTTTCTATCGAGACTTAACGAGACTCCCAAGCAGCGGGACCGATCTCGTGTGCGGGACTTACCAAGACTTAGCGAGACTCCCAAGTAGCGGGACCGATCTCGCGTGTTTCCTTGTCGAGACATAGCGAGACTCCCAAGTAACGGGACCGATCTCGGTGACAACCAGTCGCGTGGACTTCCTTTGATCGTGGCATACTCATTACTAATTCCACCGTAGCTCATGCCTTAGATAGACCTGGTTCTATAGGCGACGCTATCGCTCAAGTCATATACTTTATATGACGAGCCTTGTTCTCAAGGGACTACGCGAATTGACAACCGCAGATAGAGCGGGACAGTGCTAGAAATGTCTTCGATAGCCCAATATAACTCTTATCTAACTTATTCGGGCAGCGACTCGACGAGCAAAGGCTACGCCGAGCTCTGCATTGAGGGAACGTGCTATGCACGGGGTCGACTTGAACAACCAACTCTTGGGTGCCTAGACTTAAGCCAACAAGCCGTGCAATACGACTTTAACCCACGGGACGTACGAAGGCTATGCCAAGCCTTGGACGACGGTGTAGTGCCCCGCTCCTCGCAGTCCACTACGTAATACCTACGGCTTGTTGACTCAGTCATGAACTGAGTATTTGGTAAAACCCTTGCCGGTATTGATTGATCACGGATGAAATGCAATGAACCTTTCCAATTGATGGATTGGCTTCTATTGAAATTAATCCAAGAGTTTTGTTGAATGTTTTCTCTCGCTGCTTGGTTTTGATGAATGCGTTTTCGTGTTGGTTTTCGATGATTGGTTTTCATTGTTCGCTTTCATTGTTCGCTTTCATCGCATTTCGCATTCATTCCGAATCTTGAGAGAAAGGGACGAAGTATGCTAATCAACTGTTAGTGCCAATGTAGGATGCATGAATTGTTCATGAACGGCGCGTGAAGTCCCTCCTTCTCTCAACTAAGATTCATCTTGGTGAGTTGCTTCAACCGAACAAACATTGATCTGTACGCCTAATAAAAATGATCTCTAGTCCACTCTGTTGCCTTGTCCCGATGATCAACGATACCACATCAACAAAAGATAAGAGAAGATAATTGAATTGAATCAAATGCAAGAATATGTATTGCTACTCTATCTGCTCGATAAGAATGATTATCTGTTCGGTTACCAAGTATGCTTGAAAATGTAGACATGTACAAACGAACTTGTACGTATTGAGATGAACTTGAAGGCACGAAATTAACGTGTCGTATATCTGTGCATAAGTCCAAGTGTGTCTCATCTGATAGAACGGCTAGAGCATGCATTTGGTCTCGGACAACTTGTATACAAGGCAATATTTGTCTCTCGGGTGGTATCTGGGGGCACCTGGAACCGCTCGGCCTAGGAGAGATTATGAACACCCTGGGTAAAAGAAACCCATGTTAAAAGGATAGCCGACATCTGAGTCCTTAGCGACGAGCTGAACCAAAGAGTCACAGCGGCTAATCATGGGAATAACCCATGGACCAACATGTAGAATAGTCCACCTGCATGACCCGAATGACAACTTCAATATCTGCAAGAATGAATCATGAATTACTCGTTATGCAAATTATGCTAACATGTTTTGTGCAGGGATGACTGCCGGCGTTGGTAAGTTACTTATGATATATCTCTACTATCATGTTCTTATGAATTGTTAAAAAGAACCTAGACAAGAAGAAAGATCACTAGTAAATGTTAGCTTCACATGTTGATTTAGTGCAGAGATTTGCGAGTTCGGCCAAAAGCCGCTCGCCAGTACATGATGTGTGCTGACCCACGTTGTGGGCATCCTTTTCAGAAAGCAAAAGGAGACAGGAGGATTTCAAAAGAGGCACCGAAGCTCGTCTAGCCCAGTAGAACTGTGGATTGCCTCGAAGCTTCATTTTCATTCCAGTCAAGTTTTAAGTTTTCATTTCCTTTGAAGGTGTATTTCAATTCCAGCTTGTAATAAGGGATATGATGTATGGGCATTGCGGCTATTTTTAAAAAGAGAGTTTCAAAGAGAATCATGTAGCCAATATAAGGTACTCTGAGTTTGCAAAGCTTTGTACTTGTATTTCTATCAAGTTATCAATAAAAGAAGTATTTCCATTTCAAATCTCTGTGTCCAATATTTGGTTTTCTGCAATGAATGGGTGCGTGCGTGAGTTTTGCTTAACTAGTGGGTGCTTGCGTGTGTTTTGCTTGACTAGTTGTTTTGTGCAGGTACATGACCTTGTGCAAGCGCAACTTAGGCTTGCACGGCATCACGCCTTAGCGAGGACGATCGATCCCGCAGGGATCCAGGCAAGACGGACGACCCTAGCGGGATCGGGGCGTGATAGACGGGACCGTGCATGCTTTATCAAGCTTTCATGCGGGCGATGCCTATGACTTAGGCTAATTCAAGTGTTGGGACAAAACGACGGGACCGTGCATGCTTTATCAAGCATTCACGCAGGCAACGCCTATGACTTAGGCCAATTCGAGTGTCGGGGCAACTTGGCAACTTAAGCCAACTTTCTTCTCCCAAGCTACGGGAACGAAGGATCGAGTGTCATTTGAAAGCATGCTGAGCCGACTTCTAAGCAGACCGTGGGACCATTTTCCATGTTCTAAGACATTCCGACGGGTCGGAATTATTCCCTTAGCTATGTGCATTCGTAGCTTTTATATTTGCCTACTTGTGCAAGTTGAAAATAAGCGAGTTATTAAGTGAAGGCTAAGATGAGGCGAGTTCACCGAAACTATCCCACCTGTGCGAGGAGTCGTCTCGACCGAGCGAGCCTTCGAGCAGCCGATGCAAGGTAAGACCGAACGTTGTCGGCGTTTCGATTCCTCCGATTGACTTTGCGGGATGGGGCACTACAATGAGGATGAAAATGGTGGAGAAGAAGAAAAAGATAAGAAAAAATTTATCCCACATTCTTGTTCTTGTTGTTCTTGTTCTTCTTGTTCTTGGATGTGTTGAGAAGAAGACAAGAGGAGAGATAAAAGAATTGTCTTTTAATAGGATAGCCCTGAGTAATTTTTTACTGGCAAACTTGTAAATAAATTAAAGTTATGAATGGGATAACCCTCATCAACTTTTAATATGCTCTTATAAATAATTATTTTTTATTAGACAAGACCGAATGAGTACGTCATGGGCAGGTAGATGCATGCCGAGTCTTTTCGTTTAGGGACTGTTTGTATATAAGTAACTCTTTGGAAGTATAAAGGTGGCACTTACAACATGTTGAGTTACAGACCACTTGCAGCAAATGGCACTTTCTAAAATGTGTTTGGATAACGTATTTTTTGTCTGATGCAAGTGAAAGAAAAAGGAGTTAGGTTGTTTGGATGGTTGTTGAAAGTGAGAAAAAAAAGAGTTCAATTGTTTAGATGATTGTTGAAAGTGAAAAACAAAATCTCATAAATGAATAATAATATAATAAAGACAAATTAAATTAATTATTATAATTAAACATATCACATTGTAATTAGATTTTTATTGAATTAAAATTCAATTTTTTTTAAAAAATCCATTTAAAACACATTACCATAACCAAATATATCATAATTATATTAATTGTCATAATCCATAACAATAATTAAATATATCATAATCATGTTAATTACCAAACTAATAATTTTGAATTAATGTCGTTTATATTTTTCAAAATTACATATACCCAATTCTCCCATACTAATTACATATTAAAACTCACAACCGACCTAATTCTCTATCCTCTCTTTAATTTTCGTTTTCTTTCTACCAACACACTCTGTTTGTTGGCTGTCTCTCTCTCTCTCTCTCTCTCTCTCTCTCTCTCTCTCTCTCTCTCTCAACACTCTCTGTTTGTTGAGCTCTCTCCAACGCCGGTCCACCATGTTCATCTTCCTCCGGCTCACTTTGATCGACTACGGCGAGGAGATGAAGAAGTCGAGGTTGACTGGATTTCGCGGCGGCTTCGGTCGTGGTTTACAGCGCGGTGTGGTGACGTAGAATACTAGATCTGGAGGTAGATGGCCAGATCTGAGCGCGACCCGTTGGCGACGACGTCCACGCGGTGGCGGTGGCCGCAAGAACGCGGCGGATCTAGTTCAAGAACGACGGTACGGCTGCTCGAAGCGGTGAGCGGTGGCGGCGGATCAGGTTCAGATCTGGCCACCGTCTGGGAGCACCGCTCCATCGGCCACCGTTACCAACACGGATCTTCACTTGCGGGAAAGTTGCAGCTCAAATTTGAAGGAGGTAAAGTGGAAAGAAAAATAGGAGGACAGCAACTCTGTTGTGTTGCTCTCCCTTACCAGTTTTGACGGTCATCCAAACGGAATAACTGGATTCACCTACACTGACAAAAACTCTGATTTTTATTACACTTTCAATTCACCTCTTTCATACCAAACAGACCCTTAGACCTATTTCTCCAACACTCTGAAAAAAGCAAAAAAACAAATCGTCTTGAAATCCGCAGGGCCTCTGAGGACAATTTGGCAGAGCTGCGTAGCGAGAAGTTGCTGAAAAAATAAAGCTAGGAATTGACAAATACATCAATCTCAGTGGGTTGGCTAATCCCCACCGGCTAGATCACCCCTGATGACTGCCATCTTTCCTATGGCTCGTTTGGGAACTACAAGAAACCTAAAGTTACACAACTTACATGTCTCAATCTAAAATAATGATTGCTTGTTAGACACTAGAATGATAAAAACTAGTTAGTAAATAAAAGCTTGTAACTAACAATGACACGACAATAATGGTACAAGGCTGGCTTCAAATGCTCTATAGATCTAAAGAAATTTCAAAATATTGTGGAGCTCCAAGACTTTTTTTTTTGCTTATCTTCTACTATATAATACAGCTGAAAAACAACTCAAAATGTCAAAACCGTATTTATATTATCATTTAAATATAAAAAAATAAAAACATAACTAAATAACTACCTATAAACTCCAGTAATTTATAAGAAAAAAACTAACAAAGCATTTAACTACCTAATATGATATATTTATAACTAAATAACTCTACCTCAATTTTTTTTAATATTTTTTATGTACGTACATTACTAGTATTTAATGTATACAAGACGGGGTGGTAATTTGATTTTTGTCATGTATTATACATAGCTAATTACTGATAGAAAATCAAGGGATCCTTTTTTTTAATATTTATTTTCACCGGGCTTGGGGATAGTGTATGGACTTTTTATTGTGGGCTGTAGAATATTGTAATTTTCTCATTTGGTTTCAACTTACAAATCTTTTAAGTGGGGTTTTTTCCTCCGGACTGATGAATTGTTTATAGTAGCCCACAGCATGGTTTCTGAATCCTGGCTCCCTGCGTTGGAACGGACCTACCGGGTTTATGGTGGTTTGATACGGCCCGGCCCTGAAGGTGGACAGGCTGAGCGACCGCCCAAGCCCCTTATTATGGGGAAGGCTCCTAGATCCAGCATATTATTTATATATAACAGTTCAAATAAAATATTTTTCTTAAATGTTTAAGTTGTTTTTTTAGAGTATAAAAAGTCCAGTCCAAAATCAAAGTAACAATACTTGCAAACCCCTTTTACATTGGTGTTGGATGGGAAAGAGGGATAGTTTTCATTTTTTGGATATCAAGTTAAAAATATTCAATAGTTGATAGTATCAAGTTGTCGAGTAAAAAAAGTTTAGGATATTAAGTTAAAAAATTAGAATAGTTGAGGGTATCAAGTTGTAATTCAGCTCAACAAAAAATCCACTTTTAGATTTTGCCAAAGCCCCTTTTAGATTTGCACAAGACCTTTTTAATGTTCTGTTTAAATTGGAGTCCTTTTAGATTTTGTTCTAGGCCCCCGATTCAGGGTGTTATCCGGTCCGATTCAACCTCGGACCGGCCCGAGCCCGTCCTAGCCCGGAACCAAGAAAGCCCGGCCCGCCCAAGCCCACATTCTTGCGTGTCCGGGCTGGGTTCTCTAAACCGAGCCCGAGCCCGGCCCGGACCGGACCGGCCCGCTTTTACCAAACACTCCCATTTTGTGACCGTTTTATGACCGTTTTAGGGGATATTTTGGTCATTTTGTCCAAAATGACCAAAAATCCTCTACAAAAACTCTATTTTGTCACACTCACTTTTCAATTTCAAGGGTATTTTAGTAATTGTGATTTATTTGAATTTTTATGATTTTTATTTGAATTTTTATCTATTTATTAATTAGATTGATTGCAGTGTGATTTGATTGGTTGTAGACTGGTGACTTGGTAGTATAAGTAGTTTGACCTTAGTCAACCTTCACTAGAAGCCTAATAATGTAATTAAAGTTCACATTTTGGTTTTTTTAAAAAATTATTTAGATTTAATCTCTATTTTTGGAGTGGTTTAAATGATTTTTAAGTCATTTTTCCATTAAGCCTTTTAAAAGCCTTTTTGACATGGGCATTCTTGCAACTTGAGAGTACTTGGCCCATGTGTAAACCCTAACCCTAATACCCCCCTCCTATGGCCGGCCACAACAGCCCCCCCTTCTTTTCACTTTTGTGAGGAAGCATGTAGCCTCCAAGTGAAACCCCTTTTTCTCACCATCTCCAAACCCTAACTTTCGCATTCGGAGTCCGTTTCACTTCAAACGAATTTCGTTGCACTCGTAGGGAAGAGGAGAACTTGCTGGAGTATTGCTAGCAAGGAGTTGAAGGCATTTGCTCGGGGGAAATCGGCCTACAAAGTGTTCGAGGACTTATTTTCATTGGGTTTCCGACACCCAATAGTTAAAACTCGTTCTTCCTTTGTTCTTCTGAATTTTTCTTTGTTATTGCATCCATATAGGTACCCTTGATATGTCCCTGAAGTTTGGTTGGATTTTGACTTCGTTTGATAGAGGTATCGGTCTCACGTTGCACGTATTCGGCAAAATGTCACTTAGAATTGAAAAGTGTTAATTTTCGATTCTGTTTTGCTGAAATCCTTCCTTATATGATTTGTAACAACTTTCGTAAAGACGGATCGAAAATCGACACGATTTCGGCATCCGAACGGACACGGACACGCGTGCACGAGATCCCGTGCACGGTCCCGTGCACGCCCTGCAGTCTGTGCGTCATAACTCGACGCACAGAGCTCCGTCTTGCGTGAAATTTTACGAGCACATAGGGGTAACCTCTGGCCACATGTCCGTAAAATTTCACGACATTTCGTCGAGCGAGCGCGGAGTAATCGTGCGTGCACTGGTTGGCTGAACTGTGCACTCGGGCTGAAATTCGTCGCTGACACGGCCTTCGTACGCGAACACGGCAGGTTGAGGACCCGTACCAGGAGTTGGAACACGTATCCCTATACCTATACTACCCAAAGACTCGATCCCGAGTCGTGGCGTGCCCCGATGCGCGAGCCACGAGCGATGACCCGCGTGCACGAGCACGCACGCACGTGCGCGCGCGCGCAGGCCGCGCGCTGTTGCGCGAACCGCTGTGTCACGTCGCTGCAACTTCATGTCATGTTGACGTGTCCTAGACCTACCCCGTGACCCTACCTAGTCGTGTGCACGAGCACGAGGCTTCTCGTTGCGCGTGTGACGCGCAATCGAGCGAGAACACCCTCTTCGACACGCGAAATCGGTTTTCTGATACGCACTCTCTGGACACGACACGGACACGGTTTTGACTCCGGGAGTACCCGAGCATGTCCTACGAGTCGATACCAACGTATTTGCCAAGTTTCGTGAGTTGGTTTGGAGTATTTTGCGTTTTGGGTCGTTTTGTCGAAATTGGATTTTTTGGGTCCAATATTTTGAATAGAAATGTGATATTTAGATTCTTCGACTTTTAATCGATATTTTCTGACTTGTTAACTTATATATGATATTTCGGACTTGCGGAAAGTGATCCGCGGGATTATTACCTATTTGTTTGCCTTTTTCAAGCATAATTGGATTTTTTCTTGAAATTGAATTTGAAGAATTTTGTGATAATTTGATTCTTGGGATTTAATGCGATAATTTCTGAGTTTTTGATTCTTGGACGCTGTTTTAGACTTGTGGGATTTGACTCTCGGGGTTGATTCATATTTTCTACCTATTTTTAGGCATATATGGTATTTTACCTATTAATGTATAAAGATATATATTTATCTATATATATATATAATTATTTAAATGCTTAACTTCGAATATGTGTTTATGTGAGGGTCGAGGCTCTGATTTCAGACCTGGGAGCTTGCTTCAGGATCGGAATCGACCTTCGCTGGTTTTATTCTTGGTATATATATATATTATATGGGTATTTTACTATTGATTGCAATATCTTATACATATATTACTCTTATAGTCTCATATTATTCTGTTGCTCAGATTTAGACCCTCTACCAGCAGCCCCAACATCATTGTTCACTCACAAACCATGTTTCCTTTCCTATATATATATATATATGTTTGTGTATGTATATATATATATATATATATATATATATATATATATATATATATATATATATATATATATATATATATATGTATCTATATTAATTGTGATGAATGTATAAATATAGGTAATGTAATTAATTCTTGTGATATGACTATAGGAAGTGTTTGGACAGATTAGGTTCGTCGTTAGGAGCCTAGTTCGGTCGAATTGGCCGACAAGTTGACAAAGTTGACAAAAGTCAACTTTGGGTCAAACTTGATCCAAATCGACTCAAACGAACTCCGAATGACCTGAAATTTTATGTATAACCTAAAAATTAGTAAACGGACTAGTTGACCTTCAGTTGACCAGGTTTGACCATAGTTGACCAGGTTTGACCAGAGTTGACCAAGGGTTGACTTTGACCTAGAAGGACCTAGAATAATATAGAATTGCATTGTAGGCATTTCTTATGATATGTTAGACTATGTTGTGACTTGTGGTTACTTTAAATAGGTTTACATCACTCTAGTTCAGTTACACATCCTCATCAGCAGCTCGGATTGTCAGGCGAGTACATTCTCTGACCGTTTTATTCTTGCTTGGACGTATTACTTGTTATAGGCTAGTTTACTTGTTGCTGTCACGATATATCACGGATTAGTACTATATGGATCTCTTCATGCGATGTTATCCCCTCGGATACATCGGGTATATTGTGCTCATGTACTTTATCATGTGCATCGTCTACTCATTGTATTCGTACTTATTCATGTATACTCATGTGACATTCATGTACACTCATGATCATGTGAGCCTTCATGTATAATCTAGTGTGCATGTGGACTAGCTATCCATGTGACGCACTACCTTCATGTGCAATAACATAACCTGGACAGATCCTTGTGTACTGATTGGGGCAGAGAGAGTATTTATTTGGTTATGTGATCTACACCATTTCATGTATAACTCCAAACTAGATTTAAGTCATGTATAACCTAAGCCTGTTTACATAACCAAACATGTGCTCTGAATCACGTAGTTAGCTCAGTTTTCTTATCTATATCATGTATATCTATTTCCACTATATCATGTTCTTCTTTTTACAGTCTCTCTACTATTTCTTTATCAGCAGTTCATGTATATTATTCTATAGCTTGTTTCATATTTTCTTTCGTGTTATGATCTGTGTGAGAGAAATGTATTCGTTCCTGTCCTGACTGGACCGTTGACAATATTACAGATGATGAGGATTGCTGTGACACTTACTATGGAGCAGGCCTAGTTGACACAGGTGACCTGGACCCTCAGTAAGATCCAGTAGTCGCTGAGGACTTGCCTTGATTAGATTAGACTTATATTATCTTTTAGTTATGAGAGTTTGTGGTTGTATTGAGACTTGTTATGGTGTGATTTTACACCGGGATTTGTATTCATATTATAACTCTCTGCTGTAATTATCTTTCTTCCATTCTATCTTAGTTATTGTGATTGAGTAGTACCATTTATATATTATTCTCCGTTCGGAGTATTTACTAGATTGTGTTAGATATTGGATCCAGGACAGCGTTCTACCGTCGATACTGCGGCGTAGGCTGGACGTACCCACGTCTCGTGCCCTTACACTGGGTGCGGGTCGTGACACATTTTTAGTGGTAGCTCATGCAGGTCTTCACAGTCGCAACTAGTGCGATTTCGTAGTGGTACTCGAACTAGAGTATCACTACAGCCTGCAGTAGGATATAGGATATAAGTTTAGGTACTCAATCACATTAGAAAAACTCTTATCTAATTTTTGCTGTTAATTGTCTTCTTTTAAAAATAAACTGTCCTTCTTTGATTTTTTGCATCATTCTCAGTAATTGCTTCTTGTTTTGATCTGTCTTCAGGATGGTTATGGAGATACGATTTCATCGCTCCGTTCCATGCAGGTCCTAATTCTCATTAGTGCGATGTCGTGGTAGTACATCGACTTAGTCGTACTACTACGAGCCTGCTATAGAGTATTGGAAGCAAAGTGTTAGAATGAGAGGATACTCAATCACTGTTAGGATTTCTTGGAAGATTCCTGGGACGACCCCTGAGAATCTTATTTTAACTTCGATCTAAATTTTTTTTTCCTAATTTGATTCACCTATTACTCATTTGTTTCACTCATTACTCCTTGTTATTGAATTTGATTTTGATGGATTCATTGTTGAATTTTGAACCTTGTTGATTAGTTGTTAACTTTGAGTTTGTATTTAAATATATTTATTTTTATTTTATTTTGTAATTTAGGGTATAACCTAATAACATACTTGATAAGGATAGTGAGAAAGGTAAATGTCTACTTTATTGTGGGGTTAGAATTTATCGCAGTCATACTGGCTAGCAAGACAAAGACATAGAGCCTAATTTTGATATACTTATCCTAGTTATGGAATTTAGATTTTCTTGCAGCCATACCGGTTGGCGAGGTAAGAATTCTAAATAACATGATTATAGGGTGTATACCTCAGTTACGGACTCTATTATTTGTTACAGTTATGCTTACTGGCGTGGCAAAATTCTAGCAACTTGATTTCAAGAAGATGTGTATGGTTATCAGATTATATCTCAAAATTCGTTCATTCCTTTGAACAGATGAACAAGAACAGGTTTTATCATTATTTCTTTCTTGCCATTATTTCTTGTATTCCTATTTTTCTTTATCTTAGTTAACTCTGTCCCAATTACATCAATCACCTATCTCGTATCAGATTCAGTCATCTATACTTTGAAACCTTTGAATCTCCATACCTTTTTACCTTGGAAAGGTCGAGGAAGTGACGTAAATCATCTAGCTCGGAAAGAACGTAATTTGTTATCTCATGATAATCTGGGTAGGGATATAAAATGTTGGTCTTTGATATAGAATTTTGAGATAGTGATGTGGCAATAAGTGAGAATGAAATCAAGAGATTTATATTATCAATCTAGGAATGATCACACGCAGAGAAATATTTGGATGTAGATAATAGATGTATTTCTTAGCTGACGAGGATATTCAAGGTCAACTTAGTTTGAGGACTTGGATAAATTTTGGTTATTGATTCTTGAGACATTGCACTTTAAGGTATGATGTTAAATTTAGGGACTTAGTAATGGAGAAGAGATTTTAACTGTACTCGATGACAATACGAAATTGAATAAGATATTGCAAGAAAATGGCTAAGAACAGAAAGAACACAAGGATTTTTTGAGTTAAAGAAAATATAGAGATTTTTGAGAAAATTTTAAAATTTAAGGAGAATTATATTTGGGAGTGTACGTTGAAAAAAATATGAAGGTTGATTTTAATGGAGAATAAGTTTTGTAAGGCCTAGTAGTTTCAGATCGAATAACACGAGGAGAGTAATTTGAACAAGTTCAAGGATTTCATAAAACTTGATTTAGAGGTTTCGGATCTAATTTAAGACAAGGTGGAAGAATTTAGATTTAAAGATGATTAAGTGGTTAGTATTGAGTGTTAATAAATAAAAGGGTATGTTTCATGAGTAATGTTTTGGAATTTAGAAATTGAGCCTATAATGATCATGACAAGGTCCAATCTTCATAACAAAGGATATAAATTCTTGGTGGTAGTCATATAAAGGTTGATTTTCATATTTTGGACTTATGAGATAAAGATATGATTGACAAATGATGATTAGATAAGCTTGATGGTATCAGAGAGAGATGATTAACTTGACTTTCCTATGAAACCTTGTCTTCTGTTTTCCCTATCAGAAGGAGGGAATTGACTTATTCCATATCCTTGAATTATCCTTTAAAATTTTCAATATCATTGAACCCTAACTCCCTTGATCACGACCAGTCGACTTTGGTCACATTCTCTTATCATATTAATATCCTGGGTCGTACTCGATTGAATTAAATTTAAGTGTGACCTAGATCTCCATCCTTGGATGCTCGTGCTCACCTTTGATGACCTTGTTCCCCATCTTGCCCAAATCTTGATATACCCAGAGGTTAATCAACTTAGATCGTGCCGAGACTAAATTTTCTTTTATATATATCGTGATTGGATTTTAATGCTATTGACAGTCGTGCTTTAAACTTTCGATTTTGACCATCTTTAAAATAGTGACCCTATATAGTTAATTCCTAGTTATTTTTTTATAATTGCCAGTTTTCATATAGGATGATAGACTGCCTCACAGCCTGTCACGACCCGATCCCAAATTAATGGGTCGAATCGGATCATGCCCAGCCTGCACCGTTGTGAGACGGCGGCAGTAAGCTGTTCTATATGCAGGTATTCACAACAACATCTATGCATTTGTCACAACTCAATATACGAAAATTTTAAAACTTTTATTCAACATCTGAAAAGTACAACTGAAATGAAAGAACTGAAATAAAATGCTGAATTCAAATTAACAAAATTTTAAAACAACAAAACTGGAAACTGAAAATAACTAGCTAAGTGGTCGGCTCGTCGGCCTCAGATCCTGCGTCCTCCAAGGGGGACTCTGGCAACACCACAGGGTACAGAACCGGGTCATAATAGCTATTTTACAATAGCTCAGCATCCTCAATATCACCTAAAAAATGTTGTCTCCAGTCAGGAGGGAGCAAGTACGAATATGTATCTCATATTTCAAATAATAATGGAAAAGTGCAGGCTAAACAGTTGAAACAATATTTTCCAGTAGTTCTACGATTGAAAACAATGTGATTTGAATGTGTAATCGTCTATGACCGGCTTGGGTTATACAATAGCGTCCTAGCGACGCGATACGGCTTATCCCCGTGTGTAAGAGGGATAAGTTCGCACAATCCTGCAATATATAGGGGCATTGGCCATAAATGTTACACTATTCTCCCAATCTCCACAATCAATATCAATCAATATCTGAACCCTAGGAGAGGGTTCCGTGTAGCAATGTGGTTTAAACATGCAGCTAGACAATTACTAAATAAAATACAAGAAAACATAACCGTAACTTGCCTTTGTTTATGACTGGATCGGTAAAATCGGTTCCGAGGAGGATGTCAGGTTCGTCTCCGAGATCCTACAGTTGAGAACCTTGGCTTAGAACCAATATGAAACCATTCTAGGTGTGCTAGTTACAATCTCTAGAAGTAGACCCTAGTCAGGTTTTTAATTTATTAAAACAAAACACGTTTATCGATGCGATCATTAATTTAACGAAATAAAAATCAAGTTTAACATTTATTGGAAAAATTTGCATTTCCATATTATTTGGCAAAACTTGGTATTTTCATAATATATATAAAAAATTAGATTTTTCTTTAAATGAGAAAACGTAAATTTTTGTTAGATTACAAACTTGCAATTTTACTAATTTATTTAATGTGAGAAAACCTTATTAATTTTCTATATTAAAATAAATACTCATTTTAATAATCTACACGTTTAAAGCCAAAACAATAACTCAGAAAATAAAGAAAAGCTACGCTACACAATACAAGGCCACAGAAAAAAAATAGAAAATCGGCCTTATGCCCTTACAAACTTTACATAAATTAAATTATAATAGAAATGCTAGCTCTGAATGCTGCGAACGGTCCAGCAGTAGGCCGAAGCCCTGCACTAAAATACGAACAACAGTAACCCATTCTAAAAATAATAATTATAATTTAAAGATAATAATTAAATGCGTCTCAGACTTGGTTCAAAATATCATTTTTGGCTAATGCCTCAACGTTCGGACAATACCGGTTTCGTTTGCAATTTGCTTGGGCCCACAGACCGGTACGGTCATCGCCCAAAAAAACAAAAATCAACTAAATAATTCCTTTGCAAAATAACTGATTTTGGAAAGTATTTCAAAAAAATTTAAAAAAATTTGGGCAACATTTCTTCTATAACTGGGACAACCCAATACTGGAAAAATGCCAACAAACACCAAAATAATTATCCCAAACCAGGAAAACCCACTGAAAATAATTTCCATCCACAAAATATATGAAAATCCCATTCACAGAATGTTTCCGAAATACATTTTGGAAAACCCGAAAATACCACGAAAACAGCTAGGAAAAGATCACAGAACCCAAATGTAATAGCTTCGAAAATTTCGAAACCAAACACAAACAACAAAACCACAGAAACTTTTCGAAGGAAAGTTCGAAATCCGAAGAAACCGAAAACGCAATCGAATCCCGAGACGGGACCGTGAATTGTATCATCATTGACACTACGGAAGGGACACGGGGACACAGAAGTATACCTCGGATTGCTCGGCTAGAGCTCTCAGATGAAAATGGGAGAAAGAAATACGCGGGCAGCGGATCTGGAGATCGGGGACCCGCAGAAATACGGGAAGCTTGGCGAGGGGGCGCTGGAGGTGCTGGTTGCTGGCCGGCGATGGAGGGCGATCGGGGCGCGCGGCTTGGGCTGGACGCGGCCGGAGTAGGGCGACGCCGGAGACGGGAACGGGGTCGGCGGTGCCGGCGAGGCCGGCGGGAGGGGTGGCCGCGTGGGCTTGGGCGTGGCTGGACGCGTCCTTGGGAGGTGGCACGCGGCGGAGTTGCCGGAGGGCGGCGCCGGAAGCTCGGGGTCGCGCGGGCGGAGGCAGCTTCGGCGCACGGGGAGTCTGGCCGAAATGAGGTGAGGAAAAAGAAGGGGGTTTGGGAGTGGGAAAGGGAAAGGAAAGAAAATAAAGAGGGGGTGGTTCTGGACGTTGGGGGAGTGGTGGTGGATGGTGGGTTTTTAGGGGAGTTTATGGGAGAAGTGAGTGGGAAGGAGAGATTTGTGGAGAAAGAGTTGGTCATGTCGTGGGAGATGGGGAGCTGGTCCAACGTGGGGAAAGGGATTAGTTTAGGATATTTTCTTTTATTAATTCTTTTCTCTCTTCCATTATATATATATATAGGTATACAAAGAAAGATCAGGATATATATTTTTTTAAAGAAAATAATAATACTAATAGATAATTAACTAGGATTTCAAAGGAAATAAAAGAATTGGATCAGGATATGTCACGATCCGCTCCCGAATAATCGGATACGAGTCGGACACGCCCAGCCTTCGTCGATGGACACGACGAAGTAAGCTGTACAATACTAAGGAAAACTCCAAGATACAAGAAATATAAACTACCACAGCTGCTATACATGTTCCCAGAATCACCACAATCCACAAGTTAATTATACAATATCATTCGGAGACAAATCCGGTAACATGAATAAAATTATACAATCCTGAAATCCTCAATACAATACATGATGAAATCCTCTAAAAAAAATCTAAGAAAAGACCTAACTATAACTCTGAAATTCTAAGTCCATCCTGAGGTACAACTCTATCCTGGCTTCGGGCTCTGGCCCATGAAGAAGATACAACATCCCCAAGTAAACCTGCAACGATCCTGTCAGAAAAAGAGCAAAGTACAACCCCGATAAGAAGCTCTAAACAATATAAACTGAAATGCATGAAAATGAATCACAAGATGAACTATGGTACCAGACAGGAACATGAAACTGTGGTACAGGAATAACAATGAAACTATAGTACCAGATCCAGAACAATGAAACTAATCTATCAGTGTAACATGCATTTGAAATAACTATCAGAATATGTGACCGGCTGGGTAAACAGTGAACAGTGAACGGTGAACAATGAACAATGGTACGGCTTAGAGTCCCACGTGCACGATGTGAGATCTAAGCTATTAGTCAATGCCTAGCTAAAATAGGATTGGTCATATATCTGTAGTATTTCCCCACCCCAATGTACAAGTAAGGAACAATAAACTATGAACGATGAACAATGAACGATGAACAGTGAACAATGAATAATGAACAATCGTGTGTACAACGTGTCAACATGAGAACATGAAGCAAGACAGAAAATACAGAGTAAAGAGTTCGAGCCGGTGTACTTGCCTTGCTGTTGTAGATGTCAAGTCCAAAAAGATTCAGAGAAAATCTGTATCAAGAAGGCACATCAGAAAATTATTCTAAACCTTTATCATAATATATATTTCTACAATCTTATTTCCTTAACTATTCTCTCATTACCAATTTCTTACTGGATGGCCTATTAACTTCTAACTAGTTTATCTAGCCAATCAAATACTTACCAATCTCAAATAGCCTTATTTAGAAATCTTATGGTTTCTTCTTATCAAATCCTTATACTTAGCTAATTTATTGAAACTTAAACCTTGATTTAAACCTAGGACACTCTCTCTGTTGACTGGTTATGAACTAGACTGAGGAAAAGAACCCAACAATCTATAACTACTAGTAAGCTCACCTAATACCGTTGACCTATAGTCTTTATCTTTCACTTAACCAATCTTGAAATATACACACTATTTTATTTTACCCAAAGGCTAGCCGTGGTATGGACTAATTCTACAACCAACTGTCTATAGCCCACTAGATAGGTGTTCTCACTCATATTAAAGCAATGCTCTAATATCCAGCTAAGTCCTTGATATCAAGTAAAAAATCCAACTCATGAAATGAATCAGCAAAAGAGTATGGTCCTACCCTATTGATTTCAGTTTTTACACTAAGTCTCCCTATCATGGCCCTGACCCAATAGTCTTTACTAGCCTATGATAGGATCCCAACTCATAGACTAAAATCCAAAGTCCTTAGCCTACAGAACTTGTTCTGTCCAAACTCAAGTGAGCTCAAGTTAGTTGATCCTAACTAGCCGTTAGGTCCCAACTCCCATCCTTACTGTTTGAACCAACAATGAGGACATTTCTCTCCAAGACTAATGCAAATCCAAAATTCTGCCATCTTCTCCAACTTCACATAATATATATGTATAGAACCTATCAGTCAGAGATTTAATCTCACATTACCTACACTCAATCCAGAAACTATTGATTCACACCACACAGGAAGAGTTGAGGCACAAGAAATCCCCTGTGCCAGCTGAGTGGACACGGCACTCTAATAATTGAACTGGCATGCCTATTAACAGTCTGGTATATCGACAGTCTATTCAATAACTAGCCTACAGAGCTTGCACATTCAAAATTGTACATAGCAGTTGTAATCCTAAATAAGACACAGCTCCAACATTGAACAACTTCCTTACTGAACTGAAAGCTACAGGAAACATTAGCCATTACCAATCCTAATAATGCAACGGTCAAATAATTTGATTTCTCAACTCCAGACCAATTGTATAGTTCATTAAAATCAGACTTTCAAGGACAGAGTATAATCTCTGCAATCTATATCTGATACTAACCCGACACAGAATTTCTATGGATTGACACACTAGCCTTGCTTCTACAGTTGACACCGTGAGTCCAGTCTCACTCAAACGCATGGTCGGCACTCCAAATAATTCATGATGTTCTCGAATGTATACCTGATTTCAAGGAGTGTTGCTCGAGTCCCCTGAAGTTGACATAACGAGTCTCGCATCTAAATTCGGTTGCAAGGCTGGTTGCAGCATAAGATCGAGCAGATGACGTGCAGAAAAAAAATGACCGAATGAGTTATATTTGAATTTGTAATAACTCCAAATTGGAGAAAAGTTTACACAGATCATACTAATGAACTTCCAATCAACACCAATAGCCCAGATGCCCAGATCGATCCCAAAATTCCAAGAAATTACCCAGAACTCTCCAGAACACAATCCAAGAAGCGGAAAACCAATCCAAAAATTTGATCATTCAAATCGTTTGAACAATTCAAAATAAGAACGTTTCTATCAAATCGCCCAGAAGAAGATCTACTTCAGTCGAGATGACTCACCAGAAAATCTAGCTCGCCGTCATTGTCGTCGTGTTCGTCTCGCCGAGATGGCCATGACCGGTCAGAACGATCGACGATCGAGAGGTGGAACAGGGCTGGTTCATCATCGTCCGGTCGCCATGGCTACCGACTCGAGCTCGAAGACGAAGAAGGAGAATGGGGGAAGAAAATTCTGCAGGGCTCCTCTGCGAATTGTGAACGAAGAAGAAGGAAGGAACTGGCCAATTTATAGGAAGTGGATGATTGGGCAGGCCGTTGCGCGGGCAGCGTCGAGACGGTTGAGCGGGCAGGGTCGTTGCACGGGCAGCGTCGAGACGGTTGAGTGGCCAGGGTCGTCATCGTCGTCCCATGTGCAGAAAGGAGGAAAAGGAAAAGAATGGAGAGTGAAATGAAAATTTTGAATTTAACGGTTGATCGATATCGGGTTTCGGGTTTAGCGGATAGGGTCGAGCTATCGGGTTCTGGAACTGAACCCGCGCCCTATATTGCTAAGAGGCCGGGCTGAGCTGGGCTTTAATCACTGATTAATTGTGTAGGAATATAAGGAATTGTAATGGGTCAGTTGGCCCACACAATGGATGCAATTAAGCCCAAAAAAATAGAAAAATAAAATCAGGAATAAAAGAAACATTAAAAATGATTTAAGAATTAATTAATAATAGAAATAATATTCAAATCATTAGCTAGGAATTAATCAAGAAAAATATAGAAAATATATCTAATTCATCATAATATAACCCATGAGTCATGGACAGCTAAACTGATAAATATAAAATAGAAAAAAATTTAAATGCATCCAATAATCGAAATAAATATTCTAAAATAATAATACTAATCTTCAATTCTAGAAAAAATTTACAAAATTTCAATAATTCGGAAAAGCGGGGTTACAAATCTATCCCCCTTAGAAAAATTTCGTCCTCAAAATTTCAAAAAAAATGGCACGATTTGGCAAACCGATACAAAACTTGAAATTGACATGATTTTAAGTGGAATGAAATCATGATCATGGGATAATAGTCTCGATAGCATCTGATGATCTCGCATATCTGAATCACTTCTCCTACAGTTCCTGTCCCGTCAATATGCATCTGGCTGCAGTGAACTTTCGGTTCCATTTTCCTGATAATACTAGATTACCACAATACTTTGTCAACTTTATCCGATAAATTTAGGACTTAGCCTCAGTAATATCTGAGAACCTGAGAATACCCGTAATTACTTTGACCTAGAGCCCCTGCCTCGCTAGTGTATAGCTAGCTGCAATGGACTCACAGTGTCCATAATCCAGGTCATAGTAGGTTGTCAAATATTTCTCAACTTTATCCAGAAGTTTCAAGGAAGTTGTAAAAATTTTAAATCATGATAGAGAGGAGTAGTATCTGTTCTTAGAAACCAAATTTTTTTTTATTGGATACCAAAAGACAATCAACAGTCAACAAGTAGCTCATAGGTACTATGAAACAATCAGTAAGATAGGGAGACTGTAATACAAGTCTCAAAATGGAGAAACAACAAAGAAATATAAAAATGTCAAAGAAGATAGGTAATGATCACAAGTGCCCCCAGTCGTCAGTACTCGTCCGGAATCGGGATAGTCTCCACCTCCTCGGCTGTCATCAGGTAGACTCGTCCCTCTGGCTGGTCTCCGTGCGGCTGCTGGTCAAGAAGAGGTAAGTCCTCCTGCTGGGGTCCCGGTGCTACTCGTTCTCGTCCCTCTGCGGCTTCTGGGTAATCTCTGACCTGGTGAGCAGGTGATCCACAGAATAAGCAAAGCCTCAGCCTCTTACGACATTCATCGTAATGATGCCCCGACCGATGATAGTAGTTGCAAGTGACTGCCAACTGCTGTCTCTGAGGCGGATCTGCATGAACTCTGGCTGGACGGTGCTGAACTACTGCCTGCTGAACTGGCCTCGTCCGAGTCTGTATTTGTACCCTCTTCGTCGGTGCCTGGTGACTGCTGCTGCAGATGTCCCTATCCCTCTTGGGCCTCGGGTCCATCTCCTTCTCAACTGCCTGGGCGATCTTGAGGATGCTCGAGTAGGTAGTCGCCTGGCTAATAGCTACTGCATGCCGCAACTCCCTGGTCAGACACTTCTTGAATCTCCAGGCCCTGTCCTCTGGTGCTCTGACTAGGCTCTCCGCGAACCTGCTGAGTCTGGTAAACTCCGAAGTGTACTCCGCGACCGTCATAGTTCCCTGCTGCAGCGCCTCGAACTGCATCCTCAACTCATCCCGCTCTACCTCTGGAAAGAACTTCTCCTTGAACAGAGTTTTAAAATCTGTCCAAGACACATGGGGCTCCGTCAACTAGGGGTCCTTCCGGTACCACGCTCTCGCCAAGTCGAAGAGTCGCATGCTGGCCACCTCCACCTTTGTGTCATCCGGAATATTCGCCATCCTAAAGTTCCTCTCCGTATTCTCTAGCCATTCGTCTGCATAGACGATACCCTCATTGCCCCAAAACTCCATCGGGCAGAGATTCTGATATTCCTTGGCAGTCCCTGGTCTCGGTGCTGCTGGTGCTGGAGGTGCTACTGGTGCTGGTGCTGCCGGCTCTCTGGTCCTGAGTGCATCCATGACCGTAGCTCGAAACTGCACAGCTTGATGGTTCTGTACCTCCAGGAACTGCTGGAACATGGCCATCACCTGGGTGCCATCAAACATCATCGTCGAAGATAGCGATGGAAAGATAGGAGGCGCTTGCGGAAGCTGATCTGTCTGAACGTCTGGTGCGGGCTGCTCCGAACTGCCTGTAACTCCAGAACTGCTTGTAACTCTGGGCTGATCTGCGGCCTTCCTCGTAGTGACCATCTGCATCAAAAGAAAACTTCGTTGAATGATAAACCCTAAAACCTAAGAAACAATGTTTTTATAACAACAAAGTACCTGATAATCCTGATAAACCTGATATACCCTTATTTTCCGATTTTCCTATGCTGTGATAAGTTTTTCTTAGTCTAACAGGTTCCCCAATAGCACTTTATAACCTAAGTGCCATTAGGACAGACCTGCATGGGCCACCACTAAAAACATGTCACGACCCGCTCCCGAATAATCGGATACGAGTCGGACACGCCCAGCCTTCGTCGATGGACACGACGAAGTAAGCTATACAATACTAAGGAAAACTCCAAGATACAAGAAATATAAACTACCACAGCTGCTATACATGTTCCCAGAATCACCACAATCCACAAGTTAATTATACAATATCATTCGGAGACAAATCCGGTAACATGAATAAAATTATACAATCCTGAAATCCTCAATACAATACATGATGAAATCCTCTAAAAAAAAATCTAAGAAAAGACCTAACTATAACTCTGAAATTCTAAGTCCATCCTGAGGTACAACTCTATCCTGGCTTCGGGCTCTGGCCCATGAAGAAGATACAACATCCCCAAGTAAACCTGCAACAATCCTGTCAGGAAAAGAGCAAAGTACAACCCCGATAAGAAGCTCTAAACAATATAAACTGAAATGCATGAAAATGAATCACAAGATGAACTATGGTACCAGACAGGAACATGAAACTGTGGTACAGGAATAACAATGAAACTATAGTACCAGATCCAAAACAATAAAACTAATCTATCAGTGTAACATGCATTTGAAATAACTATCAGAATATGTGACCGGCTGGGTAAACAGTGAACAGTGAACGGTGAACAATGAACAATGGTACGGCTTAGAGTCCCACGTGTACGATGTGAGACCTAAGCTATTAGTCAATGCCTAGCTAAAATAGGATTGGTCACGTATCTGTAGTATTTCTCCACCCCAATGTACAATTAAGGAACAATAAACTATGAACGATGAACAATGAAGAAGGAAGGAACTGGCAAATTTATAGGAACTGGTTCATCATCGTCCGGTCGCCATGGCTACCGACTCGAGCTCGAAGACGAAAAAGGAGAATGGGGGAAGAAAATTCTGCAGGGCTCCTCTGCGAATTATGAACGAAGAAGAAGGAAGGAACTGGCCAATTTATAGGAAGTGGACGATCAGGCAGACCGTTGCACGGGCAGCGTCGAGACGGTTGAGCGGGCAGGGTCGTTGTGCGGGCAGCGTCGAGACGGTTGAGCGGGCAGGGTCGTCGTCGTCGTCCCATGTGCAGAAAGGAGGGAAAGGAAAAGAATGGAGAGTGAAATAAAAATTTTGAATTTAACGGTTGATCGATATCGGGTTTCGGGTTTAGCAGATAGGGTCGAGCTATCGGGTTCTGGAACTGAACCCGCGCCCTATATTGCTAAGAGGCCGGGCTGAGCTGGGCTTTAATCACTGATTAATTGTGTAGGAATATAAGGAATTGTAATGGGTTAGTTGGCCCACACAATGGATGCAATTAAGCCTAAGAAAAATAGAAAAATAAAATCAGGAATAAAAGAAACATTAAAAATGATTTAAGAATAAATTAATAATAGAAATAATATTCAAATCATTAGCGAGGAATTAATCAAGAAAAATATAGAAAATATATCTAATTCATCATAATATAACCCATGAGTCATGGACAGCTAAACTGATAAATATAAAATAGAGAAAAATTTAAATGCATCCAATAATCGAAATAAATATTCTAAAATAATAATACTAATCTCCGATTCTAGAAAAAATTTACAAAATTTCAATAATTCGGAAAAGCGGGATTACAATCGGGTTTCGGGAAATCGAATCGGGTTCGAACTCGGGTTCGGAGTCCGGACTCGGGATCGGGGCAGGACCACAATAAAAAATTAACGATAATTTTTTAAAAAATAATATTTATTTTTTTAAAATTTGACTAAATAATAATATATAATAATAATAGTAATAATATATAATAATAATAATAAATAATAACTAAACTATTTATCGCTAACTGGTAAAATCTAATAAATTGAAAATCAAGGTTTCACAATCTTCCCTCCTTAGAAAATTTCGTCCTCGAAATTAAAGGATGGGTAGGATAAACTCAAATCAAACAGGTACGGGTACTTCGCCCGTAACTCAGGTCCAACAATAAGAATTGCCAAGGCAGTCGTGGATGAGATGTTTAGGGACAAGTTTTAACTATGTCACCATCCACGTAGAACAAGAATATATATAAGCGAACCAAAGTACACGTGGTTGATCATACCATCATGCACCGGTTCTGATTAGACAATATATTAGTGGGTGCACCCAATAAAATACTGTCATGATCAAGCTCGATAAAGAAATAAGCTCAAAAATCTAACTTAGCAGCATCAGTCAAAGATATTAGAACAAAATATAATGCTTGCAAGAAATAGAAGTTTATGGGGCGGCACGGAGTTCCTGGTTTTCTTCTCACCTCTGTCTATGATCTCCACTGGCTTCTCTGGCACTGTGAGGCTGGGTCCAATCTCCAACTCCGAATGATCCAATATATGACTCAGATTCGGAATGTAACGGCTGAGCTGTGAAACATGGAAGACGTTGTGCACACCTTCAAGATTAGTTGGTAGAGCTAATCGGAATGCTACTTCTCCAATTCGGCTCAAAACTTCGAATGGGCCGATGAACCTGGGGCTCAGCTTTTCTGCTCTGTCGAATCTGATAGTTCCTCGGGTAGGAGAAATCTTGACGAAGATATTATCTCCTGCTTCGAACTCCAGTGGTCGACGACTGCTATCGGCCCAATGCTTTTGTCTGTCCTGGGCAATCCTTGTCACGTCCCGCTACCGTAGGAGAGATCGTCCTCGCTAAGGAGTGATGCCGCACGGGCCTAGGTTGCGCCCGTGCAAGGCCAAGTCCAGAAACGGCTGATTTGAGCTAGGCCACAGAGTCGCACAGAGTGTCCCCATTGCAGCAAAAAGTAAATGAACACAAGTAGAAGCGAATTTGAACTCTTTATTGATATTCAAGAAGTTTACAAGCGGTGCTAGACCGATATTACAAGTCGCTCAAGCTCTCTCTCTCTGAAACATAAAAGGCATGCCAAGTGGCTTACAACATGGAATGATTTATGGCGATGTTCCGATACATTATGTCATGTATATGGTGCTCCAGCTCCTTGCAACGCTCCAAGGCTCCAGAGATAGCTCCGCGCCTTAGCACGTTCGAGGAAAGCTCCGTACCCGCCGACGTTTCCTGCTTCCTGCAAGCAGACTGTGGGGTTATCAGTACATTGTTATGCACTGGTGGGGAGGCTAGCTCGCCCACAATGCTATCATTACCAAACATGTTCTATTTACTTTTGTGCATCTCTATCATTCATTGTCTTTCTAATCTTGCCTTAGGATCAATTTCATGGCATATTTCATAGCCTATCTCGTGTAGCCAATTTCAAGTATCACATGGAAATACATGTACGACTTATCCATACTTACCGTCCGGCCTTCCCTGTCCAAAGCAAACCAAGTTAGACAACAGTTCATATATTCTAACTTAACATAATTCACGTAAGCATTCAGTGTCAAGGGCGTGTTCCTGCCTCAGAATTCTAGCGCGTCGTAGGCGTGTGTTCTTTTAACTCGTTTGCATGAAGCACTCTTTGTTATATGGTGTGATACATTTCAAGCCGTTCAGTAGGCGCTTGTTCATTTAACTTAGACTACTTTGATTTCAATGTAAGGACTTGTACGTGGATAGCCACCAGTAAAGTCCACTTAATCTATATGCACCGGTCGCTGGCATGACAAGCCATTTTGGATATTTTCCTTTGGTATTTCTCAACTTAGCGTAGGGTGATGGCTGGTACATCCCGTTAAGTCTCTTGAAATACCCTGCACTTATGTCTCCCGGTGTCCAAGCCTGCACCCAGGCAGCCCGTAAGCCCCGTTTTTTATTCTGCCTAGGCCGGCCACGGTATACTCCACACAACGCCCGTGCCGCAGAATCCTTCCACTACTCGGCCACGGTATACTCCACACAACGCCCGTGCCATTTGTCCATGACCATTTCGTATTATTTTGTCATTTTAACTTAATGGCTATCTCTGAGCCGTAGGCTAACCCTTATCCATAATGCTTATCGACCAGGTTGGCGTCCGTGCAGCGCAGGTAGCGAGCCCCGTTGCACGTGCCCGTCACACCTGTCGCTAACCATTCTTTTCTTTCTTATCTTTCATGTATTCTTTCTTTTCTTTCTTTCTTTCACTTGTTCGTTCATTCATTGATTCATTCACGTATTCATTCATTCATTCATTCGTTGATTCATTCATTCAAGCATTACGCAACTCCCAGTGCGGGAGCCGTCTTGGCGACCCATCGGTCCCATAGTCTTTCAATGTTGCTAAACTCTACTCGGAACGACTATGTTGATAGTCTTCCTGTTTCATTGCTGTAAACCATTCATTGTTTCATTGTTCGAATGCATAAGGGACTTGAACGTAAGTTTGTGCCTTAGCACGAGCGTGGAATGCGGTGCTAGAGTTCTCATATTTTCCATGTTCCTTTCCATATTCTATACAAGCATACAAGGTGGGATTAATCCCTTTGCTAGGTGCATTGAGTCATTTATTAACATGCATGGTGTTATCGCCTAGCGATTCTCGTGATAGTGTCCGCATTATTAAGTGTCTAGGCTAAGCAAAGATGGGTTCATCGGAGCCACCCACCTTAGCGATGTTCACATCGGCAGAGCGATACTCCGAGCGCGCCTTTGAAAGTCTAAGTTTGGATTCATCTTGTCGGGCCAATGTAAGCCTTGCATCGATTCTTCATCAGGTCGATGCCAACTCTTCGGGTCGACGGCTCGTTTGAGTCATTGCACTTGCCGTTTGAATCGACGTTCCACTAGGGCGGAGCGGGTCATTACATAATACACCACTCAAAATAAGTCTCGTCCTCGAGACTTCCTGAGTGCAGGTCATCCTATCATTCCTTAAATCGTGTCGTCGTGTTTCTTAGACAAGTCTATCGAACGGCTCTATCGTTCGATGTCATCGAACTATACTCGATACCTTTGTAAGTTCCGTGTCGCATACGCTTGGTCGATTTTATTGAACAACTTTTTATTCATTTTAGAGTTGATGGTACTTATTCAATTGTCGTGTTTCTTCGACTTGGTTGCTATTTTTTTTTGTGTCATGGGACTGAAATGGTCATACGAGGCACGTTGTAATTCGTCAAATACGCGGGTCGTGGGCTGAGGCAAACTTACTTTCGTTTTTCTCGGTCATCGAGATGACCCGATTCGCTTCTCAAGCGTTCTTGTCCACGAAATCAGTATGATTTCTTCTTAGCGGGGTCGACCAAGTCTAAATAATTTTTGTCCAATTCAAGACCAAGTATTGCACTATCATCGAGTATATCTTCCTATCAATGGTTCAATTCGTTATACCAACTTTTACTTGCACGATATCGATTCCATACCATTCACTTGTTCAGGGCTAATCTCGTCGTCGTTCACGCACACTCTGTCTACACGTTTCTTGATTCTGAGCCACGCTCGTACTAGTATCATTCCTTTCTTTTAACACGATTTCAAGTTCTCGACACTCATCCATTCCTCAAGTCTCGTTTGTACTCAACGTATGACTTGGCTGGATCGTACACGCATTCCAGGCATCCCCAGAATATATGCAATCAGCCAAGCCGTATGATAGAGAATTTGCCATTCTCACTCGAGTCGCATCGTGCACATACTCAGGCGTCCCTGAAATATATGTATGTCAGCCGAATCTTGTGAGCAGGGTTTCCTATATTCGTGATTCACGCTATCCATCCATGCCAATCCTCAAGATCAATCTTTTGATTGCTAACACTTGAAACAGGTGCGTCTCGCCTAACCGCTAGGCCATTTCTCAAGGCTAAGTCAATGTCAGGATTGGAATCATAGTTCCCCAACAATAATGCCAACACTGACCCCAAATCCTAGGGTCGAACCAAAGTCGGTAGTACGGGGTTTTCTACCCAAGCTCGCGTCACTCAGATTTCTAAACATCGAGCATGATCACCTATTCGCATCAATGTATTCGTTGCGCATATTCGAATCCATTAAATCACCCAATCGCCATACTTCACATATCCATTCTAACCAATTCATGTATTCGATCACGAGGTCATCCAGCTCGACAATACATTGTGTCCCAATCTCACGCGAGTCCGATTATCCACGGTGGTTCATGAATCACCATGCAACGCTCCTGCGGAATAATCATTCTCATCGGGGCGTAACTCTTACTTGCGTCTAGACTAATTCATTCTCGATACGCAGATTGGACCTACGCAATCCTCAAATTTGATCGTCATGTACGCTAAGTCATTTTCGAGTCCACCTTTGCGTCAAACCACAAGTCGAAGCACACAAATTTCCACGCCATGCTAGTTCAATCACCCCCGCTGTATGAATCACCATACC
Source organism: Iris pallida (assembly GCA_029216955.1). NCBI lineage: Eukaryota > Viridiplantae > Streptophyta > Magnoliopsida > Asparagales > Iridaceae > Iris > Iris pallida. Next base: position 51,351 of record JANAVB010043151.1, on the reverse strand, counting down.
AGCGCTCACGCGGAGTGATCGTCCTAATCGGCGCGACGCATGTGCGAGGCTGGAGTTGAACTCGCATAAGACAAGAATGTCGACGTTGGGGTTATCGTCGAAGCAAATCCAACATTTTATTTTCTATCCAAGCCAAGATCGATAGTCTATTCATCATTTCGTGCAACTAGAAAATCCTCGAGCCACGTTTATATTTTCCTCGACACGTTTCAATATCAAGAGTATAGCATCCATCGAAATAATGACATTTGCACGATCGTCATTCGCCGAGTCAGAGTACCCCCGAGTTATCGCATATCGATCTTTGATACGCCTCAATACCATCGACGATATGCGTAACCTGACGATCTTCTTTTGCAACCGATTTCGAGCCGTGCGTTGATGCTGTTGTTCGAGTTGGATATTCCACAATTTCATTTAATATTCAAGATCAAGTTCAACTGCTATTCCTCAAGTTAGTTTCAAGATCGTTGTTCAAACTCAAGTCACAATTCATTTGAATTAATCCGAAATCGTACGCACGATCCTCTAAGTTTCCTCGATCAAGACCATTCATTTTCATTCATCGTTCCGAATCATTTTCTAACTCGCGTTGCCAATTAACAAGTTGTCCAGCGACATCTCGTTCAGGACTTTTGAAGTCACGGCCAACTAAGCGTGACACGTTCTAAGGCTTTGCGCGATCGCATCGCTTGCCGACATACTCGTACGATCCGTAAATCCTTTAGTCTCGTTCGAACAATTTCTATGACGTCCATACACTACTCAGGGTTCGAGCCACTCGACTAGTCGTCGACACTCATTCTTATTCTTTACCGAACCTATCATATACACCACTCGGATTCAAGCCATACGATCTAGTCCTTAATCACATTTGCGCCATGCGCTAAGACATCCTTTAGATTCGTTCGACGAATCTCTAGCGTAATTGCTCACGTCGTATCGACGCACTAGGTCGTTCGCACTATTCTTCAAGATCTAAATTAATCTTCCATGCACGCCTAAGCGTGAACTCAATAGCATCCCTATCGACATACACTCTAAGTGTAGCTTGTTCCCGATCGAGCGGTACTTGATATCGCTCGCAACTCGATTGTACTAAAAAGTCGAGGTGTGCGACACGCGGACTAAGTTGTGCCGCATAACCATCTCGTGCGGACTATATTTGAGTTTGTACGCTCATTTGCTAGGTCGACGCAAGACTAGTCAGGCACGTACGCGACATGTTAACTTAGCATGTGTTCTCTATCGAGTCAAGTTTGCGACGTTCGGCACAAAGGCCGTCGCCTATCGATCCCATTCAACTGAGTACTTGTAGGAGCTTTTGAAAATATTAGACTTATTGTATGGAACATCCCAAGGCACAACGAGAGAGAGCGTACCCATCTTTTGTTTCCAACCGAGCTTTCAAAACTGAGAAAATCGAATGAAGTCCAAGGACGTGAAGCCATGCTCTGATACCAATCTGTCACGCCCCGCTCCCGTAGGAGCGATCGTCCTCGCTAAGACGTGATGCCGTACGGGCCTAGGTTGCGCCCGTGCAAGGCCAAGTCCAGAAACGGCCGATTTGAGCTAGGCCACAGAGTCGCACAGAGTGTCCCCATTGCAGCGGAAAGTGAATGAACACAAGTAGAAGCGAATTCGAACTCTTTATTGATATTCAAGAAGTTTACAAGCGGCGCTAGGCCGATATTACAAGTCGTTCAACCTCTCTCTCTCTGAAACATAAAAGGTATGCCAAGTGGCTTACAACATGGAATGATTTATGGCGATGTTTCGATACATTATGTCCTGTATATGGTGTTCCAGCTCCTTGCAACGCTCCAAGGCTCCAGAGATAGCTCCGTGCCTTAGCACGTTCGAGGAAAGCTCCGCACCCGCCGACGTTTTCTGCTTCCTGCAAACAGACTGTGGGGTTATCAGTACATTATTATACACTGGTGGGGAGGCTAGCTCGCCCACAATGCTATCATTACCAAACACGTTCTATTTACTTTTGTGCATCTCTATCATTCATTGTCTTTCTAATCTTGCCTTAGGATCAATTTTATGGCATATTTCATAGCTTATCTCGTGTTGCCAATTTCAAGTGTCGCATGGAAATACATGTACGACTTACCCATACTTACCGTCCGGCCTTCCCTGTCCAAAGCAAACCAAGTTAGACAACAGTTTATATATTCTAACTTAACATGATTCACGTAAGCATTCAGTGTCAAGGGCGTGTTCCTGCCTCAGAATTCTAGTGCGTCGTAGGCGTGTGTTCTTTTAACTCGTTTGCATGAAGCACTCTTTGTTATTTGGTGTGATATATTTCAAGCCGTTCAGTAGGCGCTTGTTCATTTAACTTAGACTACTTTGATTTCAATGCAAGGACTTGCACGTGGATAGCCACCATCAAAGTCCACTTAATCTATATGTACCGGTCGCTGGCATGACAAGCCATTTTGGACATTTCCCCTTGGTATTTCTCAACTTAGCGTAGGGTGATGGCTGGTACACCCCGTTAAGTCTCTTGAAATACCCTGCACTTACGTCTTCCGGTGCCCAAGCCTGCACCCAGGCAGCCCGTAAGCCCCGTTTTTGATTCCGCCTAGGCCGGCCACGGTATACTCCACACAACGCCCGTGCCACAGAATCCTTCCACTACTCGGCCATGGTATACTCCACACAACGCCCGTGCCGTTTGTCCACGACCATTTCGTATTATTTTATTATTTTAACTTAACGGCTATCTCCGAGCCGTAGGCTAACCCTTAGCCATAATGCTTATCGACCAGGTTGGCGTCCGTGCAGCGCGGGTAGCGAGCCCCGTTGCACGTGCCCGTCACACCTGTCGCTAACCATTCTTTCCTTTCTTATCTTTCATGTATTCTTTCTTTTCTTTCTTTCTTCACTTGTTCGTTCATTCATTGATTCATTCACGTATTCATTCATTCATTCATTCGTTGATTCATTCATTCAAGGGTTATTTACACTAACTACCCCTATGTTTTTGATTTATAACACGGGGTACCCCTGATTTAAACTATTTACACTAACTACCCCTCCCTTTAGAAAACGTAGGGGTAGTTAGTGTTATAATTTTTTTATTTTTCCTTAAAGTAGGGGTACCCCGTGTAATAAACCAAAAACATAGGGGTAGTTAGTGTAAATAGTTTAAAAGTAGGGGTACCCCGTGTTATAAATCAAAAACATAGGGGTAGTTAGTGTAAATAACCCTTCATTCAAGCATTACGCAACTCCCAGTACGGGAGCCGCCTTGGCGACCCATCGGTCCCATAGTCTTTCAATGTTGCTAAACTCTACTCGGAACGACTATGTTGATAGTCTTCCCGTTTCATTATTGTAAACCATTCATTGTTTCATTGTTCGAACGCATAAGGGACTTGAACGTAAGCTTGTGCCTTAGCACGAGCGTGGAGCGCGGTGCTAGAGTTCTCATATTTTCCATGTTCCTTTCCATATTCTATACAAGCATGCAAGGTGGGATTAATCCCTTTGCTAGGTGCGTTGAGTCATTTATTAACATGCATGGTGTTATCGCCTAGCGATTCTCGTGATAGTGTCCACATTGTTAAGTGTCTAGGCTAAGCAAAGACGGGTTCATCGGAGCCACCCACCTTAGCGATGTTCGCATCGGCCGAGCGATACTCCGAGCGCGCCTTTGAAAGTCTAAGTTTGGATTCATCTTGTCGGGCCAATGTAAGCCTTGCATCGATTCTTCATCAGGTCGATGCCAACTCTTCGGGTCGACGGCTCATTTGAGTCGTTGCACTTGCCGTTTAAATCGGCGTTCCGCTAGGGCGGAGCGGGTCATTACAATCCTGAGCTTGTCCCTAATCATCTTTACCTTCTCTGCTGCATCGGTCACCATTTCAGGTCCAAGTAGTACTCTTTCTCCTACGTCGTCCCAAGCAAGTGGAGTGCGGTAACGACGTTCATAAAGTGCCTCGAATGGTGTCATTCTGATGCTGGCTTGGTAGCTGTTGTTGTAGGAGAACTCTACCAAGTGCAAATGGTCTTCCCAAGACCCTCCAAATTCTAAGACGCAGGATCTCAGCATGTCTTCTAGCGTCTGGATTGTTCTCTCCGATTGTCCGTCAGTCTGGGGATGGTAGGCTGTCACGACCCGCACCCACTATGAGGGTACGAATATGTAACAGCGCCCAGCCTACGCCACAGTGTCGGCGGTAGAACGATGTTCTAAGTCTCTAACTAACCATCAACTCATGCAGTATATAGTGTACTCATCATGATCAACTCCGAACGGAGGACAAGTATAAGATATGGTGTAACTCAATCACAGTCTAAGCACGATAAGATAAAACCGAAATATAACTAAGAAATTGAAGACAACAAAACTACTAAAATAATAACAACTCTCAACAAATCTCAAAACTACACAAGTCTCAAATCAATACAAAAGTTTGACATGAAAAACAGATGCTAGTCTACTAAACTAAATCCCATCACTCCTGAGTGTCAGGGCCAAAGGTAGCTAACCCGTCTCCTGGTCCGTAATATGTAGGGCATGTGTCCTCAGGACAATCATCTGTAAAATTTTCAACAGGTCCAGTCAGGACAGGAACGAGTACAACTCATCAAGAAATTCCAATTAAATGACAGAGAACTATAAAGCAGTTATAGACAGTTTTATTGATGAATATGGCAGTTTATATACAGGTGATGGTATGGAGAACAGATAAGATATAAGGAAAGTAAGTCACTAAAACAAGAGAAGAATGATGGCAATGAAGACTGTAAAATAAATCTAGCTGAACTAAAGTAACATAATAAGTCCAAAATATAAATGTAAACAAGTGCAAAACCCAAGTAAATCCAGACAACATGAATCTGACACCAGGTGGTTCCAGTACAAGATGAGTCCGGTATAAGGTGAGTCCAGTTGGTGATCAAAGGTTCCAGGGTGAGTCCAGCCTATACTCTAACAGTGTGTTTTAAAATATCGGGATCGACATGTGAACGGCTGTAGGTAATACGGCACACCGCACACTCGGCCAAGTGTGGGATGGCTATCGTTCCAGTATAATTCCAAGGGAGTGGTTCCAGTATTTGGGTATGTTCACATACCTATTCCAATATTTTCCCGCCCACAAGTACAAGTGAATCCAAAAACGATACGAGAATCGAGATGAGTCTAGCCAAACATAATGATACCAACAAAAGATTCCAGAGTGATTCCAGTAGGTGGTTCTAGTAGTGATTCCAGTAGTGGTTCCAGAAATAGAGGCCAGACAGATGGTATGTGTGTCGCATACATGAATCCAGAAATATCCATACGTGTTATAAGAATCACATAAAACTAACTAGAACTGAAGTATAGTAATTGACAAGTAAATGAAAGAACTATCAGAGAATGTACTCGCCTGCTACTATGAAAGGAGTAGTGTAATGTCAGATGTCTGCACCGGAGTCACAATGTCCTAAACAGAGCAGTATGGGTTATAATGTGTTTAAAATAAGACAATGATGTTTATGATGCAATCTACATGATTTCTAGGTCAATCTATGTCAAAGTCAACTCTAAGTCAACCCTGGTCAACTATCTTAGGTCAAACTAGGTCCAAGTCAAACTTGGTCAACTCTACAGTTAAACTAAGTCAAATTAAGTCATATTAGGTCACAAGAAGTTAAACTAAGTCATACAAGGTCAAACTAGTCAAGGTTAGTCTAATCTAGGTTAAAGTTAGACTAACTAAGGTTTTGGTCAAACATATGGTTTTGGTCAAACATAGACTAGTCAACAAGGTAATTAGGTCAACTTTAGTCATACTAGTCTAAGGTTAATCAACACAAGTCTATGAGTCACTCTAGGCTCTTCTAGTCTAAATAGGTCAACTTATAAGGTTTTGGTCAACTGAGTCAAATGATCAACTTGGCTAACTTTTAGGGTTTTGCCTATGCTAGCCTAAATGGTGTGGGGTCTCTTAGTATCAATCCAAACAACCAAAAGTGAAATCTATAGTCTAATAGATATACATAAACTACCTATCTCAATATATGAATATAACACATCTTCAATATATGCATCCTTATTTGTAAACATGTATCTATATGCAACTTATTTATATATATATACTTAGAACATTATATATATCCCATGATTATGTAAACCTAGCCCTCAATAACTTCTAAGTTCAGTCTACAACTGAATATTACCCCCATGATAGTTGAATGTAGGATACACCAACTCTCTTAACTTAGCCAAAATGGCCCAAAGGCCAAAACCCTTTACCTATCTACTAGTATACCTAAGTCTATGATACAACCTATACACTAACACTCCAAACTGAACCTTGATACCCACAAATCATTGGCCAAAATGGCCATACTAAATTCACTGTTCAGTGAACTAAACCCCCACAAATTTGGATATTTCACCCTCTTCACTGCTGTGCTTGCCAGCAGGCAGGGTATTCCTGCTGCTACTGCTGCACTGGCATATCAGGCCAGTCCCAAGCCCAAACTGTAGGACAGCACTGATGCAGGCCACTCTTTCCCTCTTCTCTAACTCTCCTCTACACTCTACACATCTATCCATATACACAAAAACTGAAACTAAGACTCAAACGTAAACTGAATTCAGATTTCATACCTATCACCAAACCAATTTCAGATTAATGTATCAAGATATAGTTAACTCCTCAACCAATATCTAAATTCCAGAGTTCACAACTTAAACCATATATAGACATCAACCAACTAGCTATCTATGCCTATCACTCCATCTAAAACTTGATTTAAACAAATCCCGATTTTCTGAACCCAAACAATACTCAAATCTCGAGATCTCAAGAATGATCAAACATCAACTCAGTTACTAGAACTTTGAGGACAACCTAATCATCCCAAGAAGATCACCTCTAAACTATAACCCCAATCAAAACCTGAAATTTAACCACTACCAACCCTTAATTCTGAAATCTGGAAACTAACCAAGTACCACATGGATTTCGAAAACATTAACCATACACAAAACTCTATCACCGTTGATCTTTGTCAAATGCACACACATTACAGACATTCTAACATATATATATATATAATCTATCATTTAAAACCAAAAGAACTCAGCTAAAAATCCTAAAATGTCCACTGCACTCAGAGTATCAGAGATTCACATGTAAGCATATGAATTCGAAACCAAAATTAAAAAGGAAACTTGAAACCAACAGGAAGAACTAAGTGTTCAGGAGGTTGGGACAACCCCATATGTCCAAGTGGTCCCTACCGTGTCCAAAAATAGGACACAAGTGTCACAAATTCGAAGAACAGAAGTATCAGAAACTGAACAGAATAGGCCTCGTGCGGTGGTGTCGACCAACCTAGGGGATCGTGTGTCCAACCTCGAGCCTCGTGCTCACATCTAGAGTTAGGTTAGGAGTAGGGCTACGTGTTAACGTGTCTGTATTGTGTCCACGTGGTGCACAAGGTCGTGTCCAAACCCGTATCAGAGCCTAGTGTTTGCGTGTGTGCTGTGCTCGTGCAGTCCAGTGTGAGGGAGTTTTCTCTCGAACCACTCAACGATACCTCCCCAAATTTCATAGACCTCCTAGCATACATTGCCCCTAGGTTCTCCTCAAAAATCTCGTGTCCACGTGTCGTGTCCTGGCTTCTACAGTGCTAGAGCAACAGGGGAGAACACAGGCACGATGCAGTGTCTCGTGCAGGCGTGTCACAGTCTCGTGTGCGTGACACACGACACGTGACACATCGTGATCGTGTCTAGGGATAGAGGGGGACTAGGGCTAGGTTTCTAGGTGTCTGCACGACCCACAAGTCGTGTCGTGTCCTAGTTTTATAGCCGTGTTAGAGACTAAAAATCAGTGCACAGATGCAGTGTGCAGCGTGTTCGTGTCCAATTTGGACACGGACACGGGCCTAAATCGTGCTCAGTCTAAAAGATTTGTGATCTACACTTAAAAACCTATTTTTCCATTCAATTAGTTTTTGAAAATAACACCTTTTAATTCTCACAAGCATTTCATCAAACACCTAGGAGACACTATGACACGTGTCCGATACGGACACCAAACGGACACGAATTCCACCCAAATTTTGGGGACACCTAGGGGACTCCTAGATCTAGCCCTATATGCAAAGAAAACTGAAATTTAAATCAATTTAGAGGGTTTTATCTATATGTGCAAAAAAGCTTAGAAAAGTTTCAAATGGAGGATTCTTCCTTTTGATGCCAAAAGCTCCAAATTGTCCCAAAGCTGGGATTAAATTCCACATTCAGAAAATAGGAGGAAATTAGGTTCTAATGCAAGAAACTAGGATTAAAAAGGAATTAAAATGGATTTATGGAGATTTTTGGAAGAGGGACAAATACCTTTCTTTTTCCAATGTTGAAATGAATAAAGAAAGAGGCAAGCCCTAGAGAATAAGTGTTTATATAGGGTGGGGATCCCTATGGCTGGTCATTTAGGGTTTGGTTAGGGTTAGGGCTTCTAGTTATGGGCCATGGGCCAAGTCATGATCAAATAAATCATTAAGCCATAAGTCATTTCATGAAACCATAAACCATGACTTAAATTCACTAAACCAAATCCCCTCGTTCTAAAATTAGTTTCTAATGACTAAAAGTAGGTTAACCTAAGTTAGACTAGGGTCACCATGGCTAGGGTTAGCTTCTAGGCTAGTTCTCTAGGTCTCAACAAGTCAAGTCAACCTAGAATTCACCAATTTACTAAATCATCAAATAATTCAAATAAGTCAAAATGACCAAAATACTCCTAGGCTAAAAATGATAATTAAATCATTCTAATGACATGGTTAGGCTCTAGGTCATGCAGTCTCTATGGTTTCACTAGCTGCACACCAAAATCACAAGTCATGACTTAAACCAGTTTTTAAATAGTTTAAAAATAATCAAAAATCACCAAAAATCATAATATAAAATAAATATCAATAAATAATATTTATAATTACAAAATTTCAAAAATACCCTCATCTGGAAAACTGGGTGTTATATAGGCGGTGCTGAACTTCAGTTGCGTTTCCAAACTATCATGCAAGCTCTTCCAGAAGTGAGAGGTGAACCCGGTATCCCTGTCAGACACAATACTTACCGGAACTCCATGAATCCGATAGATGTGCCACATGTACAGTGGCGCCAACTTCTCGGTGGATAGACCCACCTTGAAAGGAATAAAGTGGGCTGACTTCGTCAGTCGGTCCACTATAACCCAAATGGCATCCTTCCTTCCTTGGGATCGAGGCAGTCCTGACACAAAGTCCATCGTTATGTGCTCCCATTTCCACTCCAGGATGTCTAGCGGCTGCAACCGTCCTGCTGGTCTCTGTCTGCTAGCTTTTACTTCTTGACAAATCAAACATCTAGCTACATACCTAGATACGTTCTTCTTCATTCCGTACCACCACACTATAGTACGCATATCCCAATACATTTTGTTGGCTCCTAGATGTATGGAATACTGCGATTGGTGTGCTTCTTGCATCAGCTCGTTCCTCAGTTCGCCAGTTGGTACGCATAGCCTCGTACCGTGCTTCAGTTCTCCGTCGCTGGCGATTGAGAATGCTTCAAGTGTTCCTGCCAGCACTTGATCTTTGAGTTTGCAAAGCGTCTCGTCTTAGGATTGTGCCTCCTTGACTCTGTCCATTAGACTTGAACGCATTTGCAACTGCATTATTGATGAATTAGCTCCTGGTACAATGGCTTCTCTTCCCAGTTTCTTTATTTCCTCTTCGGGTAGTACAATCTCCAGTCCAAGCTTTTCCATGTCCTCCAGCAGATGACACTCCTTGGTCAAGAACATTGCCATCGGGTATCGACTAAGTGCATCTGCAACAACATTAGCCTTACCCGGATGATACTGCAGGTTGATATCGAAATCCTTCATCAGTTCCAGCCATCGTCTCTGTCGCATGTTCAGCTCCTTCTTAGTAAAAACATATTTAAGACTTTTGTGGTCTGTAAATATTTCCACTCTCTCCCTATAAAGGTAGTGCTTCCACAGCTTCAATACAAATATCACCGCTGCAAGCTCCAGATCATGTGTGGGATAGTTCTTCTCATGAGTCCGTAATTGCCTAGATGCGTAAGCAATTAATTTCCCGTGTTGTTGAAGAACGCAACCCAATCCCTTACCGGAAGCATCACTATAAATTGAGAAACCGCCGGTACCTGAGGGTAGCGCAAGTATCGGCGCCGTTGTAAGCCTCTTCTTCAGTTTCTCAAATGCTGACTGGCAAGCTTCCGACCAAACAAATTCTTCATTCTTCCTGGTGAGCTTCGTCATTGGTTCAGCAATCCTGGAGAAATCCTTTACAAACTTCCGGTAGTAGCCAGCTAAATCCAAAAAGCTTCTGATTTCTGCAACTGAACTTGGTGCAGTCCACTTCTCAATAGCAGCTATCTTCATTGGATCCACCAAAATTCCTTCTCCTGTGACAACATGGCCAAGAAAATCCACTTTGTCTAAGAAGAATTCGCATTTAGATAGCTTACCATAGAGCTTCTCCTTCCTTAAAGTTCCCAGAACTTTTCTCAGGTGCTCTTCATGCTCTTCTTCAGTCTTCGAGTATATCAGAATGTCATCGATGAAGACAACAACAAACTGATCCAGATATTCATGGAATACCTTGTTCATAAGGTTCATGAATACTGCAGGGGCATTCGTCAGTCCAAACGGCATGACCAAAAATTCATACTGACCATATTTGGTGTTGAACGCCGTCTTTGGAATATCCTCCTTCCTGACCTTGATTTGATGGTAACCAGATCGAAGGTCTATCTTCGAGAACACCTTAGCTCCACTGAGTTGATCAAACAGGTCATTGATCCGGGGCAAAGGGTACTTGTTCTTGATGGTGATGTTGTTCAACGCCCGGTAGTCGATGCACATCCGCACAGTTCCGTCCTTCTTGGGTACAAATAAGACAGGTGCTCCCCAGGGTGAAGCTCCATCTCTGATAAATCCAAGGGCCTTCAGCTCATTAATCTGGTCCTTTATCTCCTTTGCCTCCTTAGGGTTGACTCTGTAGCATCCACGAGAAATAAGGAAAGAGCCGGGTACTAGATCGATGGTGAATTCTATACCTCGATCTGGCGACAATCTTGGAAGACTATCTGGAAATACGTCCATGAATTCCGCTATAATAGGGTGAGGAGGCCCGGGTTCTTCGGTAATAGAGGAGTAGGTAACACCCTTCGTGTCTTCCGGAGCTCGAGAAATTTCAAACTCCGGTTCTCCTAGTGGGCTGAAGATTACACATCCTCTGTGACTATCTATCAGCGCATGCTGCTCACTTAACCAGTCCATCCCTAGGACTACATCATAGTTGGGCAAGGGCATCACAAGTAAGGGTGTTAAGAATTTGTGGCCTGAGATAGTTATGGGATAGTTACAAGTCTCGATGATGGGTATGGGTTCAAGTATGACCGATGGTGGACCTCATTGCCAGTAGGGCCGAAACGAGTGGTCTTTTCTTTGGCCGAACTCTGGAAGGTTTTGGTTGCAAACACAAGCAAGGTATCCTACCAGTCTATAATCAAACAAAAATATTTATATATATATATAATTCGGACCTATGTTGTGACAAATCAATGTTCTAGTATTCTAATTATTGCTTCTAAGTATGTTTTCATAAATTGTTGTTTGTGGACCTGCATGGGCCACCACTAAAAACATGTCACGACTCGATCCCAAATTAATGGTTCGAACCGGATCATGCCCAGCCTGCACCGTTGTGAGACGGCGGCAGTAAGCTGTTCTATATGCAGGTATTCACAACAACATCTATGCATTTGTCACAACTCAATATACGAAAATTTTAAAACTTTTATTCAACATCTGAAAAGTACAACTGAAATGAAAGAACTAAAATAAAATGCTGAATTCAAATTAACAAAATTTCAAAACAACAAAACTGGAAACTGAAAATAACTAGCTAAGTGGTCGGCTCGTCGGCCTCAGGTCCTGCGTCCTCCAAAGGGAACTCTGGCAATACCACAGGGTACAGAATCGGGTCATAATAGCTATTGTACAATAGCTCAGCATCCTCAATATCACCTAAAAAATGTTGTCTCCAGTCAGGAGGGAGCAAGTACGAATATGTATCTCATATTTCAAATAATAATGGAAAAGTGCAGGCTAAACAGTTGAAACAATATTTTCCAGTAGTTCTACGATTGAAAACATTGTGATTTGAATGTGTAATTGTCTATGACCGGCTTGGGTTATACAATAGCGTCCTAGCGACGCGATACGGCTTATCCCCGTGTGTAAGAGGGGTAAGCTCGCACAATCCTGCAATATAGGGGGGTATTGGCCATAAACGCTACACTATTCTCCCAATCTCCACAATCAATATCAATCAATATCTGAACCCTAGGAGAGGGTTCCGTGTAGCAATGTGGTTTAAACATGCAGCTAGACAATTACTAAATAAAATACAAGAAAACATAACCGTAACTTGTCTTTGTTTATGACTGGATCGGTAAAATCGGTTCCGAGGAGGATGTCAGGTTCGTCTCCGAGATCCTACAGTTGAGAACCTTGGCTTAGAACCAATATGAAACCATTCTAGGTGTGCTAGTTACAATCTCTAGAAGTAGACCCTAGTCAGGTTTTTAATTTATTAAAATAAAACACGTTTATCGATGCGATCATTAATTTAACGAAATAAAAATCAAGTTTAACATTTATTGGAAAAATTTGCATTTTCATATTATTTGGCAAAACTTGGTATTTTCATAATATATATAAAAAATTAGATTTTTCTTTAAATGAGAAAACGTGAATTTTTGTTAGATTACAAACTTGCAATTTTAATAATTTATTTAATATGAGAAAACCTTATTAATTTTTTATATTAAAATAAATATTTATTTTAATAATCTACACGTTTAAAGCCAAAATAATAACTCAAAAAATAAAGAAAAGCTACGCTACACAATACAAGGCCACAGAAAAAAATAGAAAATCGGACTTATGCCCTTACAAACTTTACATAAATTAAATTAATAATAGAAATGCTAGCTCTGAATGCTGCGAACGGTCCAGCAGTAGGCCGAAGCCCTGCACTAAAATACGAACAGCAGTAACCCATTCTAAAAATAATAATTATAATTTAAAGATAATAATTAAATGCGTCTCAGACTTGGTTCAAAATATTATTTTTAGCTAATGCCTCAACGTCCGGACAATACCGGTTTCGTTTGCATTTTGCTAGGGCCCACAGACCGATACGGTCATCGCCCAAAAAAACAAAAATCAACTAAATAATTCCTTTGCAAAATAACTGGTTTTGGAAAGTATTTCAAAAATTTTAAAAAAAATTTGGGCAACATTTCCTCTATAACTGGGACAACCCAATACCGAAAAAATGCCAACAAACACCAAAATAATTATCCCAAACCAGGAAAACCCACTGAAAATAATTTCCATCCACAAAATATATGAAAATCCCATTCACAGAATGTTTCCGAAATACATTTCGAAAAACCCGAAAATACTACGGAAATAACTAGGAAAAGATCACAGAACCCAAATGTAATAGCTTCGGAAATTTTGAAACCAAACACAGACAACAAAACCACAGAAACTTTTCGAAGAAAAGTTCGAAATCCGAAGAAACCGAAAACGCAATCGAATCCCGAGACGGGACCGTGAACCGTATCATCATTGACACTACGTAAGGGACACGGGAACACGGAAGTATACCTCGGATTGCTCGGCTAGAGCTCTCAGATGAAAATAGGAGAAAGAAATACGCGGGCAGCGGATCGGGAGATCGGACAATGCTGGACAACGAAAACCGAAACCGCAGAAAGCACGGGAATGAACCGGACAGCGGATCTGGAGATGGGGGACCCGCGGAAACACGGGAAGCTTGGCGAGGGGGCGCTGGAGGCGCTGATTGCTGGCCGGCGATGGCGGGCGACCGGGGCGCGCGGCCTGGGCTGGACGCGGCCGGAGTAGGGCGGCGCCGGGGACGGGAACGGGATCGGCGGTGCCGGCGAGGCCGGCAGGAGGCGGGGCCGCGTGGGCTTGGGCGCGGTTGGACGCGACCTTGGGAGGCGGCGCACGACGGAGTTGCCGAAGGGCGGCGCCGGAAGCTCGGGGTCACGCGGGCGGAGGCAGCTTCGGCGCACGGGGAGTCTGGCCGAAATGTGGTGAGGAAAAAGAAGGGGGTTTGGGAGTGGAAAAGGAAAAGGGAAGAAAATGAAGAGGGGGGGGTTCTGGACGTCGGGGGAGTGGTGGTGGATGGTGGGTTTTGAGGGGAGTTTATGGGAGAAGTGAGTGGGAGGGAGAGATTTGTGGAGAAAGAGTTGGTCAGGTCGTGAGAGATGGGGAGCTGGTCCAACGTGGGGAAAGGGATTAGTTTAGGATATTTTCTTTTATATTGTGGGTTTATCTTTTATATTGTGGGTTTATCTTTTATATTCAAACCAAGGGACACTAAAGCGTTACAGTAGGTTAAATAAAAGAACTTAAAATCCGACTAGGACACTACTACTAGAGATTGTAACTAGCACACCTAGAATGGTTTGATTTTAGTTCGAAGTCGAGGTTCTCAACTGTAGGATCTCGGAGACGAACCTGACATCCTCCTCGAAACCGACCTTACAGATCCAGTCATAAACAAAGGCAAGTTACGGTTATGTTTTTCTTGTATTTTATTTAGTAATTGTCTAGCTGTATGTTTAAACCACATTGCTACACGGGACCCTCTCCTAGGGTCCAGATATTGATTGATTGATTATGGGGATTGGGGGAATAGTGTAACGTTTATGGCCAATACCACCATATTGCAAGATTGTACGAGCTTACCCCTCTTACACACGGGGATAAGCCCTATCGCATCGCTAGGACGCCATTGTATAACCCAAGCCGGTCATAGACGATTACACATTCAAATCACTTTGTTTTTAATCGTAGAATTACTGGAAAATATTGTTTCAACTGTTTAGCCTGCACTTTTCCATTATTACTTGAAATATAAGATACATATTCGTACTTGCTCCCTCCTGACTGGAGACAACATTTTTAGGTGACATTGAGGATGCTGAGCTATTGTACAATAGCTATTATGATCCGGTTCTGTACCCTGTGGTGTTGCCAGAGTCCCCCTTGGAGGACGCAGGACCTGAGGCCGACGAGCCGAACGCTTAGCTAATTATTTTCAGTTTCCAGTTTCTTTGTTTTTGGAATTTTGTTAATTCGAATTCAGTATTTTATTTCAGTTCTTTTAATTCCAGTTGTACTATTCAAATGTTGAATAAAGTTTTAAAATTTCCGTATATTGAGTTGTGATAAATGTATAGATGTTGTTGAGAATACCTGCATTATAGAACAACTTACTGTCGCCGTCTCACAACGGTGCAGGCTGGGCATGATCCGGTTCGATCCAATTATTTGGGATCGGATCGTGACATGTTTTTAGCCCGATAATTTATTATTTTCCTTATCTTTTCCAGAATGGCCCCCATGACCAGAGTCTGTCTCCAGTGCACAGCTACAATTCTGGATGAGACCGAGATTGTACGTCTCCCTTATATTGCTCAGAAGGTATTAGCAGCCTCACCGGAAAATTTTCCTCCATCTTCTATCCTTCAGGAGAGGATTGCAGTTCAGCCGGAGACTGCGGGCCTCCCTTTGCCTCCTGGGTGGTACCCCATGCCATTCCTGATGGGGCTCATATTTTCAGAGTTCTTCAAGATGTGCGAGAGGTACAGAGACTTCAAGCTGAGCTTATGAGAGAGCAGAGTCTCAGTATCCAACTGTTGTAGGATTACATGCATTAGAAGGGAGAGCCTAGTCCCAAGAGAGCGAGGAGCAGTTTATGTAGTGCCCCGTCCCTACATCGTACCCCGTCTCCGTCCACGGGGTGCGCAAGAAAGGAACACTGTCGCTATCGATTCGGTCGGGACCGATAGGTCGGAATCGGCCGAGTCGATCGAACGGGAACGGTTGAATTAAGATCCATTCCACGTTATGGAATGGCTTCTTCGAAACCAAGTTCCATATTCAGCGGGTTGCGCCTCGAGGATTGGCTCTGCGGCTGAGTCGGAAGAGACCTCCCGTTGCTCTGGTTTTCATGCCGCACTTGATTTGGCTTTGGCTTTGGTTTTCATGAATGCATTTTCGTGAATGTTTTTGATAGATTTTCGTGATGCATTTTCGAGCTTCGCATTCATATCGAATATCTTTGAATTATACAGTGTTCTAATCAGTTGCTTATGAGATTGCAGGTGATCGCGTAGGCGACGTCAGCACAGCCAACCGGTCACTCGCTTGAAGCAAGGTTAAGGCGAGTGGCTGACCTCCTTCGTCTCGTCCCTCTACTTCAAAACTCAATATGTGAAGTAAAATGAATGCTTGTCATAATAGTGTAGAATCGAAGAAATCGTAGCACGATTCTTTACGAAACACTTGTTATCAACTGCTGGTATTGGAATAGAAAATATGTTCCTTATACAAATCCACTTAGCCTATGCAAAGCAATGAATGAATCGATTAACGTTTATCGCAATGATACGGTTAAGTAAGCAAAACGGTCATTGGACAACTTGTCGACAAGGTGTAGTTTCCTCGAACGGTTACCTAGGCCAAGGGACCGATTCGGCCCGAGAGGAACGTGTTTATAGCAAGCGCCATCCCTTCATCGGCGTGAGTTAGGCGGAAACTTTCGTACATGGCTCGCTACCCGACGCGAAAGGGTCGCCGTCAACCCAGCTATAGTCTGCGATGGCTTGACATTGCCAGTAGCCTTCACACCCCTTCTTCACTGCTTAACAAGTGTACGGGACACGGGATAAAATGTGATAGTTGCTTAATGTTACACAATTTCATATGCTTGCCTCAAAACATGTTAACATACAAATCGAGCAGGATGGTTAGAAAGATCATTGAAATAGCTAGCTAACATGTTTACGAAACTTCTTGAATCAAATACAGAGCTTGGATTTTAATTAGCCATTCACCAGTACATGTGTTTTGTGCTGATCCTCGCTCCTTGCAGGTCCCGCGAACTAGGAAGGACGCGCCAACTAGTTCGGCGACGTTCGTGACTTTTGAAGCTTCGGTCGTGCATCGAAGATTCTATCTCTGCGACTACCCTTTTTGAAGGCTCTCGACAGTCCAAGGAAGATGACTCAGCGTCCCTCCCATCCAGGTCACTGGAGTACTTGTGTATATTGAGCGATGTGTAAAATGTATGGAACGACTATCTCATCGACACTCTTTTGTAATCGAGTCATGTTGAAGCCCACGCGGCAATGAGTCCTGTACCGGAGTCTGTAAATGATGTTCATTATCAATAAAGAATCAAGTTCCTTTACTTATTGTGTGATTCAATTTGTCTGCTTACTCTCTTAGATCTCGTGTCTCGGATTGCCTTATGACTATGCCTTGTGCGATCGTAAATTAGGTTCGCACGGCATCACGTCCAGGGGACGACTATCGATTCGACGGAATCGGGGCGTGACATAATGGTATCAGAGCACGGCTTTACGTCCTTGGCCTCCAGTGTCGAGTTCTAGTCTCCAACCGTTGACCTCGTATCGATGAGAAGAGTTGTTCCATACGCTGAACCCAGGACATTTTCTGAAACTAACGAGAGTTGCCTTTCCTTTTTCCCTGCAGTTACGGGAGCTCAGGCGGAAGACGAGACAAGCGCTTCCAGCGGCTTGAGTACTTCTAGACCCGAGCCTTCCGTCAACCCAACAGGGAAGACGCCTATTGTAGCCGGACCTTCCGGCGACCCGATGCAACGTATGCTGCAGATGCTTGAAATACAGCAACGTCAAAACGAGCTCCATCGTCAGCAAGCGGAGGCTCGTTAGACTCAATTTGAGAATCGGTTCGAGGCTCAATTCCAGCTGCAGCAACAGTAGCTGAATACCCTTCAGCAGATCGTACAGTCTGTCGTCGGCAACAACAACAACTCAATGATGACACCTGTCGTGACCCAGCCTGCGGTTCAATCTAACGAAGCTGAACCAGAGGCACCCATGCTCTCAACTGCGACACCGAGAAGTTCTAACTTCGACGTGTCAAAATTCACTAAAAGCTGCCGTACTTCCTTCAACGGTACAAAAGATCCCTCGGTGGCGATCGACTGGCTGGAGGAGCTGGAAGATAAGTTCGAGCTTCTGGGTGTCAAGGACTCAAAGAAAGTCGCGTGTGCTTAACTTCTACTTCGAATGAACGCGCACGATTGGTGGGTTGTGCAGAAGCGGGCTATTCGACGTGAAAACGAGACGGCGGCGATCTTATGGGCGACATTCAAAAAGGCGTTCGAGACTGAATATCTTTCTGCAGCCGTACGACAGGAAAAAAAGATGAGTTTATGCAGTTAAGGCAAGGCAATATGACTGTACGATAATATGCGGCCAAATTCAACAAACTGGCCAAGTTTGCTGGGGACTTCCTACCTACCTACCACTGCAAGTCGAGCTCGATGATTTGAAGTGGGTCTACGTTCCACTATCCGTGCTCACGTTTTGGTAGGTGAATACAAAACTGTGGGCGAGGCACTCAACCACGCCATCCGTCTGGAGTCCGAGTATCCTCCTACTACTACCGGCGCTGTTCACTTTAATAACAAACGTCATAGTAATACGGGAGGCAACAATGCACATAAGCGTCAAAACCGTGGCAACGAAGGCGACAACCAGACGAAGGATCGAGTGGTCTGCACTTTCTGCCATAAAGTGGGGCACTTGATCAACGAGTGCCGAACGAAGAACGGTGCGTGCCTCGCGTGCGGCCGAAAAGACCATATCTTACGCGACTGCCCGGAGAAGCGTCCCCACCAATAAAACCGAGGCCAAGCACCTCGAGCTCCATCGACCGCACAACCGAATGGGCAAGACCGTCGCCCCAATAGTCAGGGCCGCGTCTGCACCATGACTCGCGACGAGGCATTCGCATCTGATACAGTCGTGACAGGTATACTGCAATTCAATAATAAACCTGCTCGTGTATTGTTTGATTCAGGTGCCACGCATAGTTTTATATCGGCGAACTTTGCCGCCGAGCACAAATTTCCCTTGACACCGCTGGGTCTCGAGCTCACTGTTAACATTTCGTCGGGCACGCCACTATTTGCAAATTTAGTCTGCGGAGACGGAATCATCTGTATAGGTGGTCAAAAGGTCAGTCTCGATGCGATAGTTCTAAATATTAAGGACTACGATATCATTCTGGGGATGGATTGGCTCGGTCCGTGCAGCGCAAACATAGACTGCACTAAAAAGAAGGTTACATTCCGCATACCTGGAGTGCCTGAATTATGCTACTCGTGTGGTGAGGCGTCGCCAACCTGCATGGTGATCTCCGCAATATCTGCTCGACGGATGCTGCATTCCGGGTGCGAAGGCTATCTAGCTTCCGTTCGAGACATGCGATTGGATGGTGCAAACGCGGGTCAGACCGACGTTGTGGCAGAATTCTCCGATGTGTTTTCGGACGAGTTGCCCGGCATGCCGCCCGATCGAGAGATTGAGTTCACTATCGATACCTTCCCCGACACTCGACCGATCTCGAAGACCCCGTACAGACTGGCCCCTGCAGAGCTTAAAGAACACAAGGTACAGTTACAGGAATTATTCGACAAGGGATTTATTCGATCCAGCGTCTCGTCGTGGGGAGCGCCCGTGCTGTTTGTCAAGAAAAAGGATGGCTCTATGCGTCTTTGTATCGACTACCGCGAGCTGAATAAAGCTACCGTCCGGAACAAATACCCCCCGCCCCGCATAGATGATCTGTTTGATCAGCTTCAAGGAGCCACGGTATTCTCTAAAATTGATCTGCGTTCGGGTTACCATCAACTCAAGATCAAGCCGGACGATGTGCCAAAGTCTGCCTTCCGCACTCGATACGGCCATTACGAGTTCCTGGTAATGCCGTTTGGCCTAACGAACGCCCCTGCTGCTTTCATGGATTTAATGAATCGAGTGTTTCGACTATTCCTCGACAAGTTCGTAGTAGTCTTTATCGACGATATACTCGTCTACTCGAAGAATAGGCATCAACACACTGAGCATCTGCGGACCGTGCTTCAGACCCTTCGAGAAAATCAACTATATGCGAAGCGAAGCAAATATGAATTCTGGCTTAGCATCGTCGCATTTCTCGGACACATCATTTCTGCTGATGGCATCGCGGTCGACCCAAAGAAACTTGAAGTCGTCGTTGATTGGAAGCGGCCAACGTCCGTCAGCGAGATTCGAAGTTTCCTTGGCTTAGCGGGATACTATCGACGCTTCGTGAAAGACTTTGCGAAGATTGCATCGCCTCTGACTCGCCTCACCCAGAAAGGAGTCGCATTCGAATGGTCAGACGATTGTGAAGCTTCATTCCAAGAATTAAAGCAACGTCTCGTCTCGGCCCCGATACTCGCACTTCCAGAAGGGACTGAGGGTTTCCAGATATTTAGCGACGCATCCGATCAGAGCTTGGGGTGTGTGTTGATACAGCGGAACAAGGTGATATCTTTTGCTTCCCGACAGCTAAAGCCGCACGAGAAAAATTATCCCACGCACGACCTGGAGTTAGCGGCGATTGTGTTTGCATTGAAATTGTGGCATCTCTACCTCTATGGTGTGGCGTGCACAATCTACACCGATCACAAGAGCCTTAAGTATCTATTCACGCAGAGGGAACTGAACTTGCGGCAGAGGCGCTGGCTTGAACTGATCAAGGATTTTGACTTGACTATCGACTATACGCCGAAAAAGAGAAATGTTATGACGGACGCCTTGAGTCGGAAGTACATTACCTCGTTATCTATCGACCCCAGACTGCTACGTGACCTAGAAGAGATGGGCATCGAGCTCCGAGTCAGATTCCGAAATGTGCAGTTGGCAAAGTTGCAGTTAGAGCCGAGCTTGCTTGATAAGATCAAGACCGCTCAGACGGACGATCCATACCTGAAGAAAGTGCGAGAGCTAATCTCGACGGGCAGGACGACCGACTTTACGGAAGACAAAACCGGCATGCTTCGATTGAAGGGTAGGATATGCGTTTCGGACAATTCAGAACTCAAAAAGGAGATCCTGTCGGAGGCGCACTATGCGAAATACACCTTGCATCCCGGTAGCACAAAGATGTACAAGGACCTCCGCACAAACTTCTGGTGGCACAGGATGAAAAGAGAAGTGGCACTCTTAGTGTCGCAATGCATGGCCTGTCAGCAGGTGAAAGCTGAGCACCAAAGACCGGGCAGGAAAATGCAGAATCTAGCGATTCCAGAATGGAAGTGGCAGCACGTGTACATGGATTTCATTGTTGGTCTGCCGAAGACGCCGCAGGGAAATGATGCTATCTGGGTCATCGTCGATCGATTAACCAAGTCAGCGTATTTTATTGCCATCAAAGTTTCTTGGAGCGTTGATCACCTGGCACAGATATATCTTAATGAGATAGTACGGCTGCACGGAGTTCCAGTAACCATCGTCTCTGATCGGGATTCACGGTTCATGTCGCGATTCTGGAGTAGCCTTCAGTCGGCGCTGGGTACCAAGTTGCAGTTCAGCTCAGCTTACCATCCTCAGACCGACGGCCAAACGGAGCGCGTCAATCAGATTCTCGAAGACATGCTACGACTCTGCGCAATTGACTTCAAATCAAGCTGGGACAATCATCTACCTCTGGCCGAATTTGCGTACAACAATAGCTATCTATCCAGCATTCAAATGGCGCCGTATGAAGCCTTGTACGGGGGCAAGTGTCGATCACCCATTTGCTGGGACAAAATCGGAGAGCGGTAGATTCTCGGCCCGGAACTGGTAGAACAGACCGTGCAGAAAATTTGGCTCATTCGGGAAAGACTAAAGACCGCGCAGAGTCGTCAGAAAAGCTATGCGGACGTTCATCGTCGGCCTCTCGAGTTTCTAGAAGACGATCACGTGTTTTTCAAAGTGTCGCCCATGCGGGGAGTTACTCGGTTCAGCGCGAAAGAAAAGTTGAGTCCGAGATTCGTTGGGCCGTTCGAAATAGTTGAACGGGTCGCGCCAGTGGCTTACAAAATTGCCCTACCGCCGGTGCTTGAAGGTGTACACAATGTCTTCCATGTCTCTCAACTGCGGAAGTACGTACACGATCCGAGCCACGTGGTAGACTTTGGCCAGCTGGAGCTAAAGTCCGACTTATCCTACGTTGAAGAGCCAGTTCAAATCATTGAACGCAAGGATAAGCTGCTGCGCAATCGAGCGATCCCTCTTGTCCGCGTCCTCTGGAAGAACCATTCGGTCGAAGAGTCGACGTGGGAGCTTGAATCGAAGATGAAGGAAAAATTTCCTTCATTGTTCTCTTAGAGGTAGGATCCATTGTCACGCCCCGCTTCCGTAGGAGCGATCGTCCTCGCCAAGGCGTGATGTCGCACGAGCCTAGATTGCGCTCGTGCTAGGCAGTTTCATAACGGCCAATTACATCGGCGGCGACGGGGTCGTCGCACAGAAGTCCCAAGCAGAAATATTAAAACATGCAGCAGAATTTAAGAACAAGTACACATGAACATAAGTCATTCAAAATAAGCTCTTTATTGATATTGAATACAAGATTACATTTGTGGGCGCAAGGCCAAATTACAAGTCTCTCGTGCTCACTTTTCTCTCGATTACAAGTCACTCTGCTCTCTCTCATCTCTTTTACAATGCTTGAGCCAGCGGAAGCTTCGGAAGGCGATGTCCATACATTATGTCCTGTATAAGTCTTCAGTCCACGCGACCACACACTTCGAATCGCCAAGGAACTCCGTGCCTCGACGCATCCAAGCGAGCTCCACGCCACGAGCTTCTACCTGTGCCTGCACATGAAATACTGTGTGGGCGTCAGTACTCAACTGTACTGGTGGAGTGAGCTCCTCGTCCACCCATACAAAACCTACACGTTTCATTTACTTTATGCAACATAAACCCTTTTACGATTGTCTTTCTATTCTTGCCTTAGGATCAGTTTTAGGACCGACGCATTTGCATTACTTGTGTCTAAGGACCATCCCGTGCTTGCACGACGACGTTAACTCATACTTTTGCCTTAGACCCTTCTCGTACCAATAACGTTAACCTATCAAGTCGTGTTTGCCTTACGGCCATAATCAGAGACGCAACTACACGAAGGACTCCATTTCCTTGCCTCTAGACCTTTCTCGTGCTTGTATTGTCGACGCACCGACTTATACTTGTCTTTCATGCCAAACTCTGGGACGTAACGACTCGGTCGTGTAATGAACTCGATTCGTGCTTCAATATCTCCGAGGCAGTGCCTCCTCGCTTAGTCTCGCCTACACTTGTATTGTGACAATGCGGTCGTGCCTCGTATTTCGAGGTCATGCCCAGCAACTCAACGTAACTTCACACAACCTGCCCTACGGCCCTTCTCGACTTAACTCGCAACAACTCAAGCCTATCTCATGCAACTCTATGCCAACAACTTAACACTCGATGCCGCATCTCGTGCCGAAGCACGCCGCCTTCGTTATAGCCAAATCTTAGGCCCAGACCTTGTGTTCTCTAACTTCATACATATCCAACTCAACTTAATCCAAAGGCACACACGCGAATTGCCGCCCGTGCCGACACATCTATATGAAAGGTCACTGGCATTAACTAGCCATAGTGGACATAGCCTGGCATTCGGGACCCTTGCACCGCCGGTTGCGATCCTCGATGCAAGTCCCCGACATACCGGTTGCTTCATACCCAGCTCGGCTATACGTTGTTCTTCCTAGGCCGGATCGGTCCCTGGCCCAAGGTTTCCGATCCGAAGAACCATCGCCCTTGTCGACAAGTTGTCCATGACCACGCGCCTACGCTAACTTCTAGACTTAACGTAATGCATGGTCTCATCATCATCATTTAGTTCCTTTGCTTTACTTCTTCCGCTTTTCATACTACTTTCGCAGAGCCCAAACCAGGGTTGCCTCGGCGACTGAACCACAGTCCCGACATATTTTCTCTCGGCGACTAACCATCGCTTAGACTTAACATTCTTTGAACTCGGGGGACGGCTACTGCATAGCCTTCCAACTTAACTTGAACATAACGGGTTTTCCTTAAGTATCGACGGACCGTGGCTAACTTTCCACTGAACCAACCGTGGCTCGTGCCTTAAACCGACTCGTGTTCGACGCAACGCTATCGCCCAAGTCATATTTCATTTGACGGGCCTTGGGATCGTGGGACTATTTAACTTGACAACCGCAGAATGAGCAGGACAGTTACTTGGAATGACTTAGGTCGACCGGCATAACTTTGCCTAACTTACTCAAGCCTACAACTTAACCCGAGGGACGAGCAAAGGCTATGCCAAGCCTTGCGCAGTGGAACCGTGCATGCTTTATCAAGCGTTTATGCGGGCGACGCCTATGACTTAGGCAAGTTCATAGTTTTGTGTCAAAGAGACCATCTTTCCTTCTCCCAAGCCACGGGACGAAGGACCGAGTGTCATTTTCAAAGCACGCCGTGCACCAACTCTAAGCCGACTCAGGGACATTTTCCATGTTCTAACTCATTTTGACCCATCGGGATTATTCCCTTAGCTATGTGGATTCATCTCTTTTATTATTAAGCCTACTTGTGCAAGTTGAAAACACGATTTACTATGTGAAGGCAAAGATGAGGCAAGTTCACCGAAACTACCCCACCTGAGCGATATCTCCAAGCAAGCCGTTGCAAGGCTAAGTCCGAACGCCGTCAGCGTTTCGATTCCTCCGATTGACTTTGCGGGACGGGGCACTACAACATACACCACTCAGAACAAGTCTCATCCTCGAGACTTTCCTGAAGGCAAGCCATCCTACCATTTCTATGGCCAAGACTTAATCGTGCCCAGATGCGGGACTATCCTACACACTTCGCCTACACATTCCTTCGATTCCGAGCCACGCTCGCACGACTATCAATCTTTCCGTTAACATGATTTCAAGGTCCCGACACTCTCCCATTCCTCAAGTCTTGCTTAAACTCATCGTATCACTTGGCTGGATCGTGCATGCATTCCAAGCGTCCCTAAAATACATGCATTCAGCCAAACCGTATGATAGAGAATTTGTCATTCTCACTCGAGTCGCATCGTGCACATACCCAGGCGTCCCTGAAATATATGCATGTCAGCCGAGTCTCGTGAGCAGGGTTTCCTACGTTCGTGATTCATGCTATCCATTCAAACCAATCCTCAAGATCAATTCTTCGATTGATAACTCTTGCAACATGGGCGTTTCGCCTAACCGCTAGGCCAATCTTTACGAGGCTAAGTCAATGTCAGGATTGGAATCATAGTTCCCCAACAATAATGCCAACACTGACCCCAATCCTAGGGTCAAACCAAAGTCGGTAGTACGGGGTTTTCTACCCAGGCTCGCGTCACTCAGATTTCTAAACATCGAGCACGATCACCTATTTGCATCAAGACATTCGTTACGCAGCGCAACGAATTCGAGTCCATTCAAATTACCAATTCTAACCAATTTATGCATTCGATTACGAGGTCATATAGCTCGACAATACGTTGCGCCCCAATCTCACGCGAGTCCGATTATCCACGGCGGTTCATGAATCACTATGCAACGCTCCCGCGGAATAATCATTCTCATCGGGGCGTAACTCTTGTTTGAGTTTAGACTAACTCATTCTCGATACGCGGATTGGACCTACTCAATCCTCAAGTTCAGTCGACAAGTACACCAAATCATTCTTGAGTCCACCTTCGCGTCAAACCACAAGTCGAAGCATATAAATTGCCACGCCAGGCAAGTTCGATCATCCCCGCTGTATGAATCACCATACCAGCACTCACGCAGAGTGATCGTCCTAATCGGCGCGACGCATGTGCGAGGCTGGAGTTGCGCTCGCATAAGACAAGAATGTCGAAGTTGTGGTTATCGACGAAGCAAATCCGAACATTTCATTTTTATCCAAGCCAAGATCTCTATTCGATAGTTCGACCATCATCATTTGTTTAACTAGAAAATCCTCGAGCCAAGTTTATCATTTCCTCGATACATTTCGATATCCCGAGTATAGCATCCATCAGAACAATGACATTTGCACGATCGTCATTCGCCGAGTTAGAGTACCCCCGAGTTATCGTATATCGATCTTTGATACGCCTCAATACCATCGACGATATGCGTAACCTGACGATCTTCCTTTGCAACCGATTTCGAGTCGTGCGTTGATGTTGTTGTCCGCGTTGGATATTACACAATTTTATCGATATTCAAGATCAAGTTTGATCGCTATTCCTCAAGCTAGTTTCAAGATCGTTGTTCAAAACTCAAGTCACATTTCATTTGAATCAATCCGAAATCGTACGTACAATCCTCTAAGTTTCATCGATCAAGACCATTCACTTTTGTTCATCGTTTCGAACCGTTTTCTAACTCGCATTGCCCATTGACAAATTATCCGAACGACTTCTCATTCGGAACTTTCGAAGTCAAGACCAACTAAGCGTGATGCGTTCTAACGCTATGCACGATCGTATCGCCTCGCCGACGTACTCGTTATTATTTCAAATCCTCAGTCTTCGCTCGAATGATTTCCAAGAAAATCTATACACCACTCGGCCTACAAATCACGTTCGTATTACTCGCTAACTCGTCCTTCAGATTCGTTCGACGAATCTCTAGCGTAATCGCTCACGTCGCATCGACGGTCTAAGTCGTTCGCACTACTCCTCAAAATCCAAATCGATCTTCCGCGTACGCCTAAGCGTTAGTCTGATAGCGTTCCTATCGATAGACACTCTAAGTGTATCTCCGTTCCCGACCGAGCAATACTTGTTATCGCTCGCGATTCGTTTGCACCAAGGGTCGATGTGCGTGACGCGAAACACAACTTAGCCAAAAGGCCGTGTGCATAGCTATACCGTGCGAACTATATTCCGAGTTTGCACGCTCACTTGCCAATGTTGACGTAGGACTATTTGGGCATGCACGCGACTTTGCTAACTTAGCATGTGTTCTCTATAGAGTCATGTTCGACACCGTTCGGCACAAGGCCATAACCTATCGATGCATTCGGGTGAACACTTGTACGAGCTTTCGAAAATATTTAGACTTATTGTATGGACATGCCGAGGGACATTTGAGAGAGAGCGCACCAACGATAACAACTTGCGGAAGCAACAGAGTTTTGCGGAAACATCGAAGTTAAAGAATTCAATCGACGGTCCAAGGACGTAAAGCCGTGCTCTGATACCATTATGTCACGCCCCGCTACCGTAGGAGCGATCGTCCTCGCTAAGGCGTGATGCCGCACGAGCCTAGATTGCGCTCGTGCTAGGCAGTTTCATAACGGCCGATTACATCGGCGGCGACGGGGTCGTCGCACAGAAGTCCCAAGCAGAAATATTAAAACATGCAGCAGAATTTAAGAACAAGTACACATGAACACAAGTCATTCAAAATAAGCTCTTTATTGATATTGAATACAAGATTACATTTGTGGGCGCAAGGCCAAATTACAAGTCTCTCGTGCTCACTTTTCTCTCGATTACAAGTCACTCTGCTCTCTCTCATCTCTTTTACAATGCTTGAGCCAGCGGAAGCTTCGGAAGGCGATGTCCATACATTATGTCCTGTATAAGTCTTCAGTCCACGCGGCCACACGCTTCGAATCGCCAAGGAACTCTGTGCCTCGACGCATCCAAGCGAGCTCCATGCCACGAGCTTCTACCTGTGCCTGCACATGAAACACTGTGTGGGCGTCAGTACTCAACTGTACTAGTGGAGTGAGCTCCTCGCCCATCCATACAAAACCTACACGTTTCATTTACTTTGTGCAACATAAACCCTTTTACGATTGTCTTTCTATTCTTGCCTTAGGATCAGTTTTAGGACCGACGCCTTTGCATTACTTGTGTCTAAGGACCATCCCGTGCTTGCACGACGACGTTAACTCATACTTTTGCCTTAGACCCTTCTCATGCCAATAACGTTAACCTATCAAGTCGTGTTTGCCTTACGGCCATAATCAGAGACGCAACTACACGAAGGACTCCATTTCCTTGCCTCTAGACCTTTCTCGTGCTTGTATTGTCGACGCACCGACTTATACTTATCTTTCATGCCAAACTCTGGGACGTAACGACTCGGTCGTGTAATGAACTCGATTCGTGCTTCAATATCTCTGAGGCAGTGCCTCCTCGCTTAGTCTCGCCTACACTTGTATTGTGACAATGCGGTCGTGCCTCGTATTTCGAGGTCGTGTCCAGCAACTCAACGTAACTTCACACAACCTGCCCTACGGCCCTTCTCGACTTAACTCGCAATAACTCAAGCCTATCTCATGCAACTCTATGCCAACAACTTAACACTCGACGCCGCATCTCGTGCCGAAGCACGCCGCCTTCGTTATAGCCAAATCTTAGGCCCAGACCTTGTGTTTTCTAACTTCATACATATCCAACTCAACTCAATCCAAAGGCACACACGCGAATTGCCGCCCGTGCCGACACATCTATATGAAAGGTCACTGGCATTAACTAGCCATAGTGGACATAGCCTGGCATTCGGGACCCCTGCACCGCCGGTTGCGATCCTCGATACAAGTCTCCGACCTACCGGTTGCTTCATACCCAGCTCGGCTATACGTTGTTCTTCCTAGGCCGGATCGGTCCCTGGCCCAAGGTTTCCGATCCGAAGAACCATCGCCCTTGTCGACAAGTTGTCCATGACCACGCACCTACGCTAACTTCTAGACTTAACGTAATGCATGGTCTCATCATCATCATTTAGTTCCTTTGCTTTACTTCTTCCGCTTTTCAAACTACTTTCGCAGAGCCCAAACCAGGGTTGCCTCGGCGACTGAACCACAGTCCCGACATATTTTCTCTCGGCGACTAACCATCGCTTAGACTTAACATTCTTTGAACTCGGGGGACGGCTACTGCATAGCCTTCCAACTTAACTTGAACATAACGGGTTTTCCTTAAGTATCGACGGACCGTGGCTAACTTTCCACTGAACCAACCGTGGCTCGTACCTTAAACCGACTCGTGTTCGATGCAACGCTATCGCCCAAGTCATATTTCATATGACGGGCCTTGGGATCGTGGGACTATTTAACTTGACAACCGCAGAATGAGCAGGACAGTTACTTGGAATGACTTAGGTCGACCGGCATAACTTTGCCTAACTTACTCAAGCCTACAACTTAACCCGAGGGACGAGCAAAGGCTATGCCAAGCCTTGCGCAGTGGAACCGTGCACGCTTTATCAAGCGTTTATGCGGGCGACGCCTATGACTTAGGCAAGTTCATAGTTTTATGTCAAAGAGACCATCTTTCCTTCTTCCAAGCCACGGGACGAAGGACCGAGTGTCATTTTCAAAGCACGCCGTGCACCAACTCTAAGCCGACTCAGGGACGTTTTCCATGTTCTAACTCATTTTGACCCATCGGGATTATTCCCTTAGCTATGTGGATTCATCTCTTTTATTATTAAGCCTACTTGTGCAAGTTGAAAACACGATTTATTATGTGAAGGCAAAGATGAGGCAAGTTCACCGAAACTACCCCACCTGAGCGATATCTCCAAGCAAGCCGTTGCAAGGCTAAGTCCGAACGCCGTCAGCGTTTCGATTCCTCCGATTGACTTTGCGGGACGGGGCACTACATCTATCTTTAAGTTTCGAGGATGAAACTTTTTATTAGTTGGTTATGGTGTAGTGCTCCGTCCCTACATCGTGCCCCGTCCCCGTCCACGGGGTGCGCGAGAAAGGAACACTGTCGCTATCGATTCGATCGGGACCGATAGGTCGGAATCGGCCGAGTCGATCGAACGAGAACGGTTGAATTAAGATCCATTCCACGTTATAGAATGGCTTCTTCGGAACCAAGTCCCATATTCAGCGGGTTGCGCCTCGAGGATTGGCTCTGCGGCTGAGTCGGGAGAGACCTCTCGTTTCTCTGGTTTTCATACCGTACTTGATTTGGCTTTGGCTTGGGTTTTCGTGAATACGTTTTTGTGAATGTTTTCGATGGGTTTTCGTGATGCATTTTCGAGCTTCGCATTCATATCGAATATCTTTGAATTATACAGTATTCTAATCAGTTGCTTATGCGATTGCAGGTGATCGCGTAGGCGACGTCAGCGCAGCCAACCGGTCGCTCGCTTGAAGCAAGGCTAAGGCGAGTGGCTGACCTCCTTCGTCTCTTCCCTCTACTTCAAAACTCAATATGTGAAGTAAAATGAATGCTTGTCATAATAGTGTAGAATCGAAGAAATTATAGCACGATTCTTTACGAAACACTTGTTATCAACTGCTGGTATTGGAATAGAAAATATGTTCCTTATGCAAATCTACTTAGCCTATGCAAAGCAATGAATGAATCGATTAACGTTTATCGCAACAATACGGCTAAGTAAGCAAAACGGTCATTGGACAACTTATCGACAAGGTGTAGTTTCCTCGAACGGTTACCTAGGCCAAGGGACCGATTCGGCCCGGGAGGAACGTGTTTATAGCAAGCGCCAGCCCTTCATCGACGTGAGTTAGGCGGAAACTTTCGCACAGGGCTCGCTACCCGACGCGAAAGGGTCGCCGTCAACCCAGCTATAGTCCGCGATGGCTTGACATTGCCAGTGGCCTTCACACCCCTTCTTCACTGCTTAACAAGTGTACGGGACACGGGATAAAATGTGATAGTTGCTTAATGTTACACAATTTCATATGCTTGCCTCAAAACATGTTAACATGCAAATCGAGCAGGATGGTTAGAAAGATTATTGAAATAGCTAGCTAACATGTTTACGAAACTTCTTGAATCAAATGCAGAGCTTGGATTTTAATTAGCCATTTGCCAGTACATGTGTTTTGTGCTGATCCTCGCTCCTTGCAGGTCCCACGAACCAGGAAGGACGCGCCAACTAGCTCGACGACGTTCGTGACTTTTGAAGCTTCGGCCGTGCGTCGAAGACTCTATCTCTGCGACTCCCCTTTTTGAAGGCTCTCGACAGTCCAAGGAAGATGACTCAGCATCCCTCCCATCCAGGTCACTGGAGTACTTGTGTATATTGAGGGATGTGTGCAATATATGGAACGACTATCTCATCGGCACTCTTTTGTAATCGAGTCATGTTGAAGCCCGCGCGGCAATGAGTCCTGTACCGGAGTCTGTAAATGATGTTCATTATCAATAAAGAATCAAGTTCCTTTACTTATTGTGTGATTCAATTTGTCTGCGTACTCTCTTAGATCTCGTGTCTCGGATTGCCTTATGACTATGCCTTGTGCGATCGCAAATTAGGTTCGCACGGCATCACGCCCAGGGGACGACTATCGATTCGACGGAATCGGGGCGTGACAGTTTATACCCAGAGCCTCAGGAGTACCCAGGCTTTCAGCCTAGACCAGCCTATCCAGTTCAGATTTCTGTCCAGCAGAGGCCAGTTGAGCGAGTGCCTACCTGTGCCTTCTGTAAGAAGCCTGGGCACATATGAGAGGACTGTAGAAAGAGACTAGGATTGTGCCTAATTTGTGGGTCAGCTGCACACAAGATACGAGACTGTCCTACTACACCTGCCCCTAGTCGAGACCTACCCCCGGGAGAGAGTTCCAGCTACCAGACCTAGTAAAGGTGAGTTCTTGACCTATACCCTATCATATCTTGATGATTACTGTACCCTACCATATTGTTTGTATGTTTGATACCTTATGACTACTTTTGATCTAGTATGACTATAGTGGCTAGATGAGACCCCAGACTGATTACCTGCCATAATCATGTATGATATCTTTCCAACTGCATGATTTAGATAAGTTTTCTTAAGACCATGATTGTTGGGAATTTGACCTAGAAGGAGTAGGACCATCTTAATTTCGAGGATGAAATTATTTTAAGGAGGGTAGATTTGTCACACTCACTTTTCAATTTCAAGGGTATTTTAGTAATTGTGATTTATTTGAATTTTTATGATTTTTATTTGAATTTTTATCTATTTATTAATTAGATTGATTGCAGTGTGATTTGATTGGTTGTAGACTGGTGACTTGGTAGTATAAGTAGTTTGACCTTAGTCAACCTTCACTAGAAGCCTAATAATGTAATTAAAGTTTATATTTTAGTTTTTTTAAAAAAATTATTTAGATTTAATCTCTATTTTTGGAGTGGTTTAAATGATTTTTAAGTCATTTTTGCATTAAGCCTTTTAAAGCCTTTTTGACATGGGCTTTCTTGCAACTTGAGAGTGCTTGTCCCATGTGTAAACCCTAACCCTAATACCCCCCTCCTATGGCCGGCCACAGCAGCCCCTCCTTCTTTTCACGTTTGTGAGGAAGCAAGTAGCCTCCAAGTGAAACCCATTTTTCTCACCTTCTCCAAACCCTAACTTTCGTATCCGGAGTCCGTTTCACTTCAAATGAATTTCGTTGCGCTCATGGGGAAGAGGAGAACTTGCTGGAGTATTGCTAGCAAGGAGTTGAAGGCATTTGCTCGGGGGAAATCAGTCTACAAAGCGTTCGAGGACTTGTTTTCATTGGGTTTCCGACACCCAATAGGTAAAACTCGTTCTACCTTTGTTCTTCTGAATTTTTCTTTGTTATTGCATCCATATAGGTACCCTTGACATGTCCCTGATGTTTGGTTGGGTTTTGACTTCGTTTGATAGCGGTATCGGACATATATCGGTCTCACGTTGCACGTGTTCGGCAAAATGCCACTTAGAATTGAAAAGTGTTAATTTTCGATTCTGTTTTCACGAAATCCTTCCTTATATAATTTTTAACAACTTTCATAAAGACGTATGAGAAATCGACACAATTTCGGCATCCGAACGGACACGGACACGCGTGCACGAGATCCCGTGCACGGTCCCGTGCACGCCCTGCAGTCTATGCGTCATAACTCGACGCACAGAGCTCCGTCTTGCGTGAATTTTTAAAAACACGCAGGGGCAACCTCTGTCCACATGCTCGTAAAATTTTACGATGTTTTGTCAAGCGAGCGCGGAGTAATCGCGCGTGCACTGGTCGGCTGAACTGTGCACTCGGGCTGAAATTCGCCGCTGACACGGCCTTCGTACGCGAACACGGCTCATCGAGGACCCGTACCAGGAGTTGGAACACATAGCCCTATACCTAGACTACCCAGAGACTCGATCCCGAGTCGTGGCGTGGCCCGACGCGCGAGCCACGAGCGACGACCCGCGTGCACGAGCACGAACGCACGCGCGCTGTTGCACGAGCTGCTGTGTCACGTCGCTGCAACTTTGTGTCGTGTCGACATGTCCAAGACCTACCCTGTGACCCTACCTAGCCGTGTGCACGAGCACGAGGCTTCTCGTTGCACGTGTGACGTGCAATCGAGCGAGAACACCCTCTTCGACACGCGAAATCGGTTTTCCGATACGCACTCTATGGACACGACACGGACACGGTTTCGACTCCGGGAGTACCCGAGCACGTCCCACAAGTCGAGACCAACGTATTTGCCAAGTTTCGTGAGTTGGTTTGGAGTATTTTACGTTTTGGGTCATTTTGTTAAAATTGGGTTTTTCGGGTCCAATATTTTGAATAGAAATGTGATATTTAGATTCTTCGACTTTTAATCGATATTTTCTGACTTGTTAACTTATATATGATATTTCGGACTTGCGGGAAGTGATCTGCGGAATTATTACCTATTTGTTTGCCTTTTTCAAGCATAATTGGATTTTTCCTTGAAATTGAATTTGAAGAATTTTGTGATAATTTGATTCTTGGGATTTAATGCGATAATTTCTGAGTTTTTGATTCTTGGACGCTGTTTTATACTTGTGGGATTTGACTCTCGGGGTTGATTCATATTTTCTACCTATTTTTAGGCATATATGGTATTTTACCTATTAATGTATAAAGATATATATTTATGTATATATATAGATATAATTCTTTATAAAAAAAATATATATATATATAATTCTTTAAATGCTTAACTTCGAAAATGTGTTTATGTGAGGGTCGAGGCTCTGATTTTAGACCTGGGAGCTTGCTTCAGGATCGGAATCGACCTTCGCTGGTTTTATTCTTGGTATATACTTATATTTCCATATAAGCCTATATGTATATATATATATATATATATATATATATATATATATATATTATATATATCTATATATATAGGATATATAGATATATGCATATAGGCTTATATGGAAATATAAGTATACCAGAATAAAACCAGCGAAGTCGATTCCGATCCTGAAGCAAGCTCCCAGGTCTAAAATCAGAGCCTCGACCCCCATAACACATTTCGAAGTTAAGCATTTAAAGAATATATATTAATTTTTTTATAAAGAATTATATCTATATATACATAAATATATATCTTTATACATTAATAGGTAAAACTACCTATATGCCTAAAAATGGTAGAAAATATGAATCAACCCGAAGTCAAATCCCACAAGTATAAAACAGCGTCCAAGAATCAAAAACCAGAATTATCGCATTAAATCCCAAGAATCAAATTATCACAAAATTCTTCAATTCAATTTCAAGGAAAAATCCAATTATGCTTGAAAAAGGCAAACAAATAGGTATAATTCCGCAGATCACTTCCGCAGTCCGAATATCATATATAAGTTACAAGTCAGAAATATCGATTAAAAGTCGAAGAATCTAAATATCACATTTCTATTCAAAATATTGGACCCGAAAAACCCAATTTTAACAAAATGACCCAAAACGTAAAATACTCCAAACCAACTCACGAAAACTGGCAAATACGTTGTCTCGACTTGTGGGACGTGCTCGGGTACTCCCGGAGTCGAACCGTGTCCGTGTCGTGTCCATAGAGTGCGTATCGGAAAACCGATTTCGCGTGTCGAAGAGGGTGTTCTCGTCGATGCACGTCACACGGCAACGAGAAGCCTCGTGCTCGTGCACACGGCTAGGTAGGGTCACAGGGTAGGTCTTGGACATGTCGACACGACACAAAGTTGCAGCGACGTGACACAGCGCTCGTGCAACAGCGCGCGTGCGTTCGTGCTCGTGCACGCGGGTCTCGCCGTGGCCGCGTCGGGCCACGCCACGACTCGGGTCGAGTCTCTGGTAGTCTAGGTATAGGGCTATGGTGTTCCAACTCCTGGTACGGGTCCTCGAGAGCCGTGTTCGCGTACGAAGGCCGTGTCAGCGGCGAATTTCAGCCCGAGTGCACAGTTCAGCCGACCAGTGCACGCGCGATTACTCCGCGCTCGTTGACAAAACATCGTAAATTTTACGAGCATGTGGACAGAGTTGCCCCTGCGTGTTTTTAAAAATTCACGCAAGACGGAGCTCTGTGCGAGTTATGACGCATAGATGAGGCGTGCACGGGACCGTGCACGGGATCTCGGCACGTGTCCGTGTCCGTTCGGATGCCGAAATTGTGTCGATTTCTCATACGTCTTTATGAAAGTTGTTAAAATTATATAAGGAAGGATTTCGTGAAAACAGAATCGAAAATTAACACTTTTCAATTCTAAAGTGGCATTTTGCCGAACACGTTGCAACGTGAGGACCGATATATGTCCGATACCGCTATCAAACGAAGTCAAACCCAACCAAACATCAGGGACATGTCAAGGGTACCTATATGGATGCAATAACAAAGAAAATTCAGAAGAACAAAGGTATAACGAGTTTTACCTATTGGGTGTCGGAAACCCAATGAAAACAAGTCCTCGAACGCTTTGTAGACTGATTTCCCCCGAGCAAATGCCTTCAACTCCTTGCTAGCAATACTCCAGCAAGTTCTCCTCTTCCCATGAGCGCAACGAAATTCATTTGAAGTGAAACGGACTCCGGATACGAAAGTTAGGGTTTGGAGAAGGTGAGAAAAATGGGTTTCACTTGGAGGCTACTTGCTTCCTCACAAACGTGAAAAGAAGGAGGGGCTGCTGTGGCCGGCCATAGGAGGGGGTATTAGGTTAGGTTTACACATGGGACAAGCACTCTCAAGTTGCAAGAAAGCCATGTCAAAAAGGCTTTAAAGGCTTAATGCAAAAATGACTTAAAAATCATTTAAACCACTCCAAAAATAGAGATTAAATCTAAATAATTTTTTTAAAAAAACTAAAATATAAACTTTTACATTATTAGGCTTCTATGAAGGTTGACTAAGGTCAAACTACTTATACTACCAAGTCACCAGTCTACAACCAATCAAATCACACTGCAATCAATCTAATTAATAATAGATAAAATTCAAATAAAAATCATAAAAATTCAAATAAATCACAATTACTAAAATACCCTTGAAATTGAAAAGTGAGTGTGACAAATCTACCCTCCTTAAAATAATTTCATCCTCGAAATTAAGATGGTCCTACTCCTTCTAGGTCAAATTCCCAACAATCATGGTCTTAAGAAAACTTATCTAAATCATGCAGTTGGAAAGATATCATACATGATTATGGCAGGTAATCAGTCTGGGGTCTCATCTAGCCACTATAGTCATACTAGATCAAAGTAGTCATAAGGTATCAAACATACAAACAATATGGTAGGGTACAGTAATCAAGATAGATATAGGGTATAGGTCAAGAACTCACCTTTACTAGGTCTGGTAGCTGGAACTCTCTCCCGGGGGTAGTCTCGACTAGGGGCAGTGTAGTAGGACAGTCTCGTATCTTGTGGCAGCTGACCCACAAATTAGGCACAATCCTAGTCTCTTTCTACAGTCTCTCATATGTGCCCAGGCTTCTTACAGAAGGCACAGGTAGGCACCGCTCAACTGGCCTCTGCTGGACAGAAATCTGAACTGGATAGGCTGGTCTAGGCTGAAAGCCTGGGTACTCCTGAGGCTCTGGGTATAAACTGTCACGCCCCGATTCCGTCGAATCGATAGTCTCCCCTCGTGATGCCGTGCGAACCTAATTTGCGATCGCACAAGGCATAGTCATAAGGCAATCCGAGACACGAGATCTAAGAGAGACGCAGACAAATTGAATCACACAATAAGTAAAGGAACTTGATTCTTTATTGATAATGAACATCATTTACAGACTCCGGTACAGGACTCATTGCCGCGCGGGCTTCAACATGACTCGATTACAAAAGAGTGCCGATGAGATAGTCGTTCCATATATTGCACACACCCTCAATATACACAAGTACTCCAGTGACCTGGATGGGAGGGATGCTGAGTCATCTTCCTTGGACTGTCGAGAGCCTTCAAAAAGGGAGTCGCAGAGATAGAGTCTTCGACGCACGGCCGAAGCTTCAAAAGTCACGAACGTCGTCGAGCTAGTTGGCGCGTCCTTCCTGGTTCGTGGGACCTGCAAGGAGCGAGATCAGCACAAAACACATGTACTGGCAAATGGCTAATTAAAATCCAAGCTCTGCATTGATTCAAGAAGTTTCGTAAACATGTTAGCTAGCTATTTCAATAATCTTTCTAACCATCCTGCTCGATTTGCATGTTAACATGTTTTGAGGCAAGCATATGAAATTGTGTAACATTAAGCAACTATCACATTTTATCCCGTGTCCCGTACACTTGTTAAGCAGTGAAGAGGGGTGTGAAGGCCACTGGCAATGTCAAGCCATCGCGGACTATAGCTGGGTTGACGGCGACCCTTTCGCGTCGGGTAGCGAGCCCTGTGCGAAAGTTTCCGCCTACTCACGTCGATGAAGGGCTGGCGCTTGCTATAAACACGTTCCTCCCGGGCCGAATCGGTCCCTTGGCCTAGGTAACCGTTCGAGGAAACTACACCTTGTCGATAAGTTGTCCAATGACCGTTTTGCTTACTTAGCCGTATTGTTGCGATAAACGTTTACGATTCATTCATTGCTTTGCATAGGCTAAGTAGATTTGCATAAGGAACATATTTCTATTCCAATACCAGCAGTTGATAACAAGTGTTTCGTAAAGAATCGTGCTATAATTTCTTCGATTCTACACTATTACAAGCATTCATTTACTTCACATATTGAGTTTTGAAGTAGAGGGAAGAGACGAAGGAGGTCAGCCACTCGCCTTAGCCTTGCTTCAAGCGAGCGACCGGTTGGCTGCGCTGACGTCGCCTACGCGATCACCTGCAATCGCATAAGCAACTGATTAGAATACTGTATAATTCAAAGATATTCGATATGAATGCGAAGCTCGAAAATGCATCACGAAAACCCATCGAAAACATTCACAAAAACGTATTCACGAAAACCCAAGCCAAAGCCAAATCAAGTACGGTATGAAAACCAGAGCGAGAGGTCTCTCCCGACTCAGCCGCAGAGCCAATCCTCGAGCGCAACCCGCTGAATAGGGACTTGGTTCCGAAGAAGCCATTCTATAACGTGGAATGGATCTTAATTCAACCGTTCTCGTTCGATCGACTCGGCCGATTCCGACCTATCGGTCCCGATCGAATCGATAGCGACAGTGTTCCTTTCTCGCGCACCCCGTGGACGGGGACGGGGCACGATTAGGGACGGAGCACTACACCATAACCAACTAATAAAAGTTTCATCCTCGAAACTTAAAGATAGATGTAGTGCCCGTCCCGCAAAGTCAATCGGAGGAATCGAAACGCTGACGGCGTTCGGACTTAGCCTTGCAACGGCTTGCTTGGAGATATCGCTCAGGTGGGGTAGTTTCGGTGAACTTGCTCATCTTTGCCTTCACATAATAAATCGTGTTTTCAACTTGCACAAGTAGGCTTAATAAAAGAGATGAATCCCATAGCTAAGGGAATAATCCCGATGGGTCAAAATGAGTTAGAACATGGAAAACGTCCCTGAGTCGGCTTAGAGTTGGTGCACGGCGTGCTTTGAAAATGACACTCGGTCCTTCGTCCCGTGGCTTGGAAGAAGGAAAGATGGTCTCTTTGACATAAAACTATGAACTTGCCTAAGTCATAGGCGTCGCCCGCATAAACGCTGATAAAGCGTGCACGGTTCCACTGCGCAAGGCTTGGCATAGCCTTTGCTCGTCCCTCGGGTTAAGTTGTAGGCTTGAGTAAGTTAGGCAAAGTTATGCCGGTCGACCTAAGTCATTCCAAGTAACTGTCCTGCTCATTCTGCGGTTGTCAAGTTAAATAGTCCCACGATCCCAAGGCCCGTCATATGAAATATGACTTGGGCGATAGCGTTGCATCGAACACGAGTCGGTTTAAGGTACGAGCCACGGTTGGTTCAGTGGAAAGTTAGCCACGGTCCGTCGATACTTAAGGAAAACCCGTTATGTTCAAGTTAAGTTGGAAGGCTATGCAGTAGCCGTCCCCCGAGTTCAAAGAATGTTAAGTCTAAGCGATGGTTAGTCGCCGAGAGAAATA
Source organism: Iris pallida (assembly GCA_029216955.1). NCBI lineage: Eukaryota > Viridiplantae > Streptophyta > Magnoliopsida > Asparagales > Iridaceae > Iris > Iris pallida. Next base: position 12,114 of record JANAVB010043151.1, on the reverse strand, counting down.
TGTCGGGACTGTGGTTCAGTCGCCGAGGCAACCCTGGTTTGGGCTCTGCGAAAGTAGTTTGAAAAGCGGAAGAAGTAAAGCAAAGGAACTAAATGATGATGATGAGACCATGCATTACGTTAAGTCTAGAAGTTAGCGTAGGTGCGTGGTCATGGACAACTTGTCGACAAGGGCGATGGTTCTTCGGATCGGAAACCTTGGGCCAGGGACCGATCCGGCCTAGGAAACAACGTATAGCCGAGCTGGGTATGAAGCAACCGGTAGGTCGGAGACTTGTATCGAGGATCGCAACCGGCGGTGCAGGGGTCCCGAATGCCAGGCTATGTCCACTATGGCTAGTTAATGCCAGTGACCTTTCATATAGATGTGTCGGCGCACGGGCGGCAATTCGCGTGTGCCTTTGGATTGAGTTGAGTTGGATATGTATGAAGTTAGAAAACACAAGGTCTGGGCCTAAGATTTGGCTATAACGAAGGCGGCGTGCTTCGGCACGAGATGCGGCGTCGAGTGTTAAGTTGTTGGCATAGAGTTGCATGAGATAGGCTTGAGTTTATTGCGAGTTAAGTCGAGAAGGGCCGTAGGGCAGGTTGTGTGAAGTTACGTTGAGTTGCTGGACACGACCTCGAAATACGAGGCACGACCGCATTGTCACAATACAAGTGTAGGCGAGACTAAGCGAGGAGGCACTGCCTCAGAGATATTGAAGCACGAATCGAGTTCATTACACGACCGAGTCGTTACGTCCCAGAGTTTGGCATGAAAGATAAGTATAAGTCGGTGCGTCGACAATACAAGCACGAGAAAGGTCTAGAGGCAAGGAAATGGAGTCCTTCGTGTAGTTGCGTCTCTGATTATGGCCGTAAGGCAAACACGACTTATAGGTTAACGTTATTGGCATGAGAAGGGTCTAAGGCAAAAGTATGAGTTAACGTCGTCGTGCAAGCACGGGATGGTCCTTAGACACAAGTAATGCAAAGGCGTCGGTCCTAAAACTGATCCTAAGGCAAGAATAGAAAGACAATCGTAAAGGGTTATGTTGCACAAAGTAAATGAAACTGTAGGTTTTGTATGGATGGGCGAGGAGCTCACTCCACTAGTACAGTTGAGTACTGACGCCCACACCATGTTTCATGTGCAGGCACAGGTAGAAGCTCGTGGCATGGAGCTCGCTTGGATGCGTCGAGGCACAGAGTTCCTTGGCGATTCGAAGCGTGTGGCCGCGTGGACTGAAGACTTATACAGGACATAATGTATGGACATCGCCTTCCGAAGCTTCCGCTGGCTCAAGCATTGTAAAAGAGATGAGAGAGAGCAGAGTGACTTGTAATCGAGAGAAAAGTGAGCACGAGAGACTTGTAATTGGCCTTGCGCCCACAAATGTAATCTTGTATTCAATATCAATAAAGAGCTTATTTGAATGACTTGTGTTCATGTGTACTTTTCTTAAATTCTGCTGCATGTTTTAATATTTCTGCTTGGGACTTCTGTGCGACGACCCCGTCGCCGTGTAATCGGCCGTTATGAAACTGCCTAGCACGAGCGCAATCTAGGCTCGTGCGGCATCACGCCTTAGCGAGGACGATCGCTCCTACGGTAGCGGGGCGTGACATAATGGTATCAGAGCACGGCTTTACGTCCTTGGACCGTCGATGAATTCTTAACTTCGATGTTTCCGCAAAACTCTGTTCTTCCGCAAGTTGTTATCGTTGGTGCGCTCTCTCTCAAATGTCCCTCGGCATGTCCATACAATAAGTCTAAATATTTTCGAAAGCTCGTACAAGTGTTCACCGAATGCATCGATAGGTTATGGCCTTGTGCCGAACGGTGTCGAACATGACTCTATAGAGAACACATGCTAAGTTAGCAAAGTCGCGTGCATGCCCAAATAGTCCTACGTCAACATTGGCAAGTGAGCGTGCAAACTCGGAATATAGTTCGCACGGTATAGCTATGCACACGGCCTTTTGGCTAAGTTGTGTTTCGCGTCACGCACATCGACCCTTGGTGCAAACGAATCGCGAGCGATAACAAGTATTGCTCGGTCGGGAACGGAGATACACTTAGAGTGTCTATCGATAGGAACGCTATCAGACTAACGCTTAGGCGTACGCGGAAGATCGATTTTGGATTTTGAGGAGTAGTGCGAACGACTTAGACCGTCGATGCGACGTGAGCGATTACGCTAGAGATTCGTCGAACGAATCTGAAGGACGAGTTAGCGAGTAATACGAACGTGATTTGTAGGCCGAGTGGTGTATAGATTTTCTTGGAAATCATTCGAGCGAAGACTGAGGATTTGAAATAATAACGAGTACGTCGGCGAGGCGATACGATCGTGCATAGCGTTAGAACGCATCACGCTTAGTTGGTCTTGACTTCGAAAGTTCCGAATGAGAAGTCGTTCGGATAATTTGTCAATGGGCAATGCGAGTTAGAAAACGGTTCGAAACGATGAACAAAAGTGAATGGTCTTGATCGATGAAACTTAGATTGTACGTACGATTTCGGATTGATTCAAATGAAATGTGACTTGAGTTTTGAACAACGATCTTGAAACTAGCTTGAGGAATAGCGATCAAACTTGATCTTGAATATCGATAAAATTGTGTAATATCCAACGCGGACAACAACATCAACGCACGACTCGAAATCGGTTGCAAAGAAGATCGTCAGGTTACGCATATCGTCGATGGTATTGAGGCGTATCAAAGATCGATATACGATAACTCGGGGGTACTCTAACTCGGCGAATGACGATCGTGCAAATGTCATTGTTCTGATGGATGCTATACTCGGGATATCGAAATGTATCGAGGAAATGATAAACTTGGCTCGAGGATTTTCTAGTTAAACAAATGATGATGGTCGAACTATCGAATAGAGATCTTGGCTTGGATAAAAATGAAATGTTCGGATTTGCTTCGTCGATAACCACAACTTCGACATTCTTGTCTTATGCGAGCGCAACTCCAGCCTCGCACATGCGTCGCGCCGATTAGGACGATCACTCTGTGAGTGCTGGTATGGTGATTCATACAGCGGGGATGATCGAACTTGCCTGGCGTGGCAATTTATATGCTTCGACTTGTGGTTTGACGCGAAGGTGGACTCAAGAATGATTTGGTGTACTTGTCGACTGAACTTGAGGATTGAGTAGGTCCAATCCGCGTATCGAGAATGAGTTAGTCTAAACTCAAACAAGAGTTACGCCCCGATGAGAATGATTATTCCGCGGGAGCGTTGCATAGTGATTCATGAACCGCCGTGGATAATCGGACTCGCGTGAGATTGGGGCGCAACGTATTGTCGAGCTATATGACCTCGTAATCGAATGCATAAATTGGTTAGAATTGGTAATTTGAATGGACTCGAATTCGTTGCGCTGCGTAACGAATGTCTTGATGCAAATAGGTGATCGTGCTCGATGTTTAGAAATCTGAGTGACGCGAGCCTGGGTAGAAAACCCCGTACTACCGACTTTGGTTTGACCCTAGGATTGGGGTCAGTGTTGGCATTATTGTTGGGGAACTATGATTCCAATCCTGACATTGACTTAGCCTCGTAAAGATTGGCCTAGCGGTTAGGCGAAACGCCCATGTTGCAAGAGTTATCAATCGAAGAATTGATCTGAGGATTGGTTTGAATGGATAGCATGAATCACGAACGTAGGAAACCCTGCTCACGAGACTCGCTGACATGCATATATTTCAGGGACGCCTGGGTATGTGCACGATGCGACTCGAGTGAGAATGACAAATTCTCTATCATACGGTTTGGCTGAATGCATGTATTTTAGGGACGCTTGGAATGCATGCACGATCCAGCCAAGTGATACGATGAGTTTAAGCAAGACTTGAGGAATGGAGAGTGTCGGGACCTTGAAATCATGTTAACGGAAAGATTGATAGTCGTGCGAGCGTGGCTCGGAATCGAAGGAATGTGTAGGCGAAGTGTGTAGGATAGTCCCGCATCTGGGCACGATTAAGTCTTGGCCATAGAAATGGTAGGATGGCTTGCCTTCAGGAAAGTCTCGAGGATGAGACTTGTTCTGAGTGGTGTATGTTGTAGTGCCCCGTCCCGCAAAGTCAATCGGAGGAATCGAAACGCTGACGGCGTTCGGACTTAGCCTTGCAACGGCTTGCTTGGAGATATCGCTCAGGTGGGGTAGTTTCGGTGAACTTGCCTCATCTTTGCCTTCACATAGTAAATCGTGTTTTCAACTTGCACAAGTAGGCTTAATAATAAAAGAGATGAATCCACATAGCTAAGGGAATAATCCCGATGGGTCAAAATGAGTTAGAACATGGAAAATGTCCCTGAGTCGGCTTAGAGTTGGTGCACGGCGTGCTTTGAAAATGACACTCGGTCCTTCGTCCCGTGGCTTGGGAGAAGGAAAGATGGTCTCTTTGACACAAACTATGAACTTGCCTAAGTCATAGGCGTCGCCCGCATAAACGCTTGATAAAGCATGCACGGTTCCACTGCGCAAGGCTTGGCATAGCCTTTGCTCGTCCCTCGGGTTAAGTTGTAGGCTTGAGTAAGTTAGGCAAAGTTATGCCGGTCGACCTAAGTCATTCCAAGTAACTGTCCTGCTCATTCTGCGGTTGTCAAGTTAAATAGTCCCACGATCCCAAGGCCCGTCAAATGAAATATGACTTGGGCGATAGCGTTGCGTCGAACACGAGTCGGTTTAAGGCACGAGCCACGGTTGGTTCAGTGGAAAGTTAGCCACGGTCCGTCGATACTTAAGGAAAACCCGTTATGTTCAAGTTAAGTTGGAAGGCTATGCAGTAGCCGTCCCCCGAGTTCAAAGAATGTTAAGTCTAAGCGATGGTTAGTCGCCGAGAGAAAATATGTCGGGACTGTGGTTCAGTCGCCGAGGCAACCCTGGTTTGGGCTCTGCGAAAGTAGTATGAAAAGCGGAAGAAGTAAAGCAAAGGAACTAAATGATGATGATGAGACCATGCATTACGTTAAGTCTAGAAGTTAGCGTAGGCGCGTGGTCATGGACAACTTGTCGACAAGGGCGATGGTTCTTCGGATCGGAAACCTTGGGCCAGGACCGATCCGGCCTAGGAAGAACAACGTATAGCCGAGCTGGGTATGAAGCAACCGGTATGTCGGGGACTTGCATCGAGGATCGCAACCGGCGGTGCAAGGGTCCCGAATGCCAGGCTATGTCCACTATGGCTAGTTAATGCCAGTGACCTTTCATATAGATGTGTCGGCACGGGCGGCAATTCGCGTGTGTGCCTTTGGATTAAGTTGAGTTGGATATGTATGAAGTTAGAGAACACAAGGTCTGGGCCTAAGATTTGGCTATAACGAAGGCGGCGTGCTTCGGCACGAGATGCGGCATCGAGTGTTAAGTTGTTGGCATAGAGTTGCATGAGATAGGCTTGAGTTGTTGCGAGTTAAGTCGAGAAGGGCCGTAGGGCAGGTTGTGTGAAGTTACGTTGAGTTGCTGGGCATGACCTCGAAATACGAGGCACGACCGCATTGTCACAATACAAGTGTAGGCGAGACTAAGCGAGAGGCACTGCCTCGGAGATATTGAAGCACGAATCGAGTTCATTACACGACCGAGTCGTTACGTCCCAGAGTTTGGCATGAAGACAAGTATAAGTCGGTGCGTCGACAATACAAGCACGAGAAAGGTCTAGAGGCAAGGAAATGGAGTCCTTCGTGTAGTTGCGTCTCTGATTATGGCCGTAAGGCAAACACGACTTGATAGGTTAACGTTATTGGTACGAGAAGGGTCTAAGGCAAAAGTATGAGTTAACGTCGTCGTGCAAGCACGGGATGGTCCTTAGACACAAGTAATGCAAATGCGTCGGTCCTAAAACTGATCCTAAGGCAAGAATAGAAAGACAATCGTAAAAGGGTTTATGTTGCATAAAGTAAATGAAACGTGTAGGTTTTGTATGGGTGGACGAGGAGCTCACTCCACCAGTACAGTTGAGTACTGACGCCCACAGTATTTCATGTGCAGGCACAGGTAGAAGCTCGTGGCGTGGAGCTCGCTTGGATGCGTCGAGGCACGGAGTTCCTTGGCGATTCGAAGTGTGTGGTCGCGTGGACTGAAGACTTATACAGGACATGTATGGACATCGCCTTCCGAAGCTTCCGCTGGCTCAAGCATTGTAAAGAGATGAGAGAGAGCAGAGTGACTTGTAATCGAGAGAAAAGTGAGCACGAGAGACTTGTAATTTGGCCTTGCGCCCACAAATGTAATCTTGTATTCAATATCAATAAAGAGCTTATTTTGAATGACTTATGTTCATGTGTACTTGTTCTTAAATTCTGCTGCATGTTTTAATATTTCTGCTTGGGACTTCTGTGCGACGACCCGTCGCCGCCGATGTAATTGGCCGTTATGAAACTGCCTAGCACGAGCGCAATCTAGGCTCGTGCGACATCACGCCTTGGCGAGGACGATCGCTCCTACGGAAGCGGGGCGTGACAATGGATCCTACCTCTAAGAGAACAATGAAGGAAATTTTTCCTTCATCTTCGATTCAAGCTCCCACGTCGACTCTTCGACCGAATGGTTCTTCCAGAGGACGCGGACAAGAGGGATCGCTCGATTGCGCAGCAGCTTATCCTTGCGTTCAATGATTTGAACTGGCTCTTCAACGTAGGATAAGTCGGACTTTAGCTCCAGCTGGCCAAAGTCTACCACGTGGCTCGGATCGTGTACGTACTTCCGTTGAGAGACATGGAAGACATTGTGTACACCTTCAAGCACCGGCGGTAGGGCAATTTTGTAAGCCACTGGCGCGACCCGTTCAACTATTTCGAACGGCCCAACGAATCTCGGACTCAACTTTTCTTTCGCGCTGAACCGAGTAACTCCCCGCATGGGCGACACTTTGAAAAACACGTGATCGTCTTCTAGAAACTCGAGAGGCCGACGATGAACGTCCGCATAGCTTTTCTGACGACTCTGCGCGGTCTTTAGTCTTTCCCGAATGAGCCAAATTTTCTGCACGGTCTGTTCTACCAGTTCCGGGCCGAGAATCTACCGCTCTCCGATTTTGTCCCAGCAAATGGGTGATCGACACTTGCCCCCGTACAAGGCTTCATACGGCGCCATTTGAATGCTGGATAGATAGCTATTGTGTACGCAAATTCGGCCAGAGGTAGATGATTGTCCCAGCTTGATTTGAAGTCAATTGCGCAGAGTCGTAGCATGTCTTCGAGAATCTGATTGACGCGCTCCGTTTGGCCGTCGGTCTGAGGATGGTAAGCTGAGCTGAACTGCAACTTGGTACCCAGCGCCGACTGAAGGCTACTCCAGAATCGCGACATGAACCGTGAATCCCGATCAGAGACGATGGTTACTGGAACTCCGTGCAGCCGTACTATCTCATTAAGATATATCTGTGCCAGGTGATCAACGCTCCAAGAAACTTTGATGGCAATAAATACGCTGACTTGGTTAATCGATCGACGATGACCCAGATAGCATCATTTCCCTGCGGCGTCTTCGGCAGACCAACAATGAAATCCATGTACACGTGCTGCCACTTCCATTCTGGAATCGCTAGATTCTGCATTTTCCTGCCCGGTCTTTGGTGCTCAGCTTTCACCTGCTGACAGGCCATGCATTGCGACACTAAGAGTGCCACTTCTCTTTTCATCCTGTGCCACCAGAAGTTTGTGCGGAGGTCCTTGTACATCTTTGTGCTACCGGGATGCAAGGTGTATTTCGCATAGTGCGCCTCCGACAGGATCTCCTTTTTGAGTTCTGAATTGTCCGAAACGCATATCCTACCCTTCAATCGAAGCATGCCGGTTTTGTCTTCCGTAAAGTCGGTCGTCCTGCCCGTCGAGATTAGCTCTCGCACTTTCTTCAGGTATGGATCGTCCGTCTGAGCGGTCTTGATCTTATCAAGCAAGCTCGGCTCTAACTGCAACTTTGCCAACTGCACATTTCGGAATCTGACTCGGAGCTCGATGCCCATCTCTTCTAGGTCACGTAGCAGTCTGGGGTCGATAGATAACGAGGTAATGTACTTCCGACTCAAGGCGTCCGTCATAACATTTCTCTTTTTCGGCGTATAGTCGATAGTCAAGTCAAAATCCTTGATCAGTTCAAGCCAGCGCCTCTGCCGCAAGTTCAGTTCCCTCTGCGTGAATAGATACTTAAGGCTCTTGTGATCGGTGTAGATTGTGCACGCCACACCATAGAGGTAGAGATGCCACAATTTCAATGCAAACACAATCGCCGCTAACTCCAGTCGTGCGTGGGATAATTTTTCTCGTGCGGCTTTAGCTGTCGGGAAGCAAAGATATCACCTTGTTCCGCTGTATCAACACACACCCCAAGCTCTGATCGGATGCGTCGCTAAATATCTGGAAACCCTCAGTCCCTTCTGGAAGTGCGAGTATCGGGGCCGAGACGAGACGTTGCTTTAATTCTTGGAATGAAGCTTCACAATCGTCTGACCATTCGAATGCGACTCCTTTCTGGGTGAGGCGAGTCAGAGGCGATGCAATCTTCGCAAAGTCTTTCACGAAGCGTCGATAGTATCCCGCTAAGCCAAGGAAACTTCGAATCTCGCTGACGGACGTTGGCCGCTTCCAATCAACGACGACTTCAAGTTTCTTTGGGTCGACCGCGATGCCATCAGCAGAAATGATGTGTCCGAGAAATGCGACGATGCTAAGCCAGAATTCATATTTGCTTCGCTTCGCATATAGTTGATTTTCTCGAAGGGTCTGAAGCACGGTCCGCAGATGCTCAGTGTGTTGATGCCTATTCTTCGAGTAGACGAGTATATCGTCGATAAAGACTACTACGAACTTGTCGAGGAATAGTCGAAACACTCGATTCATTAAATCCATGAAAGCAGCAGGGGCGTTCGTTAGGCCAAACGGCATTACCAGGAACTCGTAATGGCCGTATCGAGTGCGGAAGGCAGACTTTGGCACATCGTCCGGCTTGATCTTGAGTTGATGGTAACCCGAACGCAGATCAATTTTAGAGAATACCGTGGCTCCTTGAAGCTGATCAAACAGATCATCTATGCGGGGCGGGGGGTATTTGTTCCGGACGGTAGCTTTATTCAGCTCGCGGTAGTCGATACAAAGACGCATAGAGCCATCCTTTTTCTTGACAAACAGCACGGGCGCTCCCCACGACGAGACGCTGGATCGAATAAATCCCTTGTCGAATAATTCCTGTAACTGTACCTTGTGTTCTTTAAGCTCTGCAGGGGCCAGTCTGTACGGGTCTTCGAGATCGGTCGAGTGTCGGGAAGGTATCGATAGTGAACTCAATCTCTCGATCGGGCGGCATGCCGGGCAACTCGTCCGAAAACACATCGGAGAATTCTGCCACAACGTCGGTCTGACCCGCGTTTGCACCATCCAATCGCATGTCTCGAACGGAAGCTAGATAGCCTTCGCACCCGGAATGCAGCATCCGTCGAGCAGATATTGCGGAGATCACCATGCAGGTTGGCGACGCCTCACCACACGAGTAGCATAATTCAGGCACTCCAGGTATGCGGAATGTAACCTTCTTTTAGTGCAGTCTATGTTTGCGCTGCACGGACCGAGCCAATCCATCCCCAGAATGATATCGTAGTCCTTAATATTTAGAACTATCGCATCGAGACTGACCTTTTGACCACCTATACAGATGATTCCGTCTCCGCAGACTAAATTTGCAAATAGTGGCGTGCCCGACGAAATGTTAACAGTGAGCTCGAGACCCAGCGGTGTCAAGGGAAATTTGTGCTCGGCGGCAAAGTTCGCCGATATAAAACTATGCGTGGCACCTGAATCAAACAATACACGAGCAGGTTTATTATTGAATTGCAGTATACCTGTCACGACTGTATCAGATGCGAATGCCTCGTCGCGAGTCATGGTGCAGACGCGGCCCTGACTATTGGGGCGACGGTCTTGCCCATTCGGTTGTGCGGTCGATGGAGCTCGAGGTGCTTGGCCTCGGTTTTATTGGTGGGGACGCTTCTCCGGGCAGTCGCGTAAGATATGGTCTTTTCGGCCGCACGCGAGGCACGCACCGTTCTTCGTTCGGCACTCGTTGATCAAGTGCCCCACTTTATGGCAGAAAGTGCAGACCACTCGATCCTTCGTCTGGTTGTCGCCTTCGTTGCCACGGTTTTGACGCTTATGTGCATTGTTGCCTCCCGTATTACTATGACGTTTGTTATTAAAGTGAACAGCGCCGGTAGTAGTAGGAGGATACTCGGACTCCAGACGGATGGCGTGGTTGAGTGCCTCGCCCACAGTTTTGTATTCACCTACCAAAACGTGAGCACGGATAGTGGAACGTAGACCCACTTCAAATCATCGAGCTCGACTTGCAGTGGTAGGTAGGTAGGAAGTCCCCAGCAAACTTGGCCAGTTTGTTGAATTTGGCCGCATATTCGTACAGTCATATGCCTTGCCTTAACTGCATAAACTCATCTTTTTTTCCTGTCGTACGGCTGCAGAAAGATATTCAGTCTCGAACGCCTTTTTGAATGTCGCCCATAAGATCGCCGCCGTCTCGTTTTCACGTCGAATAGCCCGCTTCTGCACAACCCACCAATCGTGCGCGTTCATTCGAAGTAGAAGTTAAGCACACGCGACTTTCTTTGAGTCCTTGACACCCAGAAGCTCGAACTTATCTTCCAGCTCCTCCAGCCAGTCGATCGCCACCGAGGGATCTTTTGTACCGTTGAAGGAAGTACGGCAGCTTTTAGTGAATTTTGACACGTCGAAGTTAGAACTTCTCGGTGTCGCAGTTAGAGCATGGGTGCCTCTGGTTCAGCTTCGTTAGATTGAACCGCAGGCTGGGTCACGACAGGTGTCATCATTGAGTTGTGTTGTTGCCGACGACAGACTGTACGATCTGCTGAAGGGTATTCAGCTACTGTTGCTGCAGCTGGAATTGAGCCTCGAACCGATTCTCAAATTGAGTCTAACGAGCCTCCGCTTGCTGACGATGGAGCTCGTTTTGACGTTGCTGTATTTCAAGCATCTGCAGCATACGTTGCATCGGGTCGCCGGAAGGTCCGGCTACAATAGGCGTCTTCCCTGTTGGGTTGACGGAAGGCTCGGGTCTAGAAGTACTCAAGCCGCTGGAAGCGCTTGTCTCGTCTTCCGCCTGAGCTCCCGTAACTGCAGGGAAAAAGGAAAGGCAACTCTCGTTAGTTTCAGAAAATGTCCTGGGTTCAGCGTATGGAACAACTCTTCTCATCGATACGAGGTCAACGGTTGGAGACTAGAACTCGACACTGGAGGCCAAGGACGTAAAGCCGTGCTCTGATACCATTATGTCACGCCCCGATTCCGTCGAATCGATAGTCGTCCCCTGGACGTGATGCCGTGCGAACCTAATTTACGATCGCACAAGGCATAGTCATAAGGCAATCCGAGACACGAGATCTAAGAGAGTAAGCAGACAAATTGAATCACACAATAAGTAAAGGAACTTGATTCTTTATTGATAATGAACATCATTTACAGACTCCGGTACAGGACTCATTGCCGCGTGGGCTTCAACATGACTCGATTACAAAAGAGTGTCGATGAGATAGTCGTTCCATACATTTTACACATCGCTCAATATACACAAGTACTCCAGTGACCTGGATGGGAGGGACGCTGAGTCATCTTCCTTGGACTGTCGAGAGCCTTCAAAAAGGGTAGTCGCAGAGATAGAATCTTCGATGCACGACCGAAGCTTCAAAAGTCACGAACGTCGCCGAACTAGTTGGCGCGTCCTTCCTAGTTCGCGGGACCTGCAAGGAGCGAGGATCAGCACAAAACACATGTACTGGTGAATGGCTAATTAAAATCCAAGCTCTGTATTTGATTCAAGAAGTTTCGTAAACATGTTAGCTAGCTATTTCAATGATCTTTCTAACCATCCTGCTCGATTTGTATGTTAACATGTTTTGAGGCAAGCATATGAAATTGTGTAACATTAAGCAACTATCACATTTTATCCCGTGTCCCGTACACTTGTTAAGCAGTGAAGAAGGGTGTGAAGGCTACTGGCAATGTCAAGCCATCGCAGACTAGCTGGGTTGACGGCGACCCTTTCGCGTCGGGTAGCGAGCCATGTACGAAAGTTTCCGCCTAACTCACGCC